>CM053408.1:17639112-17679169 GCA_028644305.1 Xerus rutilus | reverse complement strand
GAATTCACAGGTGCAAATGTGCAGAACCCTAAAGAGGTCTTCAAAGTGCTTCTGGAGGGCAAGGCCCGGGTGTTGGTAAGTGTTCAGTGGAAATCTAGCCGAGACTGCACGGTCTTGCAGCCCTTGTCTGAGTAGATTTTCTCATCTTTGGGGAAAAAGGTCATTTCCTCTGCCACCCTGGTGACGATGTCTTCATCTACAGCAGCACCACGGGCCTGCATCTCCGCCCTCACACACATCTTCACGTGTCTGTACTCCAGGGGCAGGAAGGGGATGAAGTAGTCAATGAGGTTTCTATCAGCCCACTGCGCCACAGGCCACTGTGTTTATTGTTGAAGACTCCGACAGACAGCACAGGTTCCAGGTCCTTCAGCTGGATGTCTTCCCTCTTTCTTCCTGCCCTCCAGAAGTCCAGAGCCGTCTTAGTTATGAGGTCCCCACCTGCGTTGCTGAGAAAGATGAAGATGGCCCTGCAGTAGGACACTCCGTCCACCTGCTCGTAGTAGTCCAGAAAGGGCTTGATGGCATCGATGATCCCGGGGTGCAGCTTATCCATCTCATCAAATATGAAAACCGAGCCGGCACACGCGCTCACATTCCCACGAATCCACTTTTGTAGCTGCTCCTGGTACAGTTTGATCTTCTGCTCATGAGGGAAGTGCAGGGTTGATACAAACAAGTGGACAAAGTTGCTCTTGAGGCCTTTTGGGTGAAGATTTTCAGCCACAATTTGACTGACAAAATTCTTGCCTGTGCCAGCCCAGCCATGCAAGGACAGGGTCAGTGGTTTCTTGGGATTTTTGTTGTTCTTGAAGCCAGTCAACGCCTTGAGAATCACTTCCGTGGCCAGATGCTGTCCAAACAGCTTCTCCTCCAAATCCAACTTGAGGGCCGAGGCGTTGAGCGGCCGCTCTTCGCGGCAGCACTCGGCGAAGCGGCAGTACAGGTCGGTGTAGGACAGGTAGCCCGTGAGGGCCGACACGGGCGGATGGCGAGGCCCACGCTGAGCGGCTCGAACGCCGCCACCGCATGGGCAGCCAGCAGCAGCCGCAGCGCCACGGCGCCCCGCAGGCGCCCGGCCTGCATGCTTATTTTAAATACAGATGCTCCTTGACTTACTATGGAATTCTGTCCCAATAAGCCCATAGCAAGTTGAAAATATTAAGTTGAAAATGCATAATAGCTTACTAGCACATAGTACACCATAGAGTCAACTGTTTACCCTTTTCTCGGGCTAACTGCCAAGCATTGGAAGAGAACATCATACTGCATATTGCTGACTGGGAGTGAGATCCAAATCCACAGCTTGAGGTTGCAGTTTCTAGGCGGTGCTAATTGCTTTCACCATTGTAAAAAAAAAAAACTTGTAAAAAAAAATTACAAGTGGAACTTTTATAAGCCGGGTACCATCTGTAGTTGTATAGTATTTTCTTGAATGGGTATATTATAATTTAATCAGCTCCCTATTACAATGGATATTTATGTTTATGATTTTGTAATAATTTAATCACATACCGATATTTTTCCCTTTTTGAGTAATTGTGTTACTGTTTTTAATGCATTCTTTGAGGTTCAATTAGTGGATCAAACGTTATTTACCTACTAACTGGCTATGAAATCACCTTATTCTAATCTAATTTGGTTTTTATTAGACATTTAAATATTTTTAAATATGATAAATAACATCTGTGTGTTTTATCTTTCTTTGACTTTTAAAAATTGAACATCTTTTCATGTATTTTGGCCTGTTGCATTTTTTCCAAGGTTAATTTTTTATTGTATATTTTAAATTTTTTTTTAAATTTTATTTCCCTAGGGTATGCATAGTTTAAAACAAGCAGAATTTTAATTCTTGTATTAAATAATAGGTTATGCCTTTTCTCTTTAAAAAAAAACTATTTTCTCTTTGCTAGGCTCAGTTTCTCAGTTTGGTACTTTCAAGTATTAATATAGGAAATTAAGTAATTAATTTAGAACACTTACCTTGTTTAACATAAATTAAGAGGATAGAAATACTTAATGCTCGCTTGCACGTTAAGAGACCTAAATTGGTCTGTTTCTTCTTTGTTTACTTTAGTTACTGACCATGGTCTATGTAAGAGATGTCTATATAAGTAAAATGTTATATCTATGTTTTTACATTTTCTTCATTCATTATCTTCAAAATTAAAAGAAATGGAAATTATTATTCATGTACTTGTTTTACCAAACTATGATTCTTTTAACATCAGAAGATGCTTTGTAAATAATCTTTCTACATGATAAAGTGCATGTTATTTTTACTTTATTGCTCTTAGAAGAAAAACAACAGTGAAGACATTATGTATATATGCAGACTACAAATCTGATGAAAGCTACACTCCAAGCAAAATCTCAGTCAGAGTAGGAAATAATTTTCACAATCTTCAAGAAATTCGGGTATGTTTTTACAATTTTTCAATTATGTCATCCTTTAACTCTTGCTTGCTAGAAGATAGTCATAGTTGACATCAGATTTAAATGTTAACATATAAAAGGAAAATTGATAATATTAAAGAGAACATGCTTATATAATGTTTTTAATTTTCTTTTGAATTTTGATTGTCATGCTTTGTATTATGGGAATTTTCAGACATACAGAAAAGCTAAAGGAATTGAACAGTGAACCCCGCTACACTCATCTCCTAGATTCTTCAGTCGTTAATGTTTTGCTATGTTTGCTTTATTAAAATCTGTTCATCTAATCTTTTAGGCATTTAAAAATAAATTGCAAGTATTTGTATATTTCATTCCAAGTGCTTCAGCATGATATATTTGTAGGGTTATCAAGATTTTTCATAATATTCATTTTTACAGTATAATTTATGTGCAGTTTTGTACAAATATTATGTAGATTAAAACTACATGCATACATCTGTGTAAACCCAACTCCTTTAAGATGCTGAACATTTTTACCATGCTAGAAAATTCTCTCATGTCGTTTTCCAGTTAGTCTCCATCTCTACCCTCAGAGGAGACTCTTGTTATGATTTCATTTATTTATTGGTTTGTTTTCATCAATCAGTTTTTCCTGTTTTAGAATCTTATATAAATGGAATCATACAGGATATAGTGTTGGTTTTTTTTCCACCTTTTTTCTTTGAGATATTAGGGATTGAACCCAGGGGTGCTCTACCACTGAACTACATTGCCAGCCCTTTTTTGTTTTTTTTTTATTTTGAGATAGAGTCTTGCTAAGTTAAGTTGCCAAGGCTAACCTGGAACTTGTGATCCTTCTGCCTTAGCCTCCCAAGCAGGTATGTGCCACTGTGCTTGACCAGGATGTAGCTTTTATATAAGATTTCTTTCACTCAGCCTTTTTTCATATTTACCCATATTGTTGAATGTAACAGTACTTCATTGTTTTTTATTCTTGAGTTACATTCCCTTGTTTGAATATATCACCATTTATCATATGTATATCTTTGAAACTATTAGGACAGGGTTTTTATGATCTGAATTTTACTAGTCCTCCAATATTAACATTTCAGAGATATTTTCAGTGACTTTGAACTGTATATTAGTGAAGTTCTGGTTTTTAGTATTATCAAATTATCATTAAAATCTTAATGTTTCTGAGTGTGGTTAAGTACTTAGAAAAACATTCAGTTAATTTGTGGCTTAGAGTCTTATTTGACTTAGTGCTTAAATTAAGATCATATATCTACATTTATATTTCTTATCTGAGTGATAAAATACTTAATAAAAACTGCATGGACTTGTGTTTGTTCTTCATTAAATGCAGTATTGTTTGCTTATGTGCTAATGAATGAATAGGTAAGGACATTGTCCACATGTATTTTTGTTGTTGTTTAGTCTTTCTTTAAGGTATATGCCATTTTAAAAAATTTAAATTTTTAAAATTGACAATAAAAATTGTATATATTTATTATGTTCAATATGATTTAAAATATGTATACATTGTGGAATGATTAAATCAGGCTAATTAACATGCTTTATCTCACCTCCTAACCATTTTTTTTGTGGTGAGAACAGTCAAAATCCACTTTTTTAGCAGTCTTCAAGAATACTATACATTGTCAATATATTTACCACATTGCACAATAGATCTCTTGAGCTTACTCCTCCTATCTTACTGATTTTTGTGTTCTTTGTCCCAGACCTCCCTAACCTACTCTCACTCCCTCCAGTTCCTGGGTACTATCATTCTACTTTTACTTCTATGAGTTTAACATTTTAGATATCAGCTTTATTTAAAATTGTACTGTATTTATCTTTCTTGTCTTACTTCATTTTACATAATGTCCTCCAGATTCATCCATGTTGTCACAAATGATAGCATTTTCTTTTCTTTTAGGTTGAATAGTATTCCATTGTATATTAATATGTATTTTTGTTTTAAAAAATTTTTTTAAAATATTGTTTTAGTTGGTGGTGGATCTTTATTTTATTCATTTATTATTTATATGTGGTGCTGAGGATCGAACCCAGTGTTTCACACATGCTAGGCTCTCCCACTGAGCTACAGCCCCAGCCCCTGATATGTATTTTCTTTATCTATTGTTTAGGCTGTGGGCATTTAAGTTGTTCTATAACTCGGCTATTGTGGATAGTGCTGCAGTGAACGAGAAGTACAGATACCTCTTCAATATACTAATTTCATTTCCTTTAGATATATATCTAGTGAGATTGCTAGAAAGTATGGTAATTCTATTTTGAATATTTTGAGAAACCTCTACTATTTTCTTTAATGGCTGTATTTGTATACATTTCCACTGACAGTGTGCAAAGATTCCCTTTTGTCCACATCTTTGCCAATACTTTTAGCTTTCATCTTTTCTATAATAACCATTCTAACAGATATGAGGTGATACTTATTTTGTGATTTTATTTTTTTTATTATTATTATTTTTTTGGTATCAGGAGTTGAACTCAGGAGTGCTAAACCACTGAGCCATATCCTCAGCCCTATTTTGTGTTTTATGTAAAGACAGGGTCTCACTGAGTTGCTTAGCGCCTCACCTTTGCTGAGGCTGGCTTTGAACTTGCGATTTTCCTGTCTCAGCCTCCCAAAGTGCTGGGATTACAAGCGTGAGCCACTACTCCCGGCTTCGTTTTGTGATTTTAACTTAGATTTCCCTGATGTTGAACATTTTTTATGTAACTGTTGATCATTTGTTTTTCTTTTGAGAAATGTCTTTTCAGGTGCTTTGCCTATTTTTAAATTAAGTAGTTATTGTTATTTTGCCCTTGAATTGTTTTTCTTCTTTATGTGTTTGGATATTAACCCATAATCAGATATATTGTTTATATTTTATGTTCCATAGGTTGTCTCTTCACTATGTTGATTGTTTCCTTTGCTATGCAGAAATATTTGTGGTTTGATATAATCCCACTTGTCTAATTCTTGTCTTCATTTTCTATGATTTTGTGGTCCTAATCAAAAAAACATTGCCCAACTGGGCTTGACGGTGCCTACCTGTAATGCCAGTGACTTGGAAGGCTGAGGCAAGAGAGTCTCAAGTTTGAGGTCAGTCTCTGCAACTTAGCAAGACCTTGTTTCAAAATAAAAAAGTAAAAATTGCTGGGGATGTAGCTAGCTCAGTGATAAAGTGCTCCTGGGTTCAATTCCCAGACCAGGTTAAAAAAAAATTAATTGCCCAGACCAGTGTCAAGAAGCTTTACTCCCTTAGTTTCAAGTCTTTTAAGGTTCTAATTTATATTGGGTTGATTTTTATAACCTGTGAGAGATAGGGGTCTAGTTTAATTCTTCCATATGTAGATACCCAGTTTTTCCAGCACCATTAAAGGGACTGCCCTTTCCCTATTATGTATTCCATGGCATCTTTGTTGAAAATCAATTGATCATAAATGAGTGGGTTTACTTCTAGGCTCTCTATTCTGTTTCATTGATCTGTGTCTCTTTTTATGCCAGTATCATTACTGTTTGAGTTAGTAGAGCTTTGTAGTATATTTTGATATCAGATAATATAACGCCTTCATCTTTGTTCTTTTTGCTGAGAATTGCTTTGGCTATTTTGAATCTTTTGTGGTTTAATATGAATTTTAGGGTTGTTCCACTTCTGTGAACAATGCCTTTGAGATTTTGATAAGGACTGCCTTGAATCTATAGATTGCCTTTGGTAGTATGGCATTTTAACAATATTAATTATTTCAATCCATGAACATGGGATATCTTTCCATTGATATGTGTCTTCCTGAATTTATTTCACCAATATTCTGTAGTTTTCTATGTATAGTGTACAGGTAATCTATTTATTTAAGTTTATTCCTGAGTATTTTGTTTTTTGTTACTGCTGTTGATTTCTTTTTCAGAGTGTTTGTTGTTAATGATTAGAAATGCTATTGATTTTTATACCCTGGAGGTTTGCTGAATTCATTTATTTTAACTCATCTTTATTGGAGCATTTTGAATTTTCTATGTATGAGATATCATCTGCATACAGGGACAATTTAACCTCTTTCTTTTCAGGATGGTTGCCTCCCCCCTCCCCTTGCCTAATTGCTCTAGATGCGACTTATAGTACTGTGTTGAATAGAAATGGCAAGAGTGATTTTAGAGGAAAAGCTTTTTCACCATTATTTATGATATTAGTTGTGGGTTTGTCATATATAACCTTTACAGTTTTGTTGAATGTTTCATCATGAAAGGATGTTGAATTTATGAAATGTTTTTTCTTTGCCTTTTGAGAAGATCATATGGTTTTTATCTTTCATTCTGTGGTTTTCCACTTTTATAGCTTTGTGAATTTTGGATTATCTTTGTATCCCTGGGATAAATCTCACTCAATCATGCTGAATGATCCCTTTAAAGTGCTATTGAATGCAGTTTTTGTTGAGGATTTTTGCATCTATGTTCATCAGAGATATTGACCTGATGAATTGATTTTTCTTTTCTTGTAATGACCTCTTTGGTATTAGGATAATGCTTACCTCATAAAGTGAGTTTAGAAATGTTTCCTCTTCCTTAGTTTTTTGGAAGGGTTTGAGAAGGATGGGTATTCTTAAATATTTGGCAGAATTTATCAATGAAGTTATCAGGACCTAAGCATTCTTTGATTGGAGACTTTTTATTATTACTCATTTAATCTCCTTACTTACTATTGGTCTATTTCTTTCTTTCTTTTTTTTTTTGGTACTGGGGATTGAACTCAGGGGTACTTGACCACTGAGCCACATCCCCAGCGCTCTTTTGTGTTTTATGTAGAAACAGGGTCTTACTGAGTTGCTTAGCGCCTTACCGTTGCTGAGGCTGGCTTTGAACTCGTGATTCTCCTATCTCAGCCTCCCTGAGTGGTGGGATTACAGGCTTGAGCCACCACGCTCGGCTGGTCTGTTTCTTTATGATTGAGTCTGAGTGGGTAGTATGGGTCTAGGAATTCATTCTTTTCTTGTAGGTTATCTGATTTGTTGGTGTATAGTTGCAATAGTCTCTTATTATTTTAAGTATTTCTGTAGTAACAGTTGTAATGTCTCTTCTTTCATTTCTGGTTTTATTTAAGTCCTCTCTCTTTTTTTCCCTTAATCTACCTAAAAACTTGTCAATCTTGTTTATCTTTTAAAAAAACACCTCTTAGTTTTGTTGATATTTTCTATTGCTTTTTGCTCTTCTTTGTTGTTTATTTCTGCTCTAATCTTTATTATTTACTTCTTTCTGTGGACTTCGGACTTTGTTTCTTCTTCTTCTGGTTCCTTGAGATGTAATTTTAGGTTGTTTATTTGAGCTCTTCTTTAAGGTAAGGCTTTCTTGTTAAAGATTCTCCATAGAACTGCTTTTGATGCCTCCCATAAGTTATGGCATATTGAGTTTTTATTTTCATTTGTCTTAAGATATTTAAAATTTTTTCTTTCAGTTTCCTTGATTGTTCCTGAGCATGTTGCTTAACTTTTATGCTTTTGTGAATTTTCTGAAATTCTTATTTCTAATTTCATACCATTGTGGTATGACTGTTGGGCTTGAAGCCTGAGTTCATGTGGGTAGAGTTGTTTCTGTGAGAGATAGCCTGAAGCCTTTGTGCCTTTGTGCCTGGGGGCTAACCTGGATCTAGGGTAGCCTTGATCCTGAGTTTGCAGGGGCCTTCTAGGTACCTGATTACCTAAGGCCACAGAAGTGTGCCTGGAACTAGGGTGAGCCTGTAGCCTGAGCCTATGAGGATAGGCCTGGATCTTGAGTCCACAAGCACTCGCTTGCAGGTGTTTCTGGTTCTTCAGTCTGTGGGTTCTGATGTGTCATCAGGGTCTGCTGGGGTGGGCTTAGACTTGGAGTCTGCTAGAGCGGGCTTAGACTTGGGGTCTGCTTGAGCAGGCTTAGACATTGGGTCCACTGAAACCTGGCATCCTGGAGACCAGCCTGGAGTTTGTGTCTGGCTTGATCCTGGGGTAGCCAGTGATGCTGGGTTCACAGAGCTGGGCCTACAGGTTAGGTGTGTGGTTGCTAGCCTGGAGGCCAGGTCTGCAAGGGCTGGTTTGAGTGCTGTGGCTTCAGGTGACAGCCTGGAACTGGGTCCACAGAGTTGGTCCTGGAGCTGGTCCTGGAGCACGAATCCAATCAAGCCCAGTAGCCTTTTTTTTGCTGGAGTGTGAGGTCTCAGGAGATAGTCTTGAGTGTTTGCCTCTGGGTGCCAACCTGGTTTTTAGACCAGAGGTTCTGAAATGGCAGTGGAATGGGCCTGAAGACTAGATCTGTGTGGAAAACCTGGCTCTGGGCTGGTCTGGAACTGGCCTGGTAGCAAGATCTGTAGATGCTTGATATATTTAATCAGTGTTTAATGCTGTGAAAACTTGAGATATTTACTTCCTATACTTTACTAAATATTTTATATTTGTTAAAATGGTTTTCTTATATTGAGAAAGCTTTTTGTGGTAGAGTTGTATTGTTTTGGTTTGTATATAAAGATTGTCATAATTCCTAAGGCAGTTCAAATTATGTGAAATGCTAGAAATATTTTGATTTGATCTATGTGGTATATATTTGAAATGTCCACCAGATGTCACTGTTGCCCTTTGTAGTTTTCTTTGCCCCCTCCAGTTGCAGGAAATTCAACACCTAGGTGTACTGGGTTTTCCTAAAGTGTATATATTCAAAAACTCTGATGCATTTTAGGAAACATACATCTTCATACAATATTTCTGTATTTATGTATTAAAGATATTTTGAATTCTGTTGTAAATTTTACTATCACTAAATTAGGGAATTTGAGAGGTTAATGGGAGAAATTTTAAATGATATTTGGACCTTGTGGAATACTTTTAATCTAGTCTTCACTTTTATCACATCATTTAAATGCTGTAACATTATCAGTTTAGACAAAAGGCACTTATCAGGGCTGGGGTTGTGGCTCAATGGTAAAGTGCTTGCCTAGCATGTGTGAGGCACTGGGTTTGATTCTCAGCACTGCATATAAATAAATAAAATAAAGGTCCATTGGCAACTAAAATACACACACACACACACACACACACACACACACACACACACACGAAAAAAAGGGCTCTTATCAATAGTCCCTGAGTTTTTTCTTAGTGGATTTATATTTCTTTTTTCTTCTCCCTCCCTCCCTCCCTACCTTTTCTTTCTCTCTCTCTCTCTTTCTTTCCTTCTTTCTCTCTTTCCTTCTTTCTTCTCTCTCCTTCCTTCCTTCCTTCCTTCCTTCCTTCCTTCCTTCCTTCCTTCCTTCCTTCCTTCCTTCCTTCCTTCTCTCTTTCTCTCCTTCTCTCTCTCAAGATATTAGTGCCTTATTCTTTTGTGTGTGTGTGTGTGTGATGGTGCTGGGGATTGAACCCAGAGTGTTGTGCATGCAAGGCAAGACCAACTGAGCTATATCGCCAGCCCCGTGCCTCATTCTTTATGACTCATGATATGAAGGAGACTTTTGTCTTCTAATTATTCATTTTTGCATGTGATTTATTCTATTAACTGTTTTCTTTTATAAGTTAAGGAAATGTGCCTGATAGTACTTTCAAAGAAAGGATGAAATACAGGTCATGATTATTTTTTAAACATCACTTCACTACAATATACCCTTAAGAAAAAAAAATCCTTGTTTCTTCTAACTTAGATACCAAGACAAGTGATTAAAATACTGTGAACTTTTGTGAGGTTTTTAGAGCCATCATTAGTTATAGGACTAATTTAACTAAGTGGAAAATCCAGCTAAATCTTTTTATATTTTTCCATGGATGCTTGCCCACTGGAGGGTGTAGTGTGTATTGGAGTATTTTAATAGGTTTTCCTTTTTTATTAGAAATTATGGATTTGTTTACTTGAAACACACTACTGATTTTCTAGTTTTATTATTGATTTGAAGCAATAGCATTCTTTAAATATTAAAGATGAGAAAAGAAAATGACTTTTTATTCAAAAAATTATTTTTTTCTACCATATATATTTTACACATTTCAATTATGAAGCATGTATTGTATCTAGATCTTTGTTGCCTCTGTTGAAAATCTCTACAAAGGGATCAGGATCTTTAGTGGTCAAGAGTGGATATTTTAACCTCTATACCTGAGGAGGGACTTAAAATGTACTTTCTGCTGATTTGGCCAAATAAGTTACTGTTAACTGTCAGAATTGATTTTATTTGTGCCACTCATTCTATTTTCTTGTGATCAAAATTTTCTATCCTATACAAATTGGGATTTAAGAACATTTACAAGATGTTTGCAATGTATTGCTTCTGCAAAAGGGACTGTTTCTATATAGAACTGTGAATTTTGCATTTCAAAACCTGTATCATTATCTTTTCAGAATCCTTCACCTCAGTTGTGTTACTTTTGTGCAGGAAGTCATGTTATTCAATAAAAGTTTTCAAATAAAGGCAGCATTTAAAAAGGCTTGAATTCATTTTATTTTATCATTGTGTTTTGGCATAATATCATTCTCTTCTTTTGTTCTTTAAGAAGAAGATAATGCACGAAGGAAATCTTCATCATTTAGATTGAAGAACCAAAAAATATGTCTTAGATATGGCCATTTTAACATATGTTAAAATGTTTAGAAAACATTTTAGAAAATGTTTAGAAAACATCTCCAGCTGAAATAAAAGTACACTTTTTAATTTGCTAACTAGTTATTTCTCTTTTTAAAAGTATTGTAAGACTTTTGTACTTATGTGTGCAACTAAAGTGATTTATTGTGATAGCTCTCAAAAGTATTTTTTATGCTATTATATGGAAAACAATTTGTTAGCTTACCATCAAGCAGACATTTTTCAGCATATGTGAAAAGTTGTCCTTTGGTTCATTGTTAGCACTGTTTCTAAACTTTGTGGTCTTGAAAGAATAAAATATTGATGGAGCAAAAGATTGAACCTTTAAGTGATTTTTAAGCCTTGTTTTTGTCTTCAGATAATAAAGCTGTTACCAAGTGATTTTTTAAAGAGGAGGTGTGAAATAAGTCTTCAATATTAAGAAAGCTGTAATGATAGTTTCCCTTTCTTCCATGTGGAGGAGCCTTTTGGCTCTCTACCTGTGTCTTAAATCAGTAGTTCAGCTATGTGAGACCATATATGGTATTTTGACAGAAGTGGTTAATAAGTCAGTTCTTCTGTTAAAATAATATTTACTATCATAATTTGAGTTCCATTAATGTGTGTGGTAGAATAGGAAGGTGCAAAGCCTCTGACTATCCATCGATCTTAAAATGTACTTGTATTTACTTTCTTATGAGGGACTTATTTTAAACAACCAAATGTAAAGTGGAATGACTTAGGCAGTATCTACAAACAAATTGATTTGATAAGACAGAAAACACAATTTATTGAGCATTTGGAAAAATAACTTATTGAATTTTTAAATAGTTTCTTAAAAAGTATTTTTAAATTAGTTTTAATAACTAATTTTAGTTTGCCTTTTAAGACAGCATAGTATATAATTTCTAAGTCAGAGATCTTATTCTTTTATATCTTTTGTGTATTAAAATGAATATATGGACTTTTTGAAAAATTTTATTTGGAATTGTTTATGTTACTTGTTTCCAAAGTAGAGTTGAGGTAACTATGCATTTGGGTATATTTCCTTTAGAAACTAAAATGTGGTTGCACAGTAGAACATCATATATATTTTTAACAGAGAAGCAATCTTGTATCTCTTGTTTTTTGCTTGATACATTAGATGTAGTCTGGAAGTCCTATACAAAATAGATTCATGCTTTATTCTGTAACTGTGTATTTGTAGCCTGCTCAGTGCCTGGCACTGAGTTAGATACTAGGAATATATAACAAAGGAAGTCACAGTTTCTGCCCTTAAGCACTTAGTGGTCTGGTGGAAGAGATAGGCAAATAAATCAACAATTACTGTAAAAAAAAAAGAAAATATAAATATAGAATATAAATTATTTTGGTTGAAAGTGGTTTTATTTATAATATCTAGCCCCCCCCCAAAATACCTAGGGAATAAATTTAGTTAACCAAAGGGATGAAAAATCTCTACCATGAGAACTCTCAAACATGAATGAAAAAAATTGAAGAGGGCATAAAGTAATGAAACGACAATCTACAAAATGGGAGAAAATATTTGAAAACTATACCTCTGACAACTGATTAATATCTAGAATTTAGAAGGCACTCAAACAACTCAAAACAAAATCCAATTTAAAAATGGTCAATAGAACTAAATAGACATTTCTCTAAAGAAGATGTACAAGTGACCAACAGGTCTATGAAAAGATGTGCAACATTAGAAATCATCAGAGAAATGCAAATCAAAACCATAATAAGATATCACTCCACTCTTGTTATCAAAAAAACAAAAGAAAACAGATACTGGAAAGGATATGGAGGAAAGGAAACCCCTGTATACTGTTGGCAGGAATGTAAGTTAGTTTAGCTATTATGAAAAATAGTACAGAGGTCCTCAAAATACTCAAAATAAAACTATCGTATGAGTTAGCAATATTACTTCTAGGTCTATATTCAAAGGAAATGAAATAAGTATGTTGAAGAGACATCTGTACCCCCATGTTTATTGTAGCACTACTCACAATAGCCAAGAAATAGAAACAACCTAGGTCCCCATCAGCCAATGAAGGGATAAATAAAATGTTGTATGTACACACAATGGAATATTATTCAGCCATAAAAAGAATGAAAGGCTATCATTTGCTACAACATGAATGGAATTGGAAATTGTTATGATAAGTGAAATAAGTCAGGCGTAGAAAGACATGTATAATAGGATCTCACTTGTGTGAGGAATCTAAAGTTAATCTCATAGAAGTGCAAGTAGAATGGTAGTTTTCAAAGAGTAAGGGGGAGGGGAGGGGGTAGAAAGGTTGATCAGTGGATACTAAATTACACTTACGAATAAGAAGTTCTGGGTGTGCTGTTGCACAGTGGGCTGATTGTGGATAACAATTGCGTGCTGTACATCTCAAAAAACTAGAATACTTTCATCATAAATGATAAATGTTTGAGGATGTATGTTTAACCTGATTTAAACATTACACAGTGTATACATTTATCAAAACATCATGTACCTCCTTAATATCTACAATTTTTATTTTTATGTATCAATTAAAAATAAATTTAAATAAGAAAGTTAATACATGTAGAGGGAAATGGGAACTGTTATGATTTGGATATGAGTTGCCCTCTGCAAAGCTCTCGTGTTAATTCAGGAATGTTCAGAGGTGAAATGATCAGATTATGAGTTCTGTAACATAATTAGTAGATTAGTCCATTTGTGGGGTTTATAATCCAAATGGATTACTGTAGGCAGGTAGGGTATGACTGGAAGAAATAGGTCACTGGGGGTGTGCTCTGGAGGATTATAGATCTTGTCCCTGGCTCCTTGCCCTCTATTTCTTCCTCTTGACTGCCATGAGCTGAGTACCTCTCCTCTGCTACCTGCTTCCACCATGATATTCTTGCCTTTCTGAGGCCCAGAACAACTGTGTCATCTGACCATGGATGGAAACTCTGAACCCAAAATAAACTTTTCCTCCTTTAAGTTGTTCTTGTCAGGTGCTTTGCTAACAGCGATGAAAGGCTAACTACACAAGTGCACAAAGAATATTAGGAGCAATGATTTTAAAAGTCTTTCTAAAACAAATGATGGATTGGCTGACTCTTAAGGATTAATATAAAGACTATTTGAGGGGCTGGGGCTGTGGTTCAGTGGTAGAGCACTTGCCTTGCATGCATTGCTGGGTTCGATCCTCAGCACCACATAAAAATAAATAAATAAAATAAAGATATTGCAACCATCTACAACTAAAAAAATCTTTTTGAAAAAAGCCTATTTGAGATACAGGATAAAGTGAGGCATGCTCATAGGGAGTCTGGGGTATGGAAGCATAGCAGCATGTCATAGTGGCAGAACTATAAGTGATTCAGTATGTTGTCAGGACTCTGGGCAAGTGTGAGGGAGTGGCAAAAAAGACTGGAGAATTAGTCATTCAGAATATTTATTGTGATTTAACATGGTTCCTATATATAAGGAGTTGATATTCCTTTAGGGAAATGTAATTTATAATTGTTTCAGGAAATGCAGGCAAAAGTCAGATTGTACTTGTGAGTCTTTCAGGGAATTTAGATTTTAAATAAGAAAACACTGATAAAGTTTCATTTTGGGAATGCTGGGGATGGAGCAACGAGCAGACCAGGTAGGCAGTATCCAGGTGAAAATTGTGAGTACTAACAAAGGCAAAGTCAGTTCATTCAAGATAAAGGGATATATTTGAAGCAGAATCAAAAGGACTTGTGGACTGATTACCACCTGGGATATATTGAGGCTATGGGTACTGCTTGACTAAGTAGGAGAGGGGCATCTAGAATTATTCTCAGATTCTGGTAGCAGGTCAAATGTTACCATTTACCAGAAATGGAATACAAGGTTAAGAAACATTCTCTGGGGAGTGGGGAGGGTAGAGAGAAAGGTGTTAAGATAATGAGATTAATATTTTAAAATTTTTTATTTTATTTATTTATTTATTTATTTATTTATTTATTTATTTATTTATTTATTTATTTATGGTACTGGGGATTGAGCTCAGGGGCACTCAACCACTGAGCAACATCCCCAGCCCTGTTTTGTATTTTACTTAGAGACCCTGTTTTGTATTTTACTTAGAGACAGGGTCTCAGAGTTGCTCAGCTCCTCATTGTTGCTAAGGCTGGCTTTGAACTCGCCATCCTCCTGTCTCAGCCTCTTGAGCTGCTGGGATTACAGACATGTGCCATCATGCCTGGCTTATTTGTTCTTTTTAGATACACATGACAGGAGGGTATATTTTGACATATTATACATACATGGAGTATAACTTCCCATTATTGTGGTTGTACATGATATGGAGTGATACTGGTTGCTTATTTATATAAGAACATAGAAAAGGTATATCTGGTTCATTCTGCTCTCTTTCCTATTCCCATTTCCCCTCCCTTCCTTTCATTTCCCTTTGACTAATCCAATGAATTTCTATTCCTCTCCTCCTTATTGTGTGTTAGCATCCACATATCAGAGAAGACATCTGGCCTTTGTTTTTTTGGGATTGGCTTATTTCACTTACCATGGTAGTCTCCAGTTCCATCCATTTACTGGCAAAAGCCATAATTTTATTCTTCTTTATGGCTGAGTAATATTCCATTATGTATTTGTACCACATTTTCTTTATCCATTCATCTGTTGAAGGACACCTAAGTTGATTCCATAGCTTAGCTATTGTGAATTGAGCTGCTGTAAACATTGATGTGGCTGTATCACTATAACATGCTAATTTTAGGTCCTTTGGGTATATGCTCAGGAGTGGAATAATTGGGTTAAATGGCGGTTCCGTTCCAAGTTTTTTTGTTTTGTTTTGGTACCAGGGATTGAACCCAGGGGAACTTAACCACCAAGCCACATCCCAGTCCTTTTAAATATTATATTAGAGACAGGGTCTCACTGAGTTGCTTAGGGCCTTGATAAGTTGCTGTAGCTGGGTTTGAGTTCCTGATCCTCCTGTGTCAGCCTCCTGAGTTGCTGAAATTACAGGTATGCGCCACTACCCCTGGGCTCCATTCCAAATATTCTGAGGAAAGGAGATTTATTTTTGTCACTGGTTTCTAGTATCTCTTCAAATGGATTTCCAATGGGGAATCAGATATATGGATCTGAATCTGAGGAAAGAGGTCTGGGTTAAGGTGTAGATTTAGCAGTCCTCACTGTGTAGGAGAAGCTGAGGTTTGGGTGTTAATTCACTTAAAGTGTATATTTAGTGGAAAAGAAGAATACTAGGTCTGGAACCATGGAAATGCCAATACAGGTTGAATATCCTTTATTCAAAGTACTTCAGAACAAAATTACTTAGAATTTCATTTTTTAAAAATTTTGGAATATTTTCCATATATATAATGAGATATCTTGGCGACGTGACCCAAGCCAAAACATGGAATTTATTTATGTTTCGTATATACACACACCTTATGCACATAGTCTCAGGCTAATTTTATGCACTGTTTTATAATTTTGCACATGAAACAGTTTCATGGTGTGGAATTTTTCACTTGTAGAATTATGACAGAGTTCAAAAAGTTTCAGGTTTTGGGGTGTCTATGATTTCAAAATTTTAGATTGGGGTACTCAACTAGTATTTGTGCCAAAGCAGATTATTACAAGGGTATTCTTGTTTCATAATGCATTGAGTTGGAAGATTTTATATGGCTAATGCATATGGAAGCTAAACCTAGAAGTCAGTGAGGCTTATTGCAAAAGCATTGGACTGTAAGGTCACGTTTTGAATTGATCTTTTATGACAGTTATAGAAGAATTGCACTGTTTCTTTTACGCATAGTGGTCATAATGACAGCCAAAAGCAAAGAAAGCAAAAATCAAAATTTAAACACACTTTACTTAATTTTACAGCAGGATGTATTTCAATAGGAATACATACTTTATTTACAAAAGTGAAAATGATGTGGTTTTAAATCAACCCCTCTTATAAGGAAAGTATACTAGTCAGGACAGGTGACCAGAATGGGGATGTGCATGTGTCTGAAATGATAGACATTTAATAAAAGTTACCAGATCTGTCAGCAGTCAGTCCATAGCTTTGCCAGTGACCCATGATTGTGTAGTTTGCTTTAAAAAACTGAGCAGGGGCTGGGGTTACAGCGCAGTGGTAGCGTGCTCGCCTACCACGCGTGAGACACTGGGTTCGATCCTCAGCACCACATAAAAATAAAGATATTCTGTTCACCTACAACTAAAAAAATAAATATTAAAAAAAGCTGAGCAAATGAGATTCCCTTTCTCATACATTAAGTTTGTTTTTTTTAATAAAAAACATATCATAAAATTTATCATCTTTACCACTTTTTCTCCTAGTCATAGGGAATGAACCCAGGAGCACTTTATCACTGAGCTACATCCTCAGCCCTTTTTATTATGAGACAGGGTCTCTCTAAGTTGCCCAGGCTGGTCTTAACTTGGGATCCTCCTGAGTAGGTGCACACCTGGGATTATAGGTGTGTACCACTATGTCTAGCCCATCTTCACCATCTTTATAGGCATAGTTCAGTAGTAATTATAGTCACATTGTTGTGCATTTGCAGAATTTTTCATCTTGTAAAACCGAAGTCCTATAGTCATTAACTAACAAGTCCTCATTTCCCCTGCCTCCAGTCCCTGATGACCACCATTATGCTTTCTCCAATTTGACTATTCTAGATACCTCATATAAATGGGATCATAGAATATTTGTCTTTTGTGACATGCTTATTTCACTTAGCATTATGTCCTTAAGGTTCCATTCATGCTGTAGCAATGTGACAATTTCCTTCCTTTTAAGGCCAGAATATTGCATTGTGCATATATAACACATTTTTTATTCACTTCTCTGTCAGTGAGACACTTGGAGTACTTCCATCCCTTGCTTACTGTGAATAATGCTGCCATGAATGCAGGTATACAAATATCTCAAGACCCTGCTTCAATTCCTTTGGATGTATATCCAGAAGTGGGTTTTCTGTATCCTGCAGTGTTTCTATTTTAAATTTCTTGCTTATCTTAAAAATTTGACTCATAAGAAATAGAGGCCAAGTTAGCAGCAGCAAGATTGGATGCAGAGAGAGAGAGTGCTATGGAAAAGAGAGGTAATGTAAAGGGCCATGTGAAAACTGAAGTTTTAAAGTTAGAATAAGACAAACTATTAGATAAGGAAGGCTACAGTACAGTGTAGAATGAATAGAATAGATAAAAGAACAGAGGTAGATAACCAGGAGAGAGAAGAATAGAATTGGACAAATGACTGGGTGCTCCATTAGTCTTACTTGCTGGCCTTTCATACCTGGTTAGTAGTCACTTTTTCTTTGGTTGCCATGATTAGATATAATTTTTTTTCAGCAAGTCCCTGTCAACTTTCTATTACTGTAATAAAATACCTGACATATTCAACTTATAAAGAGGAAAGGCTTATTTTGGCTCACAGTTTTGAAGATTTCAGTCCATGATCCATTGGCCCCACTGCTTTTGGGTCTATGGCCTCATGGGGGAGCATGTAGTGAAATGGTTGTTCATCTCATAGCAAAAGGGAGAAGAAAAGGAAGGGGCTGAGGTCCTAATACCCCCAGGGACTAGACCGCACTTTGTAAAGGTTCCACTGTCTCCCAGTAGCACCGAGCTGGGGACTAAACCTTTAATAATGGACCTTTTAAGATCCTAACTAGAGCAGCTCCCTCATCCTGTGGGAACTTTTGAGCGAATCTTTATTCTTGGTAACTAACCTGTTTCTTAATAGAACAATAATATCAGTGGATTGTGCTGCTACAAATATTGCTGGAAACTACCTGAAGCATTTTATAATAATTTAAAATCATGCCTTAATTGAGGTGAGCTCACTCAGGAACCTCAATTTTCTTAGCTTCCTGTTTTATATGTGGTTAATGAAGAGTTGTCAAACCTTCCAGTTTCAGTATAAACAAATGAGAATATTGGAGTAGAACCTGGGAATATAAGGCAATGGATGTTTTGTGGCCATTTCTCCTTCATAGGGGAATTAAAAGTCATACAAATTTGTAGATATTTGGAGGTCTTTCCTTGTATGTTTGAAGTTAATAGTGATGGCAGGAAACAAAAACAGTAGCCCAGCTCTTTTGCAACTTTTAAAATGAATTGTGTACTTTGTAATCATCTTAAGAATAGTAATTATTCTTGTTGAATAATTATTATAATTGAATGGTTCACAGCTAGTCTTGCTTTCTCTCTCTCTCTCTCTCTCTCTCTCTCTCTCTCTCTCTCTCTCTCTCTCTCTCTCTCTGTGTCTCCTTTTTTCTCTCCTTTTTTTCTATTTCTTTTTTGGCACCAGGGATTGAACCCAGAGGTGCTTAACCACTGAGTCACATCCCCAACCCTTTTTATTTCTTTTTTTTTTTTTTTTTTGGTACTGGGGATTGAACTCAGGGGTACTCGACTTCTGAGCCACATCCTAGCCCTATTTTGTGTTTTATGTTGAGACAAGGTCTCACTGAGTTGCTTAGCACCTTGCCATTGCTGAGGCTGGCTTTGAACTTGCAATTATCCTGTCTCAGTCTCCCCAAGTGCTGAGATTACAGGCTTGAGCCACCGTGCCCGGCTTTTATTTCTTATTTTTGAAGCAGGGTCTCACTAAGTTGCTAAGGCTGGTTTTGAACTTGTGATACTCCTTCCTCAGCCTCCTGAGCTGCTGAGATTACAGGCGTGCACCACCATGCCCTGCTAGTCTTGATTTCTGATGCTTAAATAAGTAGATCAGTGGCAGTAGACAGAGGAGACTTTCAAGGAATTTCTAATGCGAAAGGAAGATCTGGCTTCAGACTAAGTGGTACCACAGCCTTAAGATGCTGTAAGGAGATGGTTCAGCTGATACGTCAGTTGTCTAACTGAATCTATTGAGTTCCTTAAGTCTCTAGACTTAATCTTGTCTGAAATGAACAGGGTGTTTCTTAAGTAGCTTTCTGAATTTTCCATTACTTATTTTGGATAACAAAGAGTTTCACATTCTTGCTGTGAGTCCTAAATTTATTCCATAAATCTCCATTCTTCGCCACCAAAGAAAACTATCACAGAATGACAGGTCTCTAGATTAAAAATATATCATCTACCTTCAACCTTTCTCCCCAAAAGACAGGATGAAAATTTTTCTTAGGGTTTGCTGGGCACATTGAGCTCAGATAATGTAACATGCTAGCAGCTTCTATGTTTTTACTTCTTTCCTGAGACTATATACATGCCGCTAAGAAAATGAGGTCTCGTAATAAATGAGTACCCCACTGTTTTTTTCTTTTCGTGGGAAAACAACTCCAATTTTATAAAACAAATTAACAAAATGAATTATAATGGAAACTTGTAGCCAGTAACTACTAAAATGCTATTTTAGTATATAATTGTCCCTTTTTATCGGTAGAGGCTGGTTCCAGGACCCCTGCAGTTACCAAAATCTGTAGGTGCTTGAATCTTTTACGTAAAATGACATAGCATTTGCATGTAACCTACAGAAGTCCTCCCATGTATTTTAAATCATTTCTAAATTACTACCATACCTAATATAATGTAAATACTATATGATTAGTTGTTATACTGTATTATTTTGGGAATAATGACAAGGAAAGAAAATGTCCTGTGTTTGGTACAGGCACAGATTTTCTTCCCACAAACATTTCTAATTTATGGTTGATTAAATCCAAACATTGTGAAGTCCACAGATACAGACAGCTGACTATATTATATTCATAGATTTATTTTATCGGTATTTAGAGATAACTAAAATTTGAAAATATGTAGATTCCAACTCTATACAATATATAGTGTTATTTTACTCTTCTGTAAAATTTTTAGTTTATTTTTAATTGACTAATAAAAATTGTATATATTTCTGGTATACATGATATTTTGATAAGTGGTCATGTTGTGGAACAACTATTGCCATAACTATCAAGCTAATTGTCATGTGTATTACCTCACATATTTTTTGTGGTGAGAACAATTAAAATTATCTTACAATTTAAAGTATACAATGCATTGTTATTACCTACAGTCACCATGATATAAAATAGATTTCTTGAATTTATTCCTCCTTTATAAGTGAGATTTTGTGTACTTTGATCAACATCTCCCTAATTCCTATATCACTAACTCTGGTAACTACCATTCCACTCTCTGCTTTTATGCATTTGACTTTTCAGATTCTACATTTAAGTCAGATTGGGTGATACTATTTCACTCCATTTTTTTTAAAGCCCAGTTAAAATAATCATATGTTCTTTAATGTTATATCTTTTCAATTTTATATGAGTTGGCCTCTGTGTATTCAGATTGTGGAAACACTTCTGAAATTGAGGAAAAAGTACTTTGTGATTATTTGATAGTAGATAGAGTCCTTAGACTAAATTCTTGTAGGGAGAATAGAACATTCTTTAAGATTCTGATTTTGCTCTTTCTCTCATTCTACTTAATTATGGTTATTCTGACCAATCAACACATGTTGTTTAGAGTGTCTCTTTTTACAGTTACCACACACAATAAAAACAGTGGACTTTCGCTCATTTCTCTAATTATATAGTTTCTTTGAGATCCACGAGAAAAATGTTAAAACCCTAAAAATATTGCATCTGTTTTCACTGTCCATTGACTATGATATTTAGTTTGGATGTAATTTTTAAAAACTTAAAAACTTAATCTCAAAACTTTTATTTTCCTGTTTTATGAATTACTGCAAAGAGGTATTATGTACAAAACTATTCTGAAAAATTGCTGATACTGATAGTCTTAAAGAGTATTTTTTAAATATTTTTTTTAGTTGTAGATGGACCCAATACCTTTATTTTATTTATTTATTTTTATGTGGTTCTGAGGATTGAACACAGTGCCTCACATGTGCTAAGTAAGCGCTCTATTACTGAGCTACAACCCCAACCCCTTAGAGTCTTAAAGGCTTATTGTTATCTTCAGACTGTTCTTCCAAGAGTTGAATTTACTGTCCTTTTTTGTTTTTGTGTTGGAAACTGCTTGAAAGCTATGCATTTTTTAGCTATTATAAATATTATGTTTGGTTGCATTATTTTTTAAAATTACTTTTCTAGAACTCTTTAGTGTTAATCCGTAGGCCTACAGCGGTGAGGTAGAGATGTATGTGAACTCTTGTCAATCACTAATAGATGGTATTAGGAGTTGCTTCTGTAGTTAAAATTTTTCGTATGTGATTAAGTAGACTTAATGACGGCCTTTGGGAACTCATCTTGACTGTAAGCAGAAGAATCTTTCTATGTGTCAGAACCAACAATGATACCCATTTTGTTTTAAATGCCAGGAACCTTCCAGCCAAATTTATGCCCTACTTAATAACAGGTGTATGTGTGTGTACTCTTTGATAGCTCCCATTAGTACAAGGGCATTATCTTGATTACCTTCATGGCTAGGTACCTGGCACATAGGTGCTTAATTAATATTTTGTGCAATTTTGCTCCCTGCAGTGGCCCTTCATATTTAATTCTGAACCAGTGCAGGGAGCATGTGTTTTAGCTTTGCTGAAGGAACGGGTCCAAGGTAGATTAGTTCTTAAAATGACCCTACACTGTGGGCCCTATTTTCTGATAGAAGCATGTGATCTCAGAAAAGATAATGACTAAAGAGAATGCAGTGTACTTTGGGGAATCTAGGAGACTCATAATTTGCCTCTTATCAAGGCCCACAGGTGATAAGCCCAGGTTAAGTATGACAGGAAGGCATGATAGGGAATAAGTTCAGACTGAGGAACAAGAAGTGCTCTTTCCTGGCCCTCACTCTTCAACCTGAGTATTTAGGTAACCATTTTACATTTAAGATAATACAAGGGTGAAAGTCAAATCAAAATTATTCTCAGCTAGTTTGTAAAGTCTAGTTGGTAAATGTTAGTCTTACAGATTTAAAGTTTTTATCATTTTATTGTAAGGCATTGAGAGGTGTTTTTGGCTTTAAAATGAGGATTTTCCTTGTGTTGAGAGGGAATTGCCTAAGATAAATATGGGATTCAAATTTGAGAGTTTTTGTTGACTAAAATCAGGATTATCAGTAGCATGGAATTACCATGACTCACTGAACTCCATTTAACCTGAGGTTGTAGTCATTTGAAACTTGCTGATATTCCCCCAGAGTCATATTGTGCTCACCACTGAACGCAAAGTTCTCTAACCTTGGCTTACAGGAGGAAAACCCAGTCTGTTTCATAATCTGCAGTCTGGGTTTTAAATATTGTTTTCAGAGTAGGACCAATGGATGAGACCTAGGCCAGAGGAAGGAGCATGCGTCTAGATTGTCTTTGCCACGTGCTCCTGTAATCATGGGGGTGGAGTCTGTCAGATCAGAATTGGAGTGTTGGTATTATCATTTCTTTATTTTGTGATACAGGGGAATTTCTCTGTACTCTCTGAGCCTCGGCTATTTTCTTTAAAAGCTAAGAATCATAATGCCTATCATGTGTGGGTAGTTGTGAAGATTAAATGAGAGAAGCTTTGTGAAAACATTTACCATATCCCTACTAGGTGGTAGCTTCTTGGTCAGTGTAGATTATGTCCTTCTACACTCTTCTCCTTCAGCTTCATACTAGCTGCTTGCTTTACCTTTGCTCACTTGTGACAGCCAATATAGAAAGAGCTGGATGAATGTGTCTATCTATATTAAGCCATGTTCAAGTGAAATAGCACAGGTGGGTTGTCCTGGGTTTGATTACTTACTATTAGATCTAAGCATGAAGTGTTGCTGTCAACTTTTCCTCCCCTAATGTTGATATTTGGCATTTCAACATCAAGTATACACAGTTGGACAGATTGCATCTCCTGCAGGTTATCTAGTTTTTGTTTTTCATTAATGAAATTTCTGTTGGTATTAGATTAGATGTACAGATTTACTCATTTGAAACTCTGTTATTAGTGGCATCATTATTTTGTGG
The DNA here is from genome assembly GCA_028644305.1 of Xerus rutilus. Taxonomy (NCBI): domain Eukaryota; kingdom Metazoa; phylum Chordata; class Mammalia; order Rodentia; family Sciuridae; genus Xerus; species Xerus rutilus. The sequence continues at coordinate 17,655,291 of CM053408.1, read as the reverse complement.
CATATGTAAAGTAATAGTTTAGCAATTTTAAGCCTTCTGGTTTTTTTTTTTGTTATTGCTAATAGAGTAAGATTTAATAGAGCATATGTTTACTCTTGTCATAGTTTTATATCTTTCTTTACTAAGGTGATTGTTTACTAATGTGAATTCTTCCTTTGATTTTGTACTCTGTTCTTGAAATGTTTTATGCCATGGGATTTATTTTGATTAGGCTTATTTAAAAAAAATAGCTGACTTAATAGTATGGATGACTTTGAATTTTACTTTGGAACCCTTATACTTTACCTAAAGGAGTATTGTTTTAAAGTAATTCAGTATTTACAGTAACATTTTTAAAAAATGATTTATATGCATCTTAACTGCTGTGACTTTTAGCCAAGCTAGTAGTTTCAAGAAAACTCTATCTAAGTTGTACAAATATTTTCCCAAACTTTTTCACTAAGCAGCAAATGAAACCTTGAGAGTCTTTCTAGCTAATCTGAAGGCAGGAAAATTGGAGGTCATAATTGATTTTCAGAAATGTTCCTATAACAGGTATTTGCTTTTAGGGTAGTGTGGTATTAACAATTGAACAAATTGTGTGTTTGAAAATTTATAAAACAAGAACAGAAGTAATCATTATATACTTTTTGCTAGAAAAGTGTGTGTTAAATTCATGCGTGTTAAATTGGCTCACTAAATCAGATAGCTAAATTATGACATGAAAAGTCATTTTTTGCCAAGAAATTGTCACCTTGACACCTTGTGGCATTAAGGCAACTTTTCATTTCTGTGTGCTCCAGCATATCAGCCAATACTTTTGCTTTGGAAAGTGGGAATATTGGCATGTGACAGTTCAGATGAGTATGTGTGTATGTGAGCAGGTATATGTATGTAGAAGATCACTTGTACATTCATAGGCATGAGAGTAATTTGGGTTGGTGGTAATACGTAAAGTAACTGAAGTTTTTACCATTAATAAAGCTTTGATTTTGATGTAATTGTATAGCTATCAAAATATCCTTATAAATCTCCTTCAAGTTGTTCCTCATTAACAGTTGGCTATCATTCTTTTGTAGAGGGCTTTGGAGCTTGGCAATATTCTCTGATCTACTTATAACAAGATGACATTGGGAGATAACCAAGGGATTATCTCATAATTTTTAGGTCACATGATGTTGAAAGACCACAGTGTGGTGAACTAGATACATCTGCTTTCATATCTTAATTTTGCCACTTAGTAGCTGGATTCATAATTGATTCCTCTGGAACCTTAGTTTCCTCAAGCATAGATCTCATTGGATTCCTGGGATAATTAAGTTAGGTAAAAGTTGTGAAGTATTTATTCATATCACCTGTCACATAGTAAACAGTTAATACAAATTCTCTCTTCTTGTGTGTTTTTTTTTTAAAAAACAAATAGTATTTCACTAGGTGTTTTTTGAATATTTGAAGTAAAATACAGATTTGTTTTCACATTGATTTCTGGGAAAGTAGTGCTGTTTTCTGCATCTTGGGGAGAAATCTTAAGAGAGCTGGATACTGCATAATATATGGTTCTCGCATGTTTTATGTAATTGTATAAACATAGGAACATGTAGGCATAATAGCTGATATTGAACTTGAAGAAAGCTTCAAAATATAAACTTATAAAATAAAAAAATTATGTGATTTGTGTATCATAACTTGGGGGAAATGTAGAGTTTCTATCAAATAATAAACCACCAATGTGGAGGGAATTATATAACTATAGTATGTTATTAAGATAAATTTAAAACCCCATTAAGTGACCAGTATTGTCTTGTTTCTGAGGTTAATTGGCTGCATTCAGTTATAGGTTATGAACGGTCCCACTTGAATAATCCACCAAGCTATCAAGCAGAAAGACCAATAGTTCAGAGGACTAATTGACCCTGTCAGTATAATAGAAACACTTACAAATAAAATTCTCTTTGCCAACAACATTGCAAATGAAAACCCCAGAAGAAACTGTTATGTCCTGTAACTGTTCTGGAATGCTATGATTCAGTTAGCAGACTGTGGGTGGAGGTGGGTCATGGTGGGTGGGAGTTGGTGGGGGGAACTTAAAGGATAGCAGGAGGATTTTGGAGGGAAAATAATCATGCAAAACATTACAGAGAAAGTTTTTGAAATGATTTTAACCATTGTGAATGTCCAAAAGGTAGTGTCATTGCATCTCTGAAAAACTAGTGTCTCTGGGCTTTTTTTCACCCTTCTTCTAAATCTCAAACCCTTTTGTATTTGGTAGTCATTTTTGCACTGAGCTCTTTTTTGAAAGGTAAGAAAGTAAAAGAAATTTTATCTTGAAACTCATTTTAGATAATATGTATTCCAAAATTATTTGAGAAATTGTGCCACAATATCAGCTCTCATTTGTAATACTGTAGGAGAGTGATAATTTTCCTGTTGCATTTTCTTTTTTAAAAAGTCATCTTTTACATTGTCAGAAAATCACAAATTGTAAATGAGCTTCAAAAATAGTAATAAAAAAAGATTTATAATGGAAAGAATTGATGGTATATTTCACCTAGAGTAAGAAAGACAATGTGTAATAAGGGATTTTGCGGTTTTACAGCTCAGTGCATGTGTTTGAAAGCTGTTCTCTCAGCAACGTGGGTGGCAGGTTATGCTACCATATAATGTATTGTAGTTGGCTCTCCACACTTGTCAGGGTTAGTGTTCAACCATTCGGAAAATTTTCCCATTGTTCTATCATGTGAACCAAGACTAGTGTTGAATTCCCAATAACTTACAAGAAAAAAGGTTTAATTAGAAAGTTTGAAATTTGATTACTTTTATTGTTTCAATATAGTACCGTATATTTTAGTATTTTATCTATTATTAAAATTACTTTTTAATCAAAAAGAGATATCAAAATCAAAGCAATATCGTATTTCTAAACAGATTTTACAGAAATTTGTACATTGAATCCTGCCCTTTTTTTGGTAACACTCTGTTTCCATCTTGCTTTAGATGGACCATAGCTCTTGGCAGCTAGTGCATTTTTAGGAAATAATACTGTTTCTAGTAAGAGTTGCAGAGAGGAAAAAAAAAAAACTTTGTGTGAGGTCCTTGTAAACTGAACCTTTGGAACATTACTTTACACCCCCCCCCGCCCCCACCCCCCGTTTTGTGCTTCTTCTCTATTTGTGTAATGGTTATAAATTATATCGTTTGAAAAGAAGAATTAAAAACATTTTATTTTGTTATGTTTGTACTTAATTTTTTTCTTTACCTGTTATTTTAAAGATATACAGAGAAATAAGCAATTATGGTATTGAAATTCCATTGTGCCAGCACCTCCAGAGCATAATCCAAAAAAAACAGAAAACCGCCTGCTGGGTTGTCTGCAGTGTGCTTGTGTGAACATCAGTGTCTGCTGTTCACACATCATTTTTTTACTAAAAGTTCCTCTTGGAATAAAGACTCTGTGTTTTCTGAGTGTAGTGAAACATTTGCTAGTCCTTATATTTTCAATTTGCAAGGGTTTCTGTTTGTACTATAAGTTGTCATGGATGTATGTTATACTACTGCCATTAGCACATCAAAAAGTAGAAAAATGGAATTTTCTGTTTATGTATTATAAAATAATGAAAATTTCAAACGAAATTAGAAGTATTAAAGGTGAGAAATGAGCTTTTGTTGAAAATATGTGTGAATAAGGATTGATTTCATTATTCTTACTCCTTAAAATCTATTTTATTTATAAAATAAAGTATATCTTGGCTAGATACACATGAAAATATAAATGTCCTTCATTTTACTTGAATTCAGATTCTTACATATCTTGCCTTCTTGGGAATGTTGTTTTGAGTTAGTCAGATTTTTCAACTACCCTACATAATTTCTCCCAGTATGTTAGGTGGTGTATTTATGGGCCCTCAGAATGATTTTTCATTTCTGATCTTATTCACTGAATTCATTTTTACTCCTGTTATGCTTCTGAGTGTCATGTTAGATACAGGCAGGAAATTGCAAAATATTGTACAGTGTGTTGACAGTCTCAATCTTCATTTGATTCATAAAATAGCCAAAAGAGAAATTATTTACCAGTTCATGGGGACTTCAGGTTTAAACTTGGTAAAATGAAAGTTGTAGTCTGTAGTCTCCTATGAGGTTTATTAGAATTATTCAACATCTTTTTTTTTAGACACTTTTCTTCTAGAAGCTAATAAAAGAGTAATTCAACTCTGTTGAAGCTGAGTTTTTACCATTTTGACTGCTTTTCAAAGAGATAATTTTAGGTTTTTTTGCATTTGAGTTTCTTGATTAATGCAAATACACTTTTACATTTCACAATAGTTGTATGAATCTTTTTTAATTATTTCTTCTGATTTCTAGAATGAAACTCCTGTATATTAGGGACTGATTACTAAATTTTCATTAATATATCTGGTAGATGATGATGGTTTCTAATCCCTCACATGTTCTTCTTGATTTACTTCTTATTAAATAGTTGTCTTAGCCTTTTTTTTAGACCAGAGAATGGAAAAGATTGCGATCTAAACAAAATGTATCTCACATATGGCTTTTGGAAGGGGAAATAAAAGTACCAAATTCTTAATGTGTTAGTGTTCTAAGGGCCTAGGGGCCTGAGTTTCTTGATTGCCATGAAGCCTAATTGCTCACAGGGCAACCTGGCGCACTGCCATTTCCCCACTGGGCTGTTTGTTGGTGCTTGTGAATAGAACAAAAATGTCTTTGCCTTTTCTCTTTAGTTGTTGCTGGTTGCATTTTAAGAAACAAGTTAACATTTTCTCAAAATGATGGTTAATTTACATAAAGCTGAAGTCAAACTTCATGATGGCTGAGCCCTAAGTAGTAGAGCAGTGCTTTTGAAATTTGTGTAAAATATAGTTTGTTGCATCTCACTCCAAAATATTCATTTTGGATAGTATCACTTTATTATTAGACATTCTAAACTTGGCTCATTACTTTTGAAATTAATCATAAGGTCACTTTTTGTGGATATTTGTACTTTTATAGGTAAACAGAATCTGTCATATGTGAATTCTGGGATCAATGGAAATCAGAGATCTTATAAACAAAGTGTGTGAGGGGCAGGGGAGCTGATATTTCAGTTGTTTTGAAAAGCTGTTGTTGAGAATACTTAGAGATAGTTGCATTTAAATTAAACTGGAGATGCATATTGGGCATTCCTTTCTGCCTAGATCTGTAAGGAGGACTTCATTTGTTCTCATTGTCATGCTTTAATTCTTTGCATAGTGACTAATATAAAACCATAACTATTGAGACTTTCACACAGTTGGGTTTTCTTTTTCTTCCAATCCCCTTTAAAGTTCCATCTCTCTTTAAAGCATATATAGGGTTATGGCTTTTTCTGAGTTGTTAATATATATTCACTTGTACTCATCTCATCTCACAATATGTTGTTCTCTTATTCTTAATTCCAGACAGACATACTTTGAGACTATTTTATTACTTCCTGCAATGTTCAGAGGTTTGGCACAGAAATTACTTTGAAATACTGGCTTCTGTCCTCCTGCTTGGTCACCAACCCTAAGGCTATTGTATAAGCTCTGTGAACTTCAGGGACCTTAATAAATTAGAGATGGGGTGTTAGGATGATTAAAACAAATGTATATTCAGTGCTTGGCACATAGTATCAGCTCAATGAATGGTAGTTGAAAGGAGGAAAGCCTTGAAACTGCTGATGTTTTTATAGGCTCCAAAATCATACAGTGGGGTGCTTTCCTATATAATCTCATGAAATTGAGAGTTTTGGCTACATCTGGCTGTTGGATTCGCATGTATTTTTTTGGGCTGATGAAGATTCAAGAGCACAAACTTTGGAGTCATCTGCTGGAGTTTGAATTCCTGCTGTGCCACTTAACCCCAAACATTAGAAAGTTATCCTTTCTGTGCCTTCAATTTCTTTTCATATGAAATGAAGATTAAAATAATATACCTCATAAGGCTGTTGAAATTAATCAACACATGTAAAATTCTTAAAATAATGCCTGACAAAAAGTAAATGCTCTAGAATTGTTAGTTACTCTTAATTATTATTATCTCATAGAAAAGGAAAAACCAAAAACTTAAAAAACTTCAATAGAATCAACTTCTATTAATGTGTGTATCTCATTCATTCACTGACTTTGATTTTTTTTTTTTTTCCACTACTGGGAATTGAACCCAGAGATGCTCTATCACTGAGCTACATCCCCAGCCCTTTTATTTTTCACTTTGACACAGGTGTTCACTAAGCTACCTTGGCTGGCTTTGAACTTGAGATCCTCTTGCCTCAGCCTCCTGAGTTGCTGGGATTATAGGTGTGCACCCCTGCACCTGGCTCAACTTTGAATTTTTTAAATTTAATTTTTTTTGATATAATAAAGCATTTACATATGTTAAAAGCATGAAAAAACTGTAGTAACATTTATTATGATAGCACTTCTCTCCTTGTCTCACACCTACTTCCTGTTCCTTCAGAGCAATCCTTTTAGATTTTAGCCAGTTCGGGGGCAGGTGTTTACTTTCATATCTCTAAATAACACACACATAGATATCTGTGATAGGTGTGTACATTTCTAAATAATGTAGATGTCTGTCTGTATTTAAAGACATGATCCAATGATGTTCTATTACAAAAGAGTAGGATTTAATTTTATAATGTCATTTCTTCTCTAATATACAACCTTCTTTGTTTTCCTTTCCTTTCCTTCATTTTCCTAGTGTAGATTTGGTGGGTATTGGCTGAAATCATCAGGCACATTTTTGTTATTGTGACCCCATACATTTTGTTCATTCCTTAGTCATATCCTGTACTATGCTTAAATTTCCTTTTTTAAGACAAAATATTTTCCCAGAATTAATAGTTGCCTCCCTTTTCTTCTTAATTTAAAAAACGTTAATTATCAATATATTTTTAAATTCACTGACAGATCTATAAAATACCTCTTGAAATGGCCACTTTTTCTCTCATTCCATGTGTTTTTCCTGGAAACATCTTTCCTGGCCATCCAGCTCAGCTGCTGTGTCAGGTCAGTTCTATCAGTGAAGCGCAGCTGGCTGTGTACAATAAGGGGTTTGCTACAGAGGTTTTACCTCAGGTTGGAGTTGGTTAAATAAATTCTGAAAGCTTTTTTTTTTTCTCACCTAATGAAGAGAGATATGCTCAAAGTCCGTAAGGCAGGAAGTTAAAGAGTGAAGATTGATGGAAAGTGGAAAACAGAGACAATCTGGAACCCATGAGCATGAGGTAAAACCTGTGAAGACAAACTGGAAACTGTGTCAGTTCTGTCTCTGACCTGGTGATGTGAATGTCTTACAGATCAGCTGATGCTCTTCATCCAGACCTAAACACAGATCTGGCCTGGGAGGTAGAGGGGCTGCAGGTCTGGCCACTGCCCCATGCCAGTGAGTTGAACCAGGAGATAGTGGCAGCATGTGTGATCTACAAAAGCACCTACTCAGCTTGAGAGTAAAAAACAAAACGGCTGTGGCTTCACTTTTGCTCTCTACTTCTTCCATGAAAATAACTTTTGTGTCCTACCTAGCCAGAAAAGTGTAGGGAAGGGAATCCTGGGAAATGTACTTTAGATTAGCCATACTGACACAGCCACCACAGGTGGCCATGCGAATGTTTCTCCCAGATCTCTGACCACAAGTAGTAACTGACGGATGGCCCCAGCTACTGCTCTCTGAAATCTATCACCATGTGTCTGCCAAGGCCATGTCTCCCACATTCTGTTCCTAGCCCGTGATTGAGCGTGACAGGAACACTCAAGAATGTTCAGTCCCAGGAGATGGTGAGCCCTCTGACAAGCAGCCTTACCCAGCTTGCCCTAGAACTGCCCTGCAGCCTAACGCACATCTGCTCAGCCTCCCTTCCTTCCCTGTGTCTTTCCTCTGGGGTCAGATCAGCATTGCTACCTCACAGCTCTATTAAACTCTTCTGGCTGTCTCTGTGTTTTCTCGCACAGACATTCCCCTAATACATTTCTGATATTTCTAATCTTATCTTTGTGTCTGCTTCTGAGAGTGGCACAACTATCTTCTTGAGCTCTCTTCCCTTCAACAGCATCCTGGGAATTTCCTTCACTTTTTTCTTTTGATAAATCCCTTGTTTCTGGATCGCAGGTCCTCATCTTTCTTGTTTTACTTCCCTTTTTTGGTGAAATGCATCCTCCACATGGGAGGTAAATTGTTGAAACCTTGCATGACCAAAAACTTTATTTTAATCTCACCCTAGAGGGATGATTTGGCTGGGTATGGAATTCTAGTTTGGAAATAATTTTCCCTCAGAATTTTAAACACATTCTCCATTGCCTCATAGTTTTCAGTGTAAACGTTGGGAAATATAATGCCACTTTGGATTTCTGATGCTTTGCATGTGACCTATTTTTCTCTCTAGAAGCTTTTATAATCTCTTACTCCTTGATTCTGTGAAATTTCATAATGCTGCAACTTATTGTGTATATTTCCTTCATTGTCTTGTGTGTTCATTGGTTCCCTTCAGTTTGGGGATATCTGTCCTTCAGTCCTGGGAGACACTTTTATGTGCTTTGATATTTTTCCTCTCTGTTACTGTATTCTTTCTGAATTCACATTTGTTAGCAATGATCCTTCTTACATTGAACTGCTAATTTTCTCACTTCCTCTCTTCTTTGCTTTCTTGTTTTCTGAGCAATTCATTTACTTGCCATTACAAATTTTTGCTCTCATATATATTTTAAATTTCTAAGACATCTTTTTGTTCCTTGGTCTTTTATGAAAGTAACATTCTGTTCTTGTTTCATGGATACAGTATATTGTGTCACTGATGCTTTGCTTTGGTTTTTAAATTTCTTGTATACCTTTCACTGCTTTTCATTAGGATTCCTTTTTTGTTTTTATCTGAATGCTTCTTTCAATTTCTATGTTGTTTTATTCCTAGCATGCCTCGAGATCCTTGGTTATTTTTTCATATTTAAAAATGAGATACAAATAAGCTGTTTGGAACAGTTTTTGCTCATGATAGAGTGTTGCATAGTGGGGTTTATTATAGTGTGGTTAGACAAGAGCCTACAGCTCCTTTAGCTCCTTGTACATGTTACTTCAGTGAGGCCTGGTCTAACCATCTCAGTCAGAAGTGCATATACATGCCCCTAGGTACTACTTCTAATCCTTATTCTGTTTTTCTCCCATAGCACCTGTTATCTGATGTTTAATTATCTGATCACTTGTTATATTTGTTTATTTTTGGTCTTCTCCCACAAGAAAACATCACCTCTATGACAGCAGAGATTTTGTTGTTTTTATTTTTACTGATACACTTCAACCAACTAGATTAGCGTCCAGGAAAAAATGGACATTCAGTCAACTGAACAAAAGTTCATTAAATTGGAGGCATTCATGCATTATTATTTATTAGTAGGTTGTTTTTTTTTTCTTGTGGACTTCTTATTTTGCCCAGAAAATACTAATTCATTCCCTGCCTGGAGCCACCTGGCAGTGATGGGCAGTGGAATGTGTCTGGAGCTTCAGGGTGATCTGTCTAGGAGTCAGTGTTCTTATAGCTAATCAAGATGAAGGGATCTGAAGTTTTACTGTTAAAATGCAGACATTGACTTATTCCCCCTATTTTAAATAAATTGCTTCCATTTGGTCTTGTTTTAACCTGAATCTGGAAAACCTACCCACCCTTCTTCACCCTGTGTGGATAGTAAACCCATACTTTTCTGTAAGAGTGAGAAAGGAACTGTCATCTGCCTTCTCATTGGGGGTCAGGTGAGAATCTAGGGCTCTTATTCCTTATACGGACTTTCCACTCATTATCTTTTTTGCTTATTTGTTTATTTTTAGCCCAACTTGCCACCTGTTCCTTTGGGACTGTGATACTTACATTTTCAGAAATATTGGGGTTCATTGCCCTTGCCTCTTTTTTGGTTTTTCTCTTTAATGGTGCTGAGGTGCAACCTAGGGCCTCACACATGCTACGCAAGCTACCACTGAGCTACATCCCCAGCCCTGCCCTTACTTCTTGTGGACCTTTTGCCCTCTACCCTTTCCCTTCATCCTCCCTGTTTCTCCATATGTGAGGCACTAAGAGTGACGGAAGCTGAAATGCAAGTTAATTACCACTGATCTTTCAGTTTACCACCTCTTACCAGTTTTCCTTTTTCCATTCCTTTTTTTTTTTTTTGCATATGTACATTTTTCAAGTACCTCAGCTTTCATTTTTGTAGAATTTGAAAGCAAGAAGAAAAGGATATTTATTGTCTACTACTTTTCCAAAACACATGTAAATTATATTAGTAAATGTTATCTGCATCAAAATTAGGGATTAGATATTTTACTGACCGTAAAATACATTAATTTCCAGTAATGTGATGATTATTTTCTTTTACTCCATCTGTTAAAATTTCCTGTTCCTGGTACAGAGTAGGTACACAGTTTTTTGACCAAATGAACAGATTTTATTCCTGGACTGGAGCTGTATGTTATGACATTTTTATACATTATTTGGAAAGTTTGAGGACAGAAGCACTTTGTATTGGTTTCGTGCTTGTTTTCTAATTGGATTGTGAAGTTTAGTATTTAGGGGATAAGGATCAGGGATTGGAAAGTGGAGGCAAACGAGTTGAGTATAGTTGTTCACATTAACTATGAATACTAGATTCTGAAAACAAAAACAAAATTTTGTAGTTACTGAACTTGAGACTTTAAAGGGAAATTAGAGGTAGGGGGACCAAGGTCTCATGACAGATCAAAAGTCCCTGTAATTATTCTTATATTTACAATATAAAAATCACTAAATAGAGTATCCAAGACTTGACCCATTTGAAGTGATGCGCAATTAATAACTCTTTGTCAGTTTTTAATCTATGAAATTCTTTCAGAATCTACTTCCTGCATGGTATGTACTTATTTTTGCAGATTATATGATTAAAATATAGTTAGTTGGGCAAAGGACTGTCAAGATAAGGCAGAAGAGGTAGAGAGAGACCAAGTCATGCAAGTTTGTGGAGTTTTTCTTACTGTAATGAGAAGCTTATGAAGGGTTTTTCAAATTTATATTTTTACCAAATTACTTAACTACTATGTAGAGATTACATGGGAGTAAGACAAAAGCGGCTGTGGCAAGACTAGTTAAGAGCCCATTCATAATAATCTAAGGAAGCAGACATTGTTGGTTACCAGTGCAACATTCCTTTCTCCATCTTTACTCCTGGCCAAGAAGACTACTTTCCAGCATAAAAACAGAATATGCCAGATACTCTGTTTTCAACTTCCCTTTCAGCTACTGCAAAGGCATGTGATCCAGATGTGGCCAATGAGAAATCTGATAGCTTCTGGAAAATATTTTCCTTTGAAATTGAAAGAGAAGAATGCCTTTTTGGACCCTGTAGTGTGAGAACATGCTTGTGGCTGCTGTGGGCATCATAGAGCATGTCAGGGCAGAAAGGTCCGGATCTTTTTTAAAAATAAACTTCTTATTTTTATATTGATACAGAAAAGTCCACATATCATGAGAGATTACCTTATTGAATTTTTCACAAATGGAACACAGTCATGTAACCAGCAACCAAATAAAAATCCAAAAACCCTCAGCATGCTTCTTTGTGCTTCTTGAAAGTTATACGTTGTTCCCCTTATAGTATACATTACTTTTACCTGTTTTGTGTGTGTGTGTGTGTGTGTGTGTGTGTGTGTGTGTTGTTTTCCTTTTTATAGAGATGGAATCATATTGTGCATACTCTTTTTTTAAATACTTAAAAAAATTTTTTTAGTTGTTGATAGACCTTTATTTTATTCATTTATTTTTATGTGGTGCTGAGAATCAAACCCAGTGCCTCACACATGCTAGGTAAATGCTCTACCATTGAGCTACAACCCCAGCCCTGTGCATAATCTTTTGTGTCTGATTTTTTGACTCAACATTATGTTTGTGGTTATCATCAGTATAGTTGGGTAGTTATAGATCTTTTCTCCTTAATGCTCTGTAGTATTCCATATTGTGGAATACTACCCAATTGACCATAGATATATGTTTGGATAGTCTGGCTCTTATAGATAGTGCTCCTATGAATATTTTTTTCCACATTGTATATTGTTTAATAAACATATGCTTGCATTTCTGTTGGATATATATACCTCTTATGAATTGTATAATTCTTTATATATTAAAATTGCATAACTCTTTATATATTAAAAATAGGTGACTGGGCACAGTGTAATAGCAACTCAGAAGGCTAATAAGGCAGGAGACTGGCATGTTCAAGGCCAGCCTCAACAACTTAATGAGACTCTGGTTCAAAATAAAAAATAAAAAGTTCGAGATGTAGCTCAGTGGTAGAGTACCCCTGGATGAGCCCTAGCACCACCCCCCCCCAAATCAAAATAGGCGTTGTTGGATATATATGTATGATATATCAGTCTAGTCTGAGACTTACTTTTTTTACTTTTTAAAACTTATTTTAAACTGATACATAAAAACATAAATATTGTACATATTAATTGGGTATTATGTAATGTTTTAATAATTATACATTGCATAATTTTTAAGTAAGGATAAACATATCTGTCTCCTCAAACATTTGTCATTTCTATATGGTGATTTTTTAAAATATTTTTTCTTTAATGGTGCAAAAATCCTTAGCTTTAAGATAGTTGCAATTAGTTAATTGAGTTTGTTTTTTTTTAAATCTATCTTAAGAAAGTGTTAGTCAACTCCAAGGTCACAGAGATGTTTTAGAAGCTTTATTATTTCAGCTTTGACATTTAAGTCTAAATGCACCTAGAGCTAATTTTTGCTTATGATAAGAAGGGTAAGGGTCTAGAATCACCTCCTTCCCCAAATGAAATCTGCATCCCCCACACCATTACTTGAAGGGACTTTTCTTTTTCTATTAACTTGAATGTCATCTTTGACAAAAATCATATGACTGTAAATGTGTGGGTCTGTTCCCAATCTCTAATTTGTTTCATTGCTCTTACGCTATTTTTGCATGAATTTTTGCATTGTTTTAGTTATAACTTTATATTAACTTTATTATCCATTGACCTTGCAAAATTAATACTTTTATTAAGGCTCATATTTTGTAGGTTCTTTTGGATTTCCTAGATATGAAATCATATAATTTGCAAGTTATGTTATTTTTTTTAATTTCTTCCAATCCTGTTTATCCCCTTACCTCCTAGCCGGTTCGTTCTTCTCCACCCTTTTTCCTTGCATTGTTGCTGAGCTCGTGACCTCCATACAGTATTGAATAGAAGTGGTGCTAACGGACAGTCTTGTTCTCACTGGAGAAGTTTTCAAGATTTTAATGTATGATATGTGCTGTAAGTTGTTAATTTGAAAGATGCTATTTTTTATATTAAGGAAATTGCATTATGTTCCTAATTTGCTAAGAGTTTTAAAATCATTAATGAGTACTAGATTTTGTCAAATGTTTTATACATTGTTATTTATTTACATATGTGTATGATTTTAGTAATAGTTAAATCTGATTGACCTGGAAATCAGTTTTTGTTCATTTTGGTTGGCTTAAATATTTTCTGTAATTTCTTCTTTAAGTTTCTGTACTTGCTTAGGTTTTTGATGAAATAATTCTTTTTAATTAATGTTGACTTCAAATTTTTTCAAGTTGTCTGTCTAGATTAGATAGAGTACTCTATCTAGATCTTCTTTTTGTTAGGCTTCTTAAAAAAAAAACAGCAGCTATATGTATAATCTCTTGATTCTTGGAAAAGGGGTTCTGTATAGGAACTTTTTGACTTGCTAGTCCAAAAATCATTTGTAGCAGGGTGATTGATTTTAAAAGTAGACTTCTTAGGCAGTCACCCTCAGTAGAGCAAAATATTGAATCCTTTGAGGTGGCCTCTGTCATTCTCATTCAGGTACTTTTATGTTATCCTTACTTTTAACATATTTGGAATTTTTGAAGTTTCTTTTAAATCATCTTATACTTTTCTGTCCAGAACTCTACATCATTATTGCTGCTAACTGGTTACATTCCTAAGTGAAAAGATAGTTATACTTCTGGAAAATACTGCTTTGTGTATTGATAATTCTCATACTGTCTTTATACCAGTACCACACTATTTTTTTATTACTATAGCTCTATAGTAGGTTTGGAAATTGGGAAGTGTGAGACCTCCAACTTTGTTGCTCTTTTTAAAGATTATTTTAGCTATTTGAGTCCCTTTTGATTCTATCTTCAGTAAACCATGTTATATGTTTCATGTAAAAACTATACATTCAATTAAAAATATTTATGTAAAGCTTTAAGAGCCTTAAAATTTAAAATACAAGTAGATCTTATTCAAGCACATTGTTAGATAAAATCCAGAGTACAATAATTACCTTCCTTAATTATATCAAATGGTTCTTAGAATTGATTTGACATGATATGTGGGAGGATCACTGGTTTTGACAAGAGCAGTTTCAGTGGTAGAGACCTGATTCACATTGGAATGGGATAAAGGTAGGGCAGCAGGTAAAAAAGGGGGACAGTGACTACAGCTTTTCAAAGAGATTTGCCATAGGGAAACAGAATTGGAGTCATAAGAGGAGGACATACAATTGAGAATTCTATTTTTTAAATTTATTTTTAATCTTTAAAATGACAAATATGATAGCATGTTTGTGTTCTGATGACAGTGACACATTGGAGAAAAAAATATTTGGAGAGAGAAGGTTTATTCTGAGAGCAGAGTCTTTAGTTGGGAAGGATGGGATAGAATCTACTGAACAAGTAGAAGACTGGTTTCCAGAAAGTGGAGAGGCAACTTAAATACTATGTAACAGCTGGTAAGGAGATGATATTTTTCTGATTGCTCCTGTTTTCTTAAAGAAATAAAATATCATCATCTTAGAGATGAGAGTAAGCATTAAGACTTGAGGAGAGTAAGTTTTTTTAAGGGAAAGAATACAGTAGGATTTTTGCATGTTGCTAAATGTATACTTTAAATTTGTCATCTTGGATTTAAAGTGAGGTCGGTCAATATAGTTGATTGCTTTTCTCTACTAGCACAGAATAGATAGAGTTGGGTCCCCTGTTCCCAAAAAATGTGAAAGTAGAAGATGGATATTGAATTTAAGTGTGTGAAGGGATTATTATGATGTACTCTGAGATAGAATCAAAGTAAAGAGGAAATTGATGATATTGAATTGGCTAGTGAATAATTTAAAAAGTAGATGGAATCAGTAGTCTTAACAGTTTTGATGAGGTTAATACTCTTGGAGTGGGATCACTGGAGAAATCTGATGAGTTAAAGGGTTGTAGAGATGAGGATGCATAAAGTCAAGGTAATAGTTGTTGCTTGTGATCAAATGTGACTGGGAAGGACAACTGACCTGGAGTGGAGATAAAAATTGTTGGAAGTAAGGAAGTTTAGGAAGGGGGAATCCAGATTGTTAAGTGGAATGTCTCTGTGTTGAAATTGCCAAGAAGGATGAGCCTGTTAGTGACAGAAAGGAATGTTGTCAATGAGATTTTAAACCAGGTACTGAAACTGTCTAGAAACTGCCTTTTTTTTTTGAGTCACTCTTCAATAGCTACAAAATTAAAAACATATTTTTTATTATAAAGTAAAGCATGGTTATTGAGAAAAACAGATAATATATAAAGTTAGAATAAAATGAAAAGTATTTATATTCTCACCCTTATAGATATTTCCATGTCTCATTAGATGACTATTATGGCTGAACCACAGTTTGTTTTATGATTTTGACATAAAATAACAATTATGCTTTGATAGAATAAGAAAGTGGTTTATTCTGAGTCAAGTAAGAGTGAGTGACCATGACCTGGGATATGGATTCAGATTACTTGGAACAAGATAGTGAAAGAGTATTTATTTATTTATTTATTTTAAAATTAATTTATTTAAATGCATTTCAAGTCATAGTACATATATAGAACTCAGTGTTTCCATTTCTCTGGTTGCAAACCAGATAGAGTCACACCATTTGTGTCTTCATACATGCACCTAGGGTAGTGATGACCATCCCATTCAACCATCTTTACTACACCCCTTGTCTATTCCCTTTGATTTCCATATGTTGAACCAACCTTGCATCCCTGGAATGAACTCCACTTGATCATGGTGCACTATTTTTTTTAATATGCTTTTGTATGCGATTTGCCAAAATTTTATTGAGAATTTTTGCATCTATATTCATCAGGGATATTGGTCTGAAATTTCCCTTTTTTGACGTATCTCTGTCTG
>CM053408.1:17615631-17638612 GCA_028644305.1 Xerus rutilus | reverse complement strand
GTAATATGGCTATGTTGGCTCAGGCCATTCAGGCTGTTGAGTCGGGGCATTCGCCGCAGGTATGGCTCGGCATGCTAGAGAAGTAGTCAACGACGGGTAAGACTCTCTTGGCCCAGGACCAACCTAAGACAGAGCGCCAGCCTTGATGCTGACAGCTTGATGACGGGTAAGGCCTGAAGCCGAAGAGGGCAACCTAAAGACAGGCATTCTCTCTGCCGTTGTTTGTTCTAACAAGAAAGGGGGAGCTGTTGGGAGCGGCGGCCACCACCCCAAGATGGCGCCCAGAGGATTGGTGACGCCGCTCTTGCCTCCTGTAAACAAGCCATTTGCACATGCGCCCGTTGTTACCAGGCAAGAGGTCCTATGAGGGCCCTATGGTTGAGCAATACGTAGCCTAGAGTGATTGGCTGTGTGAATGTATAAATGATGGAGCTTTTCCTGCTTGGAGGTCCTTTTTCCTTTATCCTAAGAAGTGTCTAGACATCCATTAAAGTGCTGCAAGAAGAACCTGGTTGTGTCGTGTCTTCCTGTGGGCAGGGGACGCGGCACTGGTCCTGCTCTCCTACTGATGATTGACTCAGGGATGGATATTTACTGGGAAGTGGTCCTTATTCTAAAAAAGTGTTCAAAGCAGGGAACCCTTAATTTTTGTCTGTAGAAGAGTGTTACAGCCATCCTAGTGAAAGAGAAGCTAGCCTAGCAAAATGCTAACTTACCCATGTTGGAAGAATAGAGACGTAAAAAAACTTGGGTCCTTGATGGCATTCTTGAGCTTCTGAATTAACCTACCCTGTGACTGTTAACTCAAGCATTTCTATTATATAAAGTAATAAATGTCCTCACCACATAAGCCTCATTGAGTTATATTTTATGTAACTAACAGCTAAATTCATCCTAACTCATAACATGCCATGAAATGCATGTTTATATAGCTATACCATCTAGAATTATAAGCCCCATTTATTACTCCTGTTTCTGTTTAGAGATTCTTAAAAAAATTTTTTTTTAGTTGTAGATGGACACAATGTCTTTATTTTATTGCTTTGTATGTGGTGCTAAGGATCGAACCCAGAGTCTCACGCATGCGAGGCAAGCGCTCTGCCTCTGAGCTACAGTCCCAGCCCCTGTTTAGAGATTTTAACTACTCTTTCTATCCCTCTTCTAGAAAAACAATCTAAGTAATGTTTCTGTGTCTGCTTTCTTTTTGATTTCATCTGTCAAATATATTTTTTGCCATTAGCTTTTGTTTAAAATGCCTCAGTCACTGTGCAAAGTTGCCCTTTTAAAATGTTACCTTTTTTTTTTGGTTAAGATGTTGATAGACCTTTATTTCATTCATTTCATTCATGCTGAGAATGGAACCCAGTGCCTCACACATGCTAGAGAAGTGCTCTACCACTGAGCCACAACTCCAGCCCATTACCTTTTGTTTTTTTTAAATAACATCTTTATTAAGATATAATTCTTCTACCATACAGTTCAACAAAACTATGAGTAGTTTTTAGCTTATTTACAGACTTGTGCAACCATCACCATGTCAATTTCTGAACACCCAGAGAACCCCTATCTCGTAGTCGTCATCATTTCACATCTTGCCCACCTGCTACGCAAAAGCCCTACTTAGACCTGAGCATCTGCCTACCGGTCTTTCTTCCATCTCCATAAATTTATCTGTTTTGAACATTTTGTATAAATAGAGTCACAGAATGTGGTCCTTTGTGACTAACTTACTGCAATTTCTGGGTCGCAAGCTCACTCTTTGTTTAATCATTCAAAGGACTGCAAGATGGTTTTCCAAAGTCGGCACACGATTTTACATTCCCACCAGGATAGTGTTTGAGGGTTGCAATTTCTCCACAATGATTTTGGTGGTTTTTTTTTGGGGGGGGGACCCAGATAAAGAAACTGAAGGGTGTGTGTATGTGTGTGTGCATGCACGCGCGTGTGCGCATGTGGCAGCAGGGGATGGGTAAAATATATGTAACACAATGTGTACTATTTTAACCATTTTTAAATGCGCAGTTCTGTGGCATCAAGTACATCCATGTTGTTGTACAGCTGTGACCATTATTTATCTATGGAACTTTTTTATCTTCTCAAATGGAACAGCCATTCTCTGTAAACAGTAACTCCTCATTACCTCCTACCACTGCCATCCGGCATTCTACTCTCTGTCTGTATAATTTGGCTGTTCTCGATCCTCGTGTGAGTGGAATCACACAGCACTTGGCTTTTTGTGACCTGTCTACTTCACTTAGCATACTTTCTTCAAGAGAACCTGAGTTTTTTAAAGGAAGTGTTTGATGCATGTAAATGTATTGCCTTTAATATTCTGTTCTTTTATGCTCTCCATCTGTCATCTCCAAATCATGTGAAGAAACTAGAACCCTCAGACCTGACTCTGGTAGAATGTGAAATGCAGCCACTTTGGAAAGTTGTCTTGCAGGCCATCACATGATTTAACAAAGAGTAACCTTGTGACTTCCATTCTATTCTTAGGTTTATACCCAAGAAAGAAGGATAATGAATGTGTACACATGCTTTAAAAGCTTCTTTAACATGCATAGTATTATTTACTTTTTTTTCTCTAGAGATTTTGAAATCAGTGTCCTCCTTTTAATTCCTTATTATTTCCTTTTGTAATTCCCTTTATGCTAGGCTTGTGAGTGTTGTGTGACATAAAAAGAACTGCATTGAGATGAGATTAGCAGACAATTTTGTCTTGCCCAAATTTGTTTACTTTGTATTTTTTTGTATAGTATAGCATTTCAGAGTAATTATTATCTAATTCTTTTTTTTTTTTTTTGGTACTGGGGATTGAACTCAGGGGCACTCAACCACTGAGCCACATCCCCAGCCCTATTTTGTGTTTTATGTAGAGACAGGGTCTCACTGGGTTGCTTAGCACCTCGCCGTTGCTGAGGCTGGCTTTAAACTCGCGATTCTCCTGTCTCAGCCTCCCTAAGTGCTGGGATTACAGGCTTGAGCCACCATGCCCGGCTATCTAATTCTTATCATTCTATGATGTGAAGTAAATTATGCTATGTTTAAGAACATAGACTCTGGAATCAGACCACCAGTTTGAATCACAGTTCTGCCACTTACCAGCTGTTTGACCTCAGCAAAGTTACTCAACCTCTCTGGGCCTCTGTTGTCTCATTTGTGACAGCAGGATATTATTTGCCTCATTGCTAGGGTTTTAAGCATATTAATATGCTTACTGTACTCAGAACAGCCCCTGGCACATAATCCCTGCTATAGAAGAGCTTGCTGCTGTTATTATTATTGCCATTGTCACTGACATTTGTATTATTTTATAGATATATAATTTTGAAGGGTCAACTCTGAATTTTTTTGGTTTCTTCCTCACTGTTAGTATTTTTGTGATGATCTTGACTTGCCTGAAGTCTTATTGTTATGCCCAAATTATTTCTCTTATACCTCTTTGAGTAATTTTTTTTTAGTATGAGCTCTTATTCACTGTATTTTTAGCTCCTAAGGTATTATTTGACACACAGTAATTGCTCAATAAAAATCTAATGAATGAATGTGTGCCTGGAGGTCAGAAGTCCAAAATGATCTCAGGGATGAAAATCCAGGTATCAGCAAGCTACATTCTTTTCTGGAGGCTCAAGGGGATCCTTGCTTTTTCAAGCTTGAAGAGGCTGCTCATGTTCCTTGGCTTATGGACACATCACTGCAGCTTTTGCTTTCTTCATATCTCTTCCTCTATGTCTCCTGCCTCCTTCTTATAATGACTCTTGCAATTACATTGGGTCCACCTAGATAATTCTAGATCATCTTCCCATCTAAAAGATCTTTAACTTAAAACTAGAAAGTCTCTTATGCTATGTTTAAGAACATAGACTCTGGAATTAGACCACCATAAGTTAACTTATTCATAAGTTTAGGGGAAGGACATGGATATCTTTGGTGGCCTATTATTTTGTCTACCAGATCTTCTTTTATTTAAACTCATTGAATGGAAGGCACATTGGATAATATCTTATCCAGTATAGTTATTTTAAATATGAGAAAACTGAATGAGGCCACAGAGATTTTTTTTTTGCCTCTAGGCTTTTTTTTGTTTTATTATTTTTTTTAAAGTTAGGAATAAGACTCTACTCCCTTTTGTATGCTTAACTATACTTAGAACAATATCTTGAACATTTGAAGTGCTCGGTAATTATTTCCTGTTTAGTGAGAGAAACCAGATACATTCATACTCTGATCCAGTCATTGTAAATTAGTGTTAATGAAAGTCTTATAAGAAGTCACAAACTGAAAATACCATGAAATATAGTGATCTGTTTTGTTGTTGCTTTTATAATTCAAAGGATTAAGTATTCAATACTAAAAATAACTACTTTTTAAAAGATGTTGATTTTCTCTGCCTGGAAGGGCAAACAAGGGAAGGGATAGGAGAGAGTGAAAGGAGAAGACGGTACAGTGGTGTTTCCTAATTATTTTTCTGGAGTAACTCCTGGAATCTGGATTTAGATTAATTGATACTCTTGCCATGGGCTGTATTCATAAGATAAACATATTTTCTGCTGTGCATATAGTTCATATATGCTTAATAATTAAGAATATTTAAAAATCAGTATTTATCTTTTAAAAACCACTTTAAAACTTTATGAAATTTTTAGAAATTTAGGTTTATCTTTTGATATGGAATTTTTTTTCTCTTACCAAGAAAGGACTGTTTGGACTCTTGATTAAAAGAAAAATGATGAAGACAGTATGGATTCTTGATTAAAATAAAATACATTTTTAAATGAAAAATTTTATCTGGTGTTTAATGTTTTATTGAAAACATTAAAAATCTAGGCAGGTTTCGATTATCATCTATATCAGATAAATCAATTACTATTTTCCAAGAAAAGAAGCTTTGCCTTATACTGACTTAATGACTGAATTTTTAAAACTAATATTTTATAATTTACATAGAATCTGATTTATTGCTATATTAATTTGAATGTATTGGAATATAACACAGTCCTTGAAACAACATATACCAGAAATGTAATGTTATTTTTAAAAATATTTTTATTAGAACATCATAATTATACATAGTAATTGAGTTCATTTGGACTAAATCGTACATAGAAGGAATTTAATTTCAAGCTCCATTCTTCCCTGCCTTTTCTTTTTCTCCTCCTCCTATTCTCCCTTGTCTGCTTTATTAAACTTCTTTTCTTCTACATATATATAAAAGTGAAATTCCCTTTGGTATCTTCACATATGAATATAACTTGATTTTTTAAAATTCATTTCATTTATCTTCTTCTTTCCTTCCTCTCTCTCATTCTCCTATATCTACATCACTGATCCTATATCTTTATGATCTGATCCCTTTCCCCACTTCCTTCTTTTCCTTATTTTGTTCTACCTTCCACATATGAGAGAAAACATTGGACCTTTGATTTTCTGAGTTCGGCTTATTTGACTCTGCATTATGTTCTATATTTCCATTCATTTATTGGCAAATGCCATTATTTCATTCTTCTTTATGACTGAATAAAACTCCATAGTGTATTTATAGCACATTTTCTTAATTCATTTATCGATTGACAGGCATCTGGGTTGATTCCATAATGTGAATAAACATTGTACTGGCCGAAGCACTATATTTTAGATTTTTTGGATAAACACCAAGGAGTGGGATAGCTAGATCATATCATAAATAGTAGTTCCATACCATAAATAGTAGATCATAAATAGTAGTTCCATTCCTAGTTTTTCTTTAGGAATCTCCACACTGCCTTCCAGAGTGGTTGTACTAATTTATAGTCCTACCAAGAATGTAAAAGTAAACCTTTTTCCCACATCCTCACCAGCATTTATTATTATTCATGTTCTTGATAATTGTCATTCTTACTGGAGTGAAATGAAATCTTAGTGTAGTCTCTAATTGCTAGAGATGCTAAACATTTTTTCATATATTTCGTAGCCATATGTGTTCATTATTTTGAGAAGTTTCTGATTAGTTCTTTGTCTATTTATTGAATGGGCTATTTTTTTTTGGCATTGATTTTTTTGAGTTCTTTATGTGTTCTGGATATTAATGATCTTTTTATATTTGCTAAGACTTGTATTGTGATTAGGAGCTGCTAAGAAGAAGGTAAATTTAGCAGTTTTGGTATGAAATATTCTGTAAATGTCTGTTAGGTCCATTTGATTTATAGTATTATTCAGGTTGGAAATGTCTTTATGGATTATATGTTTTGATGACCTGTCTATTAGTGATAAGGGTGTGTTGAAATCATCCAATATTATTGTATTAAGATCTGTCTGGGATTTAATGTCAAAGAGTATTTTTAAAATGTAACTGGGTGCATTGACTTTTGGGGCATATATATTTACTGTTGTTATATCTTCTCGGTGGATTGTTCTCTCTACCAAGATGTAATGGTCTTCTTTGTCTTTTCTGATTAATTTTTGCTTGAAATCAACTTTGTCAGATGTGAGGATAGCGTACTCCAGCTTGTTTTCAAACTCCATTTGCATGGAATACTTTTTCCCATCCTTTTATCTTCAGCCTGTGAGCACCTTTGCCTTTGAGATAAGTTTCTTGCAAATAGCATATAGCTGGATCTTGTTTTTTGATCTTTTCTGCTAGTCTGCGTCTTTTGATTGGATAATCAAAACCACTTATATTCAGTTTTATGGGTATGTTTCTGGTTTGCTAGCATTTTGTGTGTTTTTTTGTCGTCTTTAATTCTGTCTTGATTCTCTTTTAGCTGAGTAGTCTTCTATTAATCTTCACTTTTTTGAGAGTTTTGGATTTGTTTTTGAGTTCCTCTGTGTAGAATTTATTTTTTAGTATTCTTTGTAGTGCTGGCTCGATTGCCATTTATTCTTTTACTTTGTCTTTGTCCTGGAAAGTTTTTATTTCCCCATTGAACATGAAAGATAGTTTTGCTGAGTCTATCAGTGTTGGCTGGCAGTTGTTTTCTTTTAGAGCTTGGAATATCTTACTCCATGTCCTCCTTGACTTTAGTATCTGTTGAGAAGTCAGAAGTGAGCCTTATTGGATTTCCTCTAAATGTGACCTGATGTTTCTCTCTTGTAGTTTTTAATATTCTTTACTTATCTTCTATGTTAGGCATTTTGATTATGATGTGTTTTGATTATGATGTGATTATGATGTGTTTGGGGTCCTATATGCCTCTTATATGTGTATGTCTGTCTCATTTCTAAGGTGGGGAAAATTTTCTGCAACAATCTCATTGAAAATGTTCCTAATTCCTTTAGGTTGTATCTCCATGTTCTCTTCTCCCAGTGATTGTCAGGTTTGGTCTGTTGATTTCTGAGATTTCCTGTATACTCTTATGTTCTATATTTTTTTCCTTTTATTGTATTCCATATACTTAAATTCATGTATCCTGTCCTCAAGGCCTATGGCTCTGTCTTTGAGGGCTGAAGTTCTATTTTCTACACAGTCTAATCTGTTGGTGATGCTTTCAAGTGAATTTTTAATTTGATTCATTATATCTTTCAAGAGTTCTGATTGGTTTGTTTTCACTATTTCTGTTTCTTTATTGAATGGTCTTTCATCTCTTGCATCCGCTTTCTCACTTCATTCCATAGATCTTTTTTTAGTTCATTGAACATTTTTAATATTCAATTTTTTAATCATCTTTCTCATCCACTTCTATATCTGTGGGATCCCTTCTAAGAGGGTTCTGAGTTTTGTGGGAAGATATGTTTGCCTGTTTCCTTATTTTTTCAGAGGTCCTGGATTTGTATTGAAGTGGATTCCCCTTCCTCTTTTGTATGTGTGTCCTTATGAGTGTATTTTTAAAAATTTGTATGTATTAGACATGATCTTTAAAATGAAATATACCAGAAATCTAATGTTATATTGTTTTCATAACTTAGTAGTGGCATGATTTTCCTTCTTCTATACATTTATACATGTCTAATTCTTTCTTAGAGAAGGGAGTAAGTTTCTGTGAATATATCATTTTTTATAGATGGGAGCAGTTATATATTTCTGTGTTATAAAGGCATAGGATTATATCAAGGGACTGTGTTCTGAAATGAAAAATTGCCTAGTGTATTTTAAGGTTGAGTATATTTTTGTTTGATGTTGAATTTTGCTTATATTGAATGTCAGCATTATTCTTAGAACCCATGTGTTTATAATTCCTATCTGGTTGTTTGATACTTTGATAGCAGTATAGCCTTTTTAGGTACTATACCATATACTTCATCATACTTTACCTCAATGGTCTGAAAGGTTAGCGCTTCCTCCAAGTTTTGGTTTTGTTTAGCTTCGCAGTGCTAATGATCAAACCCAGGCTTTGCATATGGTAGGTTTTTTTTTTTTTTTTTGTACTGGAGATTGAACTCAGGGGCACTTGACCACTGAGCTACTTCCCCAGCACTATTTTGTGTTTTATGTAGAGACAGGGTCTCACTGAGTTGCTTAGCGCCTTGCCATTGCTGAGGCTGGCTTTGAACTCGCGATTCTCCTGTCTCAGCCTCCCTAAGTGCTGGGATTACAGGCTTGCACCACCGTGCCCGGCTTGCATATGCTAGATTTGCATTCTACCATTGACCTACAACTTTAGTCCCAGCAAGTGATCTAATTTATTTCCAGGCACTAACTATATTCTGGAGAAAAATGACTAATTAATACATATGGTTCTCCTAAAGTATCAGTGACTTCCTCAAAGAAACACTGTAATCTTGTTTAAAATAAAGGACATTGGAATGGGCAAAAATTTGAGGGACAAGACCTCCAAAACACAGGAAGCAAAAGCAAAAATAGACAAATGTGATTATATCTAACTGTAAAGTTTCTGTATAACAAAGGAAGCAGTAATCAAAGTGAACCTACAGAATGGGAGAAAATATTTGCAAAGTGTACATGTGATAGAGGGTTAATGTCTAGAATATATAAGGAAGTCAAAAAATCAACAGCAAAATAGCCCTATTTAAAAATGGTGAATAGATCAAAGTAGACATTTCTATCAAGACATACAAATGGCCAGTAGGCATATAAAATGAATGTTCAAGATCACAAATTATCAGAGAAATACAAATCAAAATGTCAGTAAGATATCACTTCACTCTATTAAACAAGGCTATTATCTAAAAGATAAAAAGATCAGTCTAGGTAGGGGTGCAGCGCAGTAGTAGAGGGTTTAGCTCAGTGGTAGTGTGTGCTTCAGATATGCAAGACCCCTGGATTTGAATTCCCAGTACCGGCCAAGGGGGGAAAAAAGATAACAAAGGCTGGTAAGTGAAGGTATGGAGAAAAGGAACTCTTGCACACTGTTGGAGGGAGTGTAAAGTAGTATAGCTATTATATAAAATAAAGGTTCTTCAAAAATTTCAAAATAAAACTACTATATAATCTAGCGTTCTCACTCCTGGGTGTGTGTATATATCCAAAGGAAATGAAATCAGTATGTCAAAGAGACATACTGATTGGGAGCAGTTATATATTTCTGTGTTATAAAGGCATAGGACTTTATAACATTTATAACTGCACTCCGTGTTCATGGTAGCACTGATCGCAATAGCTAAGAAATGGGAACAGTCTAAGTGTCTATTAACCAATGAATGGATAAAGAAAACACACACATACAACCTCCCCACCCCCACACACACTAGATTACTATTCAGCTTTAGAAAAGAATGAAATCCTGTCATTCCTGACAGCATGAGTAGAACTGTAGATGATTATGTTAAGTAAAATAAATTAGGCATAGAAAGACAAGTACTGTATAATCTTGCTAATTATGTGGAATTTCTAAAAGTCTGTCCTATAGAAATGAGCATAGGATGGTGGTTACTAGAGGCTGGGGGAAAAATTGGAAAGGTTGATGAATGAAAACTAAGTTGCAGTTAGGAGTGAGTAGTTCTA
This sequence comes from Xerus rutilus, assembly GCA_028644305.1. Lineage (NCBI taxonomy): Eukaryota > Metazoa > Chordata > Mammalia > Rodentia > Sciuridae > Xerus > Xerus rutilus. Next base: position 17,628,732 of record CM053408.1, on the reverse strand, counting down.
GTGTGCTGTTGTGTAGTAGGGGGCCTATAGATTGCAGTTGTATCCTGTATATATCAAAAAGCTAGAAGAAAGGATTTTGAATATTTTTGCTATAAAGAATCAATAAATATTTGAAGAGGTAGATAAGTTTAACCCGATTACATAAAGTATCTATATATTCAAACATCACATGGCACCCCATTAATATGTACAATTTAAAAAATTTTTTGAATAAGTTAAAAAATCATGTCCTAATTTATGTTTTTGAGAATTCTGAGACTGTAAAGGGCCTGCATGTACATTGTTAAGGAACATTTGTAAAGCACCTTGGAAAAAGAACTAAATAGGAAATTGCCCCTTTGGTTAAGTGTTCAATTCACTGTGAAAGAACACTGTGGAGAATTCATCTTTTAAGACTCACATTTAGATGCATGTTTTCATACACTGTATGTATAGTTCTCATAAAGGCCCTATATGCACAATGTTAAGAAAGCTTTGAAAAGAACCTTTGAGAAAGAACTAATAAGAGTGTTGCCAGAAAAAGAAATAACTTTTAATTTAAAAATTTATCGAATACTTGCTATATCAGATGTTATGCTTGGTGCTTTATATGCATCATCTTATTTAATCTTTTCAATATCCCTATGGGGTGGGAGAGAATCCCACTTCATTAATGCTATAAGTGAATTATGGGCTCACAGTCATTAGATACTATATCCATGCTTGAATAGTTGATAAAATGTAGAACTCATATTTAAGCCCATTTAGTTAACATTAAAGTCAGTATTCTTTATTTAATCACATATTGTATTTTTTAACATAGAAAACAAATATATGTTGTTTTTGTCAGCAAAGGTAGCAGCATATTTTCCATGTTAGCTACTTTTATTTGTGTAAACGTGATATTTATAAAATTATATTATATACAAAAATGCTTCACTCTTTTTTTCCTTCCAGATCTGTGGGTGAAACCCCGGATCTTGCACATGCTAGGCAGGTGCTTTACCACTGAACTACATCCCTAGCCCACTTCACTTTTTGATAGGGAGCAATACTAGGAATTGAATCCATGAGGGCTTTACCACTGAGCTACATCCCCAGTTCTTTTAATTTTTTATTTTGAGACTGGGTTTCACTAAGTGGCTGAGGGCCTCACTGAGTTGCTGAGGCTGGACTTAAAACTTGTGATCTTCTTGCCTCAACCTCTGGAGTTGCTGGGATTATAGGTTTGCACCACTGCACCCAGCGTCCATGTCACATATTTGTAAAGGCTGCAGAGACATGTGCTTTCTAATGTTATATTTCTAATGTTATATAAGTTATACAGTTTTTGGTTAATCTTATGATTACATACCTTTATTTTTATTTTGTCTACTAATATGGTACATATAAAGTACTTTGCAACTACAAAAGTAGATCATGTAAAAGTGCCTTTTAACTGGTAATGTTTAGTATCATATTTTTATTCTCTCAGAAGGCAAATGTCAATTTAATTTTAGAATGCATTCATTATTACACATTATATTCACTGAGTGAAATCATAATCTGACTTTCTTTTGTCTTGTTAGCAACTTGAATTGGTGGAACCAAGTGGCTGGATTCACGTTCCCTTAACTGATAATCATAAGAAGCCAACTCGCACATTCATGATACAGATTGCTGTTCTAGCCAACCACCAGAACGGGAGAGATACCCACATGAGACAAATTAAAATATACACACCAGTGGAAGAGAGCTCTATTGGTAAATTTCCTAGATGTACAACTATTGATTTCATGATGTATCGTTCAATAAGGTGACTTTAAAGTGGAGCAAAAGTGATGAATCCTTTGTTCTGTTCTGTTATTACATTTTATGTTGGATATCTTCACTGAAAAATGCATCAGTTATTTTGCAATTTTGTATACATTAAAAGTATTTTAACTTTGTTAAATAAATTTTGAGTCATATTGTCTCGGTGTTCTTTAACATATAATTAAGCTCACATATGTTACTCTACTAAAAAGGATTCAAAGCCAATCTGTATATTTTTCCTCATATCCAAAGAAAACTAGTTGAACTGAAAATTTCAATATATACAGTTTTTTTAATCAACTAGTTGATCATTTTATTTAGTGATCATTGCATATATGAGAACAAAACTGTTTTACCAAAGTGTATATATCACCCTTAATAAGTCAAGATTATCCCCCACCCCAAGGAAGCTTATTGTTTAAGTACTGGATCTTTTAAAAAATAGTATCAAAATGAACTTGATATTAGGTATCAGATAAGAACCATATGATTTGGGAATATCATTAATTGTCTTAACATTTACTTCCAAGAAACACTTATAACCCTAGGGTTATCTATATCCTGACAATATTATATTAGAGACTGCTGTTATAATCCACTGTTTATCTCAATTCAAGCAATACTTACAGTTAGTTTCAAACTTTTGTCTGACCGTGTATCATTTCCTGGAGATAACATGTCCTGTGAAAATTTTAAAAATATATGATATTATTCTTTATAAATATTTTAAATAAACACGTGAAAACGTGTTTCTTTCCATGGTTGAAATGAATAGTTAATTCCATATACTTTTCTTCACACTGAATCTGTTAACTTTGTGGGGGATGGTTGTTTAGCCATAGACAAATCCCCAGATTTGCTCTTGTTTTGGAAAGATTGCTTGGTGGTTCTTTTTCTTTTATCTTTTTTTTTTTTTTTGGTACCGGGGAGTGAACTCAGGGGCACTCAACCACTGAGCCACATCCGCAGCCCTATTTTTTGTGTTTTATTGAGAGACAGTGTCTTACTGAGTTGTTTAGCACCTCACCGTTGCTGAATCTGGCTTTGAACTCACAATCCTCCTGCCTCAGCCTCCCAAAGTGCTGGGATTACAGACATGTGCCACCACACCTGGCTGCTTGGTGGTTTTTGAATTGCTGGGTAGATATAAGTCTACAGTAGGAAAGTTCTAAAAATAATAGTGTGTTTGCTTTATTCTGGCAGAGTACTATTTACTTGGATACTACTGAAAAAATGGTATCACTTTTTCACCATTCAAAAACTCTGCTCTTCTTCCTATGAGTTCTAGGAAGAGTTTTATTTCTGTTTTGTTTTCTTTGAAGTAAAAAGCATGGCATCTGATCTGTAGGGTCAGCTAAGTCTGCAGCCAAAATTTCTTTGAAATCACCACTTTAGAGATATAGGTGTGGGATGCTGGGGAGAGCAGAAGAGAGAACTGAAGGAGAACACTGGAGAGGAATTAAAGGAAGTGAGAGCAGAAATGCACACTGTAGGCACTGATGCTTAGTTTAAGAAAAAGGATCTAATTTTAAAAAGTTCAAGAGGTTGTATTAGTAGTAATGTTACTGCTTTACTGACTAGGTTTTTTTATGCTTAAAGAAAGGAAGTAGACTACTCATCATTTACACAATCCAGTCTGTTATTTCCTACTATTAATAGTTTATTAAGAGACTCCTGAAATGAGAAGGAATTAAGGAGAATGTTGAGAAACCTGTATGTTTCTTTTACTCCTTTTCCCTAATTTTCATATACCAGCTGGCTGACTATCTTACTAGGTATGGTAAAATTACGTAGTGGAGTATTCCAGAGATAACGTTTCCTCTTATTATAAGGAAAATTATAAAGATGCAGATTGACCATGCATTACATTAACAAAATGTAATTATCCAAAACAGTTGCATTTCACTTTGTGTGTATCTATGTACTGCCAGAGATCAAACATAGGGCCTTATACATGTTAAGCACACACCCTATGACTGAGCCCATGTTTCACTTTCAAAAATGCACATTATTTTTGAGGCTGAGGGTGGAGTTTAGTGGTAGAGTGCTTACCTACTATGTGTAAGGCACTGGATTCAATCCCTTGGCACTACAGAAAAACAAAAGTATATTATATATCTGACAGATATTTGCATCTAGAATATACAAAGAACTCTTATGACTTAACAATCAAAAAAAGAAAAAAAATCCACTTAAAAAGTGAGCAAAAGATTTGAACTTCACCAGCTCAGACTATATAACCAGTATATTCTATTCCTATGTTTGCCTGAGAAATGAAAGCGTATGTCCATACAAAGATTTGCATATGAATGTTCACATACAAATGTTCATGTGTAAATGTAGGAAAAGGAGTAAACGTAGAAAACGTGCAGCTTCGTATATAATACAGATAAAGTCTCCTTTATCCTTAATGCTTGGAACCAGAAGTGTTTTGGATTTGGGGATATTTTTGGATTTTGAAATACTCATGTATATATTTAATGAGATATCTTGGGGATGGGAACCCAAGTTTCCAAACATGAGGTTCATTTATGTTTCATATATGCCCTATATGCATAGCTTGAAGGTAATTTTATACAGCGTTTTTAGTGTGCCTGTGTTTTACGTATGACCCATCACATGGGGCCGAGTGTGGAATTGTCTGCTTGTGGTATCATGTCAATGATCAAAAAAATGCAGTGTTTCAGATTTTGGATGTTTAGATGAGAGATGCCGAATCAATACTCAAAACTTTCTGGAAACAACACAAATCTGGATCAGTAGGAGAATATATAAAGAAATTATGATATAACCGTATAATAAAATACTATTAAATGAATGAATTGTTGGTTATATGTGCAACAACCTGGGTGATTTTCCAAAATAATTATGTAAAGTGACAAAAGCTGCACAAAAAGAGTATATCCATATGATTCCATGTTTCATAAAATTCCTGAGAACACAGACATCTGAGTTGATAGAAGGTAGAACAGTGGTTCTGTAGGATGAGGGACCAGAGAAAAGTGAGAATGAATGGACTACTTCAGTGCATGATGGGAATGTTCATTTTAATTTTACATGTAATCTCTAGGTATAAGGCACTTTCAAAATAAGTGTATTAGCTAAGAAAACATTGTCACAAGAAACTATAAAAATTGTGGAATTTTAAATTAGTCATAGAACTCTATAAATGCACAACGCTTAAAAAGGATTAACTCATTCAAATGATTTTGTGTGTTCCTAGATTTTGTGTATTGAATAGATGTATTAAGGAAACCAAGACAAATTGGATGCATGCCTTGCTTTCTGTTTGCTTACAGTCCACTAGCAAAATATTACATCTTCAATCAACCAAATCAGAAACTAGAAAGTGGTAAGATAACTAATGGGCAAATTAGAGTGCAGAGAAGAAAGGAAAGTTTACTTCTTATTCCAGGAAGATAGAGGTGAACTTGAAGACATTTTGGAGGAGGTGGAATTTTGGAAAGAAATAGTATCTTTGATATCAGCTAGTTTTTCACTTTTCAAACTCATTCTTGAATCCAGACTATCATTGTTTTTTTATGAGTCACAACAATTAATTTGAAACAGATGATTTATATATTCAGATCCAACTGATGTTTTGTCCATTTGCTCTTGTTGACAAGCATTCAATGACTAAAACTCAGACAAATCTTAAAAAGTAATTTTAGACCCCATACATTCTTTTATCCATTCTGTTAATTTAGCACAGAATCAAGTATATATCACTTACTTAATGACTTCAAAATAGCTTTATAATTATATATAACTTATTTGATAACATCTGCTCAAAATTCTTGACTGGAAAAATATTGGTTCATCATGTATTGTTTTTAATTGAATTCTAGGTTATTAGTTTTAATTCATCAATTAGATTTTTAAAACAAGTTTCAAAACATTACATTAAAACATTAGGAAATTTAATTCATGTAGTTATGGTCATATGAGAACATTTTTGCTTTGTAGATCTTTTAAACCAAAATTATCTTTTGCCCACATCGTTCTAGATTTCCTGGCTTCTGTTCTGACTCCCTGGAGTATCGTGCTGGGCAATGTTTGGTGTACAAGGCTGTTTATCAGCCCTCTACAAGGAAGTCTCTGCTTCCTGTTCTGCCTTCTCTCAGTTGTACCCAGAAGGCCTTGGAGAAAGGAGAAAGCCTCTGGGATCAGTTTATTAATTGTCCAAGATGTCGATTTACTTTATTAACAGGAAAAACCTTTAGCCTATTTGGAAAACTCCACACTATAAATCTACGAAAATCTATATTCTATGGCATTTTTATATATATGAAAAGTGAAATTTTAGTACTGTTAACCAGTCTGGTTTTCAGTTTTATATGAAAGTACCTTCACTTTATTCCAGGACTGCCTCCACCTTCATTGTTTGTTTTCTCTTTTTTGGTAAATAGCACCAACCTCTATTTTGCAAGCAAGCGCACTTACCATTGGACCAATTTAGAATTGTTCTACCTGATTGTGACCTTTGTCTGAGTGAATATTTATTTTAAGGGATGCTATTTGATGTTATCTTGATTGAAGCTCTAGCATTTACCATCTCAGTCAAAATTGCTAAGTTCGTAGCCACTAACTTCGCCCTGTTGTAGTTCACTCATCACCATAAGGTCTTCCACTGTGCATTCACTTTTCCAGTGTTGAGAGCAAATTACTATTCTCTTTCTGTGGTCTTAGAAATAATTCTCCAAACTTTTTGTAGACTTTATTTAGAGACAAGCTCTCCTCTTTACACTGGCATTCATCTGTAACTAGAGATCCAGATTTTAACAGATCATTTCCTGTTATTACTGTAGCAGTATCAAAATACTGACCACTTACCAAGAAGTGAAGCATCCAAAAGACTGAAGCAGAGTTCAGCCAGCTATTTGTTTTTCTTTTTTTTCCTTTTTGGTACTGGAGATAGAACTCAGAGGCACTCGATCACTGAGCCACATCCCCAGCCCTATTTTTTGTGTTTTATGTAAAGACGGTCTCACTGAGTTGCTTAGTGCCTCGCCGTTGCTGAGGCTGGCTTTGAACTCACGATTCTCCTGTCTCAGCCTCCCAGAGTGCTGGGATTACAGGTGTGAGCCACTGTGCCCGGCTAGCTATTTGTTTTTCAACTGTGAAAATTTACAAGAATCACATGTTAAATGGATATGAAGATGAAGTACAAGAGAGTAGCCCTGATAAAAAGAGGTGATAAAACATTTGTATTAAGTTATAGCACAAGCAGGTGTTTATTGAAGACAATGGAAAGGAATTCAGTCTATAAAAACAGGGCCTGTTTTTTTAGGGTAGTATTCAGTAATAGGAAATGAACATATCCTGAAATTTACTTTCATTTTTTTCTTAAGTCATACAGGAAGTTTAATACAAAATTCAATTCTTAAAAGTTTTCAGTTAGATGAGTAACTGGGTGTAATTTTGACTCCTGCCTTTTATCTCTCTATACTAAATAACCCTAAGTCCTGCAGCTTCTTTCTCCACATTATTACTATTAGTTTTACCCCCATCATATTGTTCTAGGTCAGTTGCTGGAAACTCCCAGCTGGACAATTGGCTTTAGTTTATGCTAAGATGAAGTTATCCAAATAATATTCCATCATATATGGCTTTTTATAAATAGCTACACTAATTCTATATTACCTTGTAAATTTACTTATATAAATAAACCCAAGTCCTTTGGTGTCCCTTCAAGTCCATACATCTCTCTTCCTTCCCTCTTTTATAATTTATTTGTATTATTATTCTCAGACTTTGTTCTAGCCAAGCTAAAAAAAAAAAAAATACACTTGTCTATTTTAAGCCCACAACTCCCTTATTCTTTTAATGTGTAACAGCAAATGGTCTGTAATCTTACCACTTTTCTGACAGTTTATATCATTCAAAAGTCGCTCCCTGGAAGGCTTTCCTTGCCTCAGTTTAGTTCTGTATATTTTTGTCCATTCTTTCTAATTCCCTCAGCATTTATGTAATCTGCCAGTGCTATATTGCCTTATTAATGTTTTCCTGTGTATATCTCTTGAAAGCAATAAATTTGTCCTTTTTCTTCTGTATTTGCAGTATTACAATTCTCAGCATCTAGTAGGCATGTAGTAAATACTCATTTCTTTTATAAAATCTTTCACTGATAAATATTTTCACAAATGTAAAAGTCTGGATATACATAGTTAATTAATTGATCAGGCAGCCTAAGACATAGGGGCTTTCTGATAATTTTTAGGTCATTCTCTCATGATCAAAAGATAGCTGCTACAGCTCCAGCTATCATAGTGGCCTTTGAGAAAGTAAAGAGAAACGTGGCACTGGGCACATCTGTCCTTTTGATAGGAAGGAAAAATTTCCCCAGAAATCTCCAGCATACTTCCTGAGTGCCACACAAGCACCTCCAACAGAAAGGAGACAAGTGTGTATGGATAAGCAAGGAGTACCCAGGCAAACAGAACTGCCACTGTTGACTTGGGCATATCACTGTCTTCTAGAGCTAAACACATTGTCTCCCCGAGAAACAACAGTATTGTTTGTGCAGAGAAGAAGAGGGAGTATCAGGCAATGAAAAGTGTCTGCCACACGGTGCCACTTGGGCCTCGGCATCCTCATCTGCAGACAGGACATAATAGCAATACACCATAGAGGTTTAAGTGAAATAATAGATGTGAACACTTAGCAGTGTTGTGAACACTTGCCAGTGCCTGGCAAATGATAAGCATTCAATAAAAAGTAGCTGTTACTGCTGTTATCTTCAGTTCATCCTGTTGAGTCTGAGAAATTACTGGAGGCAAAATGGGATTTTTCTTCCTCATCCATTCTGCTGGACTTCGGAAGAGAACTGCTAGTTCTGCAAAACCTCATGTATGGTGACCTTCAAATTCCTTTTCCATCCTCTGTGTTTTATCTCTACAGTTGGCCTTCTATATCCTGAGATTCCACATCAGTGGATTCAACCAACCATGAATGGAAGATGGAGTTTTTGAAAGAAAGATTGCATTTGTATTAATCATGTACTAACCTTTATTCTTGCCCTTATTTCCTAAATAATAGAATATAACTACTATATTCATAGCATTTGAAGTATATGGGAGGTTGTGCATAGGTTATGTGTAAATACTACATCATTGTATATAAGGGCATCTACAGACTGTGGTATTTGTAGACTCTTGGAACCAGTCCTCGATACTGGGGGGACAACCTCACTATAGTATCAATTATAGAGAACTTGACTGTATACAGCAGTAGAAATTTCTAAATTCAGTAAATATTACAGTGGATGGGGGCTAAGACCACCTTTTTTCTTTAACTACATTGTTGTCCTTGAGCTCATCCAAAATATTAAAACTGTTTTCAGTCTTAGCAAAAAAGAAAGGAATACTTGGTTAAAACTTTCTGTGTCACAAGCTGGAATGGATGCTGAACAACCTGTCAGTTCTTCAGCACACACTCACTCCCTGAAACAGACACCTCCAGCACATCAAGACTGTCTAGCTTTAGTCCTAAGGCGCTCACCTAGATCCAGTCCTTACTCCAGATCCTGGTCTGAATCCTATAGGTGCTGGTAGTTACTTTTTCTTATTCCTATTCTTTCTTGACTCTTTGGAATTTCACAACCACTCTTCCTCACTGCAAACTTGTATTCTCTCAATGTGTTCTCAGATGCAAAATTTACTTTGAGTAAATTTTCTTTATTTTGATGGAGTAGAAATCCCTATTCTAGATCATCTCTAATAAAATAAAGATACTATCACTTTAGAAACTCTGCACCCATGAAGCACAATAAGATTTGGCTTATGAAGATAAATACAATTTGGCTAGGAAGTACAAAGTATGTTTTATAAAGATTTACTTAAAAGGGAATAATCCAAAGTATCAAATTTTAATTATTAAGGATACCTGATTGGGGTCGGGGTTGTGGCTCAGTGGTAGCGTGCTCGTCTTGCATGTGTGAAGCACTGGGCTCAATTCTCAGCACCACATAAAAAATAACTAAAAATACAGGTATTGTTTCTATCTACAACTAAAAAAATATAAAAAAAAAAGGACACCCGGTTGTTCATCCCTATTACACTAACAAGATATTTACAGCTCTGTGATCAATTGTGTTATATACAGTTTCCAAGAGGGAAACATTGTATCTTTTTTTAATCAACATGTTAATGAATGCCTTAAATCATATAGAATGTGAATAAGTTGAAAACATGTTTTCAGTTAAACAAGAACTTACAATCTAGCTGATAGCAATGACTAGGATCACACAAAAACATTTCTAAACACTCAATGTAAGGTGATAATGAGTGAAACAGATAATAAACGTTGATTGTTTTAATAAATATTGATTGTTTTATCATTAATGCCCAGAGTGGTCAGTGAGTTTCTTCTGGAAGAGAGAAGCATGGATGTAGAGGCATCTGAAGAGGCTCCCTTTTATATGAAGTTGAGGTTCTGTACAAGGTGAAAAATCAAACAAAATGAAGGCCAAAATACCCACTGCTTTCCTGATAACTACATGTGGACATATGTTTTTAAGTCTTGGCCACACTGGGCTTCTCATGAATCTCAGACTGTGCTGACTAGGGCAAGAAACTCCCTGAAAGGAAGGTGAGCTGTGCCATTCTTTCTATATTTACTCCTCAGGGATGGAATAGTGGGTGGAGATAGGCTCACGATAAAGGAATTGAGCTTTCTTCCAGTTGGCAATCCTCAAGAGTGGAGATGAAGTGGTACTAAATTTATTGTCTGGTTTCAAAACAAAATGCAGATTCAAGTAGAGCTGAACTAGGAGTGCATTTTCGGCATGGAAAACTGAACACGCTTGTGGAGTGGGGCTGATTTAGTCTGCAGTAGAGCAGAAGGTTAGCATGAGGATACGAAGGAGAGGAGAATAAGGTGGGTGAAGTGTATCTGATCCTGTTATATATTGTGCTGCTATAGTTTTATAGTCATACTCTTATGTAATTATTTATGTTTATATGCATATAAATCAACTTGTACTTATGTACAATATCAGTTGTGGAAGAGGCTCAGGAATAATACCTACAAATTTTGAGGCAATAACTGAATGTAGATCAAAATATTTAGTTAATATTTAAATATATAAAACTTATAAATTATTCTCTATATTTATATATATATATACATTATATATATACATATATATATGTACATATGTATATTATCTATGATTGGTCCACAGAGAGAGCTCTCAGGAAATTGCCAGGGGAAACAAGGTGGATAGAAATCTGTGCTTTTCCAAAGGCCATTCCCTAGAGGATGAAACTTGTGGGATCATGGAAATGTCCACTGAATTTCCAGCCATTGTTCCAGGTTGCCTTCTTCATTTCCAGAAGTTTAGATAATAAATGGAATTCTTAGAAAAATTCACTTGTAAGCAAGACCATCAGAAATCATACACAGTTCCAAATAAGGCTTTCAAGTGGTTATCACAAAAATATTTGAGTTCTTGGATTATGGCATGTTGTGTTTTGAAACACAACAGTAGTAGGAACACAACTTGATTCCTTTTGGGTCCAACTCATGCTACTCTCAAGTCTAATTTTTTGTGTTCAAAATAAGAATGCCTTCTTTTAGAACCGAAGAAACTTTGAAATAGTATTACTTGTATTATAATCCTTTTTCATGATGTGTTAACTGAAGCAAGTGATATGAAAGAAGCAATAATATAGAAGAAGCAGAGCTTCTTAGCTAATATTAACCATTTTTCATATGTTCTTTTTGTAGCTAGTGAATGGAATAAGAGGAAATATTTTTTAAAAATATTTTTTAGTTGTCAGTGGACGTTTATTTTATTTATTTATATGTGGTGCTGAGAATCGAACCCAGTGCCTCATGCATGCTAGGCAAGTGCTCTACCACTGAGCCACATCCCAGCCCCAGAGGAAATATTTTTAATGGGAATGTTTCGCATGTGAATGATTTTTAACATTTGTAATCTGAAAGGACATAGTTTATAGTACAGAGATTATGTGAGAACTTGTGTTCTGTCCACTACAATCCTTGGCTGATTGTGTGTGTGTGTGTAGTTTGTGTTTGGAATAATGTACACACAATGAAGTACACCAATACCACCCAATGAATTAGATCAAAAGTAACATGTACATGCCAAAGACTGGAACTTTCTTTTACTGTGATTTTTGTGATACAATATCCGTGTCACTGTAGCTATAGTTTGTTGTGGGAATATACCATAGTTGTTTTACATGTTTTTCTATTATTGGTTATTGGAGTTCTTTTCAGTTTGAGACTATTACAAATAATGCTCTTATTACTCACTTTAACTCATTTCTTATGTACTCTTTTGTTAGATCAGTATATATGAGTCAAATATCTGGTTCAAATGATAGATATAGGCTCATGTTTTGTAGATAATGCCATATCATTTTCTAAAGTTGATGCACCCATTCACATAGCAACAGTAGTGTGTAAAAGTTGCTGTTGCTTCATGTCATCAACCTTTAGTCCTCTTGAGCATTTTAACTGTAGTCATTTTGGGTGAATGTAGTAGTAGTATCTTATCGTAGTTTTAATTTTCTTTTCCTTGATAACTAAGGTCAGGCAATTTTTCATATATTTACTGGCAACTTGGATAGATTCTTTGTGAAGTATTCTAGTCTTTTGCTCATATTAAAAAATGTCTTTATTTTTCTCTTGATTTCTAAAAGTACTTCATGTATTCTGGATATAAACCCTTTGTCATGTGGAAGGATTGTTAACTTTTCCCACTCTGTAGCTTACCTTTTCATTTTCTTCTAAATGGAATCTTTTTTTAAAAAAATCAGTTTATTTAATTGCATTTCAAGTCATAGCACATATATAGAGCTCAGTTTTTCCATTTCTCTGGTTGCAAACCAGATAAAGTCACACCAATTGTGTCTTCATACATGCACAAGGGTAGTGATGATGATCTCAATCAACCATCTTTACTATACCCATTCCCCTTTCCCTCCCCCCACTTCCCCCATGCGGCGTCCAGAGTTCCTCCATTTCTCTTATGTTTCCCATTCCCACCCCCCTTATTTATCAGCATCCACTAATCAGAGAGAACATTCGGCATTTGGTTTTTTGGGATTAGCTTACTTCACTTAGCATAATGTTCTCCAATTCCATCCATTTGGCTGCAAATGCTATAATTTTATTCTCTTTTATTGCTGAATAATATTCCATTGTGTATATGTACCACAGTTTCTTCATCCATTCATCTATTGAAGGGCATCTGGGCTGCTTCCACAGTTTTGCAATTGTAAATTGTGCTGCTATAAATATTGAAATGGCTGCTTTACTGTAGTGTGCTGTTTTTAAGTCTTTAGGGTATAGGCCAAG
>CM053408.1:17529125-17615131 GCA_028644305.1 Xerus rutilus | reverse complement strand
GTGAGTATCTCTTTCTATGAGATGAGCCTCTTGGAGGCAGCATATTGTTGGGTCTTTTTAAAAATCCAATCTGCCAGTCTGTGTCTTTTAATTGCTGAGTTTAGGCCATTGACATTCAATGTTATTATGGAGACATGGTTTGTATTTCCAGACATTTTGGTTTATTCTATGGTTTTTAACTTGACTAGGTTTCTCTTTTGGCCTTTAATGTAGCTCCTCCCTCTGCAGGTTTTCATTATTGTTTTTGATTTCCTCCTCATGGAATATTTTACCAAGAATGTTCTGTAGTGCCGGTTTTCTTGCTGTGAATTCTTTTAATTTTTGTTTATCTTGGAAGGTTTTTATTTCATCTTAAAATCTAAAACAATTTTGCTGGATATAAAATTCTTGGTTGGCATCTGCTGTCTTTTAGCGCTTGTTATATTCTTTGCCATGGTCTTCTTGCTCTCAGGGTCTGGGTTGAGAAGTCTGCAGTGATCCTAATTGGCTTTCCCCTATATGTAATCTGATTCTTTTCTCTTGTGGCTTTTAAGATTCTCTCCTTATTCTGAATGTTAGGCATTTTCATTATGATGTGTCTTGGTGTAGGTCTGTTGTGATTTTGAACATTTGGTGTCCTGTAAGCCTCCTGAATTTGATTATCCAATTCATTCTTCATATTTGGAAAGTTTTCTGATATTATTTCATTGAATAGGTTGCTCATTTCTTTGTTTTGGAGTTCTATGCTTTTTTCTATCCCAATAATTCTCAAGTTTGGTCTTTTAATGTTGTCCCAAAGCTCTTGGGTGTTCAGTTCATGGCTTCTTACCATCTTCACTGTGTGGTCAACTCTATTCTCAAGGTTAAATATTTTGTCTTCAGTATCTGAGGTTCTGTCTTCCAAGTGGTCTAATCTGTTAGTGATACTTTCTCTATTGAGTTTTTGATTTGGTTTATTGTTTCTTTCATTTCAGGGATTTCAGTGTCTAATGACACTGGTGAATATTAATCTTTAATCTGTAAAGCATTACAAATTGTTAAATACAGGGGAAAACAAAGGTCAGTATGATATTTTTATTTAGCACCATCACCCCTGATTTTCAAACTATCATGTTAGCTTTGATTTGTAAATTAACATCTTTCATAGTCTATATGGATATAGTAGCTATATCTACATCCATGTTTTTGTAGGCACTTTTGAGGAAAGATCTTCAATATACTTATTTTCAAGAGGAGACATTTTCATATAGTAACTGTTAAGTGCACTTGCAACTTTATATTATTACATGGTGCCAACGTCAGTCAGTGGCAAATAAATCAATGTTTCCTATTTCCAATCTTTCCCCGAAGTACAGTGATTTATCATTCCCTTAACAGCGGTTCACTCATTTTTCATTTTTATACTTATTAAAAAATGCAGAATTTATAGTAGTTATGAAAATCTTAGGGGAGTTTTAGACTAATTAGTTAAAATATGTGATAATTCTTATAGTCATAATTATTGGTAGTCGTCACCACACATTTTTATTATATAAATATCTTGGGTGTTTCAATCTGCTTTTTTTGGCTGCTAAATTTACTCAGTGTGGATTTTCTTCCCTTCTTTTAAACCTTGGACTGTGAGCTTATATTCAGTATAGCTTTGGCTATAAAACTCCTGTACAGCTTCATTCAAGAATGTTCTTCCAGAATAGCTTTGAGTTTATTTCTGCATGCACTCTGTGGGGATTCCTGGCCCACGATCCATTTCTTTGTAATTTCTTTCTCTACATATTATGAATTACCAAGGGATTTATTTTCTCCATCAGAAGCCCAGTCATAGACAGGCTAGTTAGTTATTCCATGGTTCAATGTCTTCTTTTGCTGGTGAGCAAATCCACCTAACCCTGATAGTGAGTTTTGCCCTTCTAGGTTTTATGCTGGGATCTAAGTTTCAATTCATCACCTTGTAAGTTCCAAGTTCCCCTCTATCCTTTGTATGCCCTTTAAAACCAAACTCACCTAGGCCACAGGGTAATCTACTCTTCTGCTACTTCAGTTTTCAGTTGCTTCATTACTCCTGCCATCTGGGTATTTCTTGTTTATAGTTTTGTTTATAGTTTATAGTGCAATTTCCTACAGCATTTCAAGTTGATCTATCGGGAGGATTCTTACGTATAGTCTTTCATATTGCTGACGCTCAAATCTTGAATTTTCCCATATCTACAAAAATTTTTCTTTATGTGTTTTTAAATATCCTTTCTTAACTTGATTTTTTAAAAGGATATTATGGGTCACAATTGTTATGGCCTTAAAATGACATTTTCCTCTCTTTTGATTGAATAAAAAAGTAGTACCTAATTTTGATATCACTAAAGCTTGTCACATCATAAATTTTACTCAAAGTCACAAAGGAAATAGTTAACTCTGGAAACTGATAGAAAACTAGCCCCTTTAACTTGACCTGTAAAGGTAACCTTGAAGAATGCATCCTATGTGAATAAATAACACAAAATTTGGTGTAGCCAATACCTTGGTGTCTAAGGGAAAAGGAAATGGAGAAATGAGATCATTAGGGAGCTTCAATTATATTTGTAATGTTTTTTTTTCTTAAGCTGAGTAGTGTATGCCCATGGGCTCCTTATATGCTCCACATTTAGAAAAATCTGAAACACTTCCTAATAAAAATGATCATGAAAGAAATTACCACCATAGTGCAAGTAGTACTGCACCTGTAATTACTGTAACAGAAGATACTCAGGGCGTTTCTCCAGTGTCATGTAGGTTTGTCAAATGAAAGGACAGTTCTCCATCTTCAGGAGGTCAAGGAGTAGCTAGCTGGGTGCCATGGTGTATGCCTGTAATCCCAATGACTTGGAGGTTGAGGCAGAAGTATCAGAAGTTCAAGGTCAGCCTTAGCAACTTGGAAAGGCCCTGTCTCAAAACAAAAAATAAAAAAGGCTGGCATATGCTTCTAGTACCCCCTCCCCCCCAAAAAAGATTAAGTTGTTCTTGTGAACCCAGGGGTCATTTTATTTTGAGACAGGGCTTCATTAGGTTGCTTAGGGCCTTGAACTTGCAATCCTCTTGCGTCAGTCTCTCGAGTCTCTGGGATTACAGGTGTGTGCCACCATGTCCAGCTATAACAACTTCTTTTAGCTACTGTTAAGATTTTGTTATTTCCATGTTAGATTTTTTTTTCTTCTTCCTGTGCCTGTTGCAAATGACATACAACTGACCACGAACTCCAGCCTGTTCAGTGCTGAGGCTGTCATGCTTAGGGAGTAATTCCAGTATTATCCAGAAGAGCCGGGGATTGATTCTGAATCATCTGTGCTGAAGAGTTCCCTTTGTTTTTACAACAAAGTTCTCTGCTGACTTCTTGGATGTGTTAATCCCAAGTGTTGCTACTGAGTGATCTTGTTCACTTATGTCATTTAACACTGAAAGATGAGAGAGGAAGGATGGATGGGCATTTAGAAGGACTTGGGTCCCTATGCCTGGGACTGTCTCACTCCTTTACAGACTCTCTCATTCTCCTAACACTAAAAGTGGTTAACATTTATTGAGTGCTTTCATTGTGCCAAATGATAGAGTATTCTTTATGTACCATCTTATCTAATTGTGTGACACCTATATAATGTGAGTCTTTTTGTGATCCTGTTTTTAGGATGAAGGAAATATAGGATAGATTAATACAACTAGGTCATGCAGTTACTGAGTAAATAAAATATTTACTTCTGAGGAACCCTAGAATAACTTCCCTCCTCCTTCTCTCCCTATATATGTTATATCTATAGCTATTGGACTCTATTTATTCATTCATCTATGTATCTATCATCTGCTTTGTATATCACATTATCTAGTGTTAGATACCATATAGCTGTAATTTGATATTATTCAGATACCGGCAAAATTCTGTAGCTGTTATAAGACCTAAGATTTAGCTGATTCCTATTTGCAAACAGTAGCTAAGATAAAAATACAGAAATGGACGAGCAGTTAAAAAGCAAAAAGCTAGATCACCAGGACAGAGAGTGGGTGTAGGGCAGCAGGTCCATGGAGAACCAGCAGCCTGGGGCTACTGTAGCTGAATACCTGATGAGGTTGATGGTATGTGGATAACTTAGGCATGTGGCCTCTGGTTTTATGTTTTCTGTCATACCAAAGACGATTAAAAGAACAATTTTGTCCTGGGATTCTCACCTTTGACCTCCTCAAATAAAACCTTCATTCCTCATATCACTACTGTTGGGAAGGGGT
Source organism: Xerus rutilus (assembly GCA_028644305.1). NCBI lineage: Eukaryota > Metazoa > Chordata > Mammalia > Rodentia > Sciuridae > Xerus > Xerus rutilus. The sequence goes on along the minus strand of CM053408.1, from coordinate 17,610,910 downwards.
AGTGCAGGGTGGGAATGCAAAAATAAAATAATAAGAAGAGTTGGCCAGTCTATATTGTTTCCTCTTTATTCATAGAGAAGCTGATGGCTTTTGAGAAAAGAAGAAATTAAGAAAAGAAGGATGGAGGGAGGGACAAGAACGACATGACAGAGGGCAGGAATGATGGGGGCAGCACAGAGAAATGGATTCTGTTATGTTTCCTTCTGTGATTGCTTTGCAAATGAGATGCCGGCATGACTATTTCACAACTTTACAACCTGCAAAAGTTAAAGTTAAATCACTTTGATCTAATTTAAATGAGACCTGATAAAGAGATAAAGATCTCTTTTCCCTGATCTTCCTTAGAGAAATTCACATCTCTCCAAACTTGTTGAATTATTGTTTCTTCTTCACACTGATGTGTGTGTTTAATTATTTGGCCTTGTTTAAGTAATTTTGGGCCCAAAGCATTTAGGTGTTTAAGGGCCTTTCATTAGATAAGCAATAAAATCATAAATGAATTAGTATAATCTCAGTTAAAATAATACTTCATCTATCCAATTTACCATCACCATCTACCTGTGGTTCAATCTAAGCCCTTTTTTGATAACACCTTAATAATAAAACTGGCTCATTCCAGAGGCATGAGCGAGAGCATATATTTTCTTTTGCCTTCAGAATTTCACAGGTGTCCAAAAACACTATAAAGATACAAGAAGGGCCAATCTAAGGACAAATGCCCTGGGGTGGCCAATAAATAGCCTACTTTGCATGAATATTTTGCTGCTTCATAGTTTAAAAATCAGTAGTTAAATTTAAATGGAGTTTTGTGGAAAATTGTGAATCTCTTCTCTAAGCTTTCTGAACATTCAAATATTTCTTGTGTTATCCCTGATGCCAGATTTGGAGGTGTTTTTTTAATTCCTTGGACAGCTGCTATCTTGCTACCCCTTTCCCTTATGTTTCAGATAAAACTAGAAAATTTTAGGAGGAACATTTTAGAAGTCATTTTGAAAAATTTTAATAAAAAATTTTCTTTTAAATGCATCCCATTTTCTATACACACGACAGGAAAGTGAATTATTCAAGTATTTTGGAAAGTGCTTTATTGTTTATGGGGAATATTCACACCTGTTGCCTCAGAGTTAATTAAAACAACCCTGTCATATAGATAAAGCTAATGTCGTCTCCAAAGAACAGATGCAACTGAAATAGCCCAGATGTTTTGACTTTTAAACTAGAATTCTTTCCATGTTTCATCTTATTCTTTGAATGGCAATGAAAGGTTCAATTTTGACATAGATTCTTGGATTTTCCTAGCTAATGTTGTCTTTTTGAAATTTTATAGAATTATTAGGACTCTGTTAATTGGGAGGGGGACAATTGGTAGTTGATAAATTGTCTACCTATATTAACTAACTTTGCTTCCCCCGCCTTATGTGTGTGAGTCTCACAAGTGACAGATCAAGGATGAATGAAGCAGGTAAAATCCTTATCGCTAATGAAATGCCTGACATGCTACTATAAATGGCAAGCACATACTAAAGGGCAGCTTCAGAAAACGTTTCAACATGATGTGGAATTAGATTCTTAATTCAGAGTTATAAGATTTAATTAAACACCATCCTCATGGGAGCTTTGTGGGCCTGCCCGTACTTCAAGTCACTTCCTCCCAGGCTTTTGAGGCATTACATACGCTGTCTTCCCACAAAGGCACCTTTAGCTTCAAGTAGGTAATTGTGATGCCTAATGTGAACTCTAACACCATAGTGTTTATTTTTGTGAGAATTAGGTCAAGATTAGCCTAAGGAGGCATCAAATAACTTAAGATCACAAGCAGAATGGGGAATAAAAGGTGTTTTATATAGAATATTTACAGGTGGATTTTACAAAGAACAGTTAATTAACCATGGGCCCAACTGGGGACATATTTTTAATGACTTACAGGTAGTTTAGAGAAAAGCTAAATAAAAATTTCTAGCTCCAACTGTTCTTCCAAAATGGGCTAAGAACTATGGCTGTGAATTCAAATAACCTGTAAGTTTTTCTAACCAAAATAAAAATACCAGTTATGAAATATTTCTTTTAGTCTTTGCCAATTCTTTAATGGTCCATTAGGTATTTCTAAAGGTGGAATATTTGAAATGAAAATTTGGGCTCAGAAACCAGAGGGGCCAGAATCTTGAATAAACTGACTGAGGCTAGATAGAACTGGATGTGAATGGAAGCTATTTTAGTGGTGGGTTGTGTGTGTTTCATTTGGATAAGTCCTTGAAGGTTCCAGGAATCACTGAAAAAAAGAGGGGAGGGCTTGAAGGAATTTAGAAATAACTAGTTTAATCCCCTACTGCAGTGTCCTCTAGAGCAGGCCACCTCATGGAGAAGGTATTCAACTGTTCTGTATGACTTCGCTGAAACTATTCTGTCTTTGCAGATCAGCCCAATGCTTCTTCCCTTAGACCCTTGTAATAAAACTGCATTTCTTGCATATCACCTCTCCCTTGGCTGACTTACAATTATTGGTTGAATGTGTTTTTCATACCTTTGATTATGGGAAGAGCCAGAATGAATATCTGGCCTTTGCATGGTATTTTATTTTAACCTCTATGCCAATATTTAAGAAATTTTGCATTTCTAAAAAAAAGGCACAGAAAGTTAATCTTTTTAATTGTAGTAAAAATGCTAATAATTATATATTTAATATTTACATAGTATCTTAATATGTCCAACAGTGGACCTGAATAGTTTCATTCTTTTTTTTTTTTTGCTTTAGATAAAATTATATGATAAAGAGTGTACAATGTAATGTAGTCTTTTTGTTTGTTTGTTTGTTATGGTACTGGGAATTGAAACCAGGGTTGCTTAACCGCTGAGCCACATCCCCAGCCCTAATGTGATGTTTTGATATATATGTACATTGTAAAATGATTAAATAAAATGAATTAGCATATCCATCACCTCACATTTCCCACATTTTTTTGTGGGAGAACATTGAAGATCTACTCTTTGCAATTTTCAAGTATTCAATATTATCATTGTTAACTATGGTCACTATATAGTATAATAGAGCTCCAGAATTTATTCTTTCTGTTGACGAAAGCCTTGGTTTTTGACCAGTATCTTATGATTCTATACCCAACCCCAACCCCAACCCCTGATAACCATTATTCTATTCTCAATGAGTTTTACTGTTTTAGATTCCACATGTAAGTGAGATCATGAAGTGTTTGTCTTTTTCTCCCTGTTTTTGTCTCTTAGCATAATGTCCTCCAGGTTCATCCATGTTGTTGCAAATGACAGGATTCGTGTTTTCTTTCTGTTCAAAGACCGAATAGTATTCCATTGTATGTGCACACACATGCGCACACGTGCACACACACACACACACACACACAAACGTACATTTTCTTTATCTCTTCATCTGTCTCATTGAGAACTTAGGTTGATTCTATAAGTTGACTCTTGTGAATGACACTACAATGAACATGGAAATATCTGTTTGACATACTGATTTTATTTCCTTTGGATATATGCCCAAAAGTAGGATAACTGGACCATGGGAGTTCTACTTGGAATTTTTGGGGGAACTTTCACACTGTTTTCCATAATGGCTGTACTAATTTACCCCCAACAGTTTTCAAAGTTTCCCTTTTGTCCACATCCTCATCAATAATGATTATATTTTGTAGTTTTTATAAAGTCATCCTAACAAGTATGAGGCGATATCTAATAATGATTTTAATTTGCGTTTGCCAATCGTTTTTTGATAATGATTAGAGGTGTGGAACAATTTTTAAATTTGTTGATTTATATGTCTTCTTATGGGAAATGTCTATTCAGTTCCATTTTTAGATGAGTTTTTTGTTTTCTTGCCATTCATTCTCTAGGCTTTTACTCCTTCATTTTATGTTTTTCATATCACAATTTTAAATATTTTTGCATTGTGTATTCTTTAACAAATTAATGTAGCTATGTAATTTTTAATAATCTTGTCTTTTAGTCTCTGAACTATAGATATGTGATACATACTCTACCATTACATTATTATTCTAAATTTGACTATATACTTAGTTACTTTTACCATTATTCATATTGGTAAAAGTGAATGGTAAAAGTGAATTGGTAAAAAATATGAATATATTCATATTTTTATATGATTAGTTAGCATTCTTTCATTTCTACTTGAAGAATAGCCTTTAGTATTTATTGTAAGGAAGATCCAGTAGTGATGAAATTCATCAGCTTTCATAGGTCAGGTAAAGTATTGCTCTCTTCTGGTAAAGCCTTTCTCCTTCATTTTTAAAGATTAGCTTTCAAGGTAAATTATTCGTGGTTGGCAATTGTCTTCTTTTTCCCCCCCTACGGCACTTTGAATGTATCATCTCATTTTCTCCTGGTCTGCAGTTACTGCTGAGAAATCCACTGGTAGTCTTATAGAGGTTCCCTTGTATGTAAGGATTTTTTTTCCACTCTTCCTGCTTTCAAGATTCTATCTTTGTCTTTGATCTTTGACAGTTTGATTATAATATTTCAGTGTAGTTCTCTGTGTTGTATCTTACTGGAGACCTTTGAGCTCCCTGTACCTAGACGTTTCTATCTTTCCCCAGATTTAGGACATTTTCAGCTATTATTTCTTTAAAGAAGCTTTGCATCCTTTTCTCTGTCTTTTCTTTCTTAAACTTCTTTAATGTGAATGTTAGCTCTCTTGATGCTGTCCTATAAACCCTATAGGCATTCTTCACTCCTTTTTATTCTCTTTTTTCTTTTGTATATTTTCAAATAACATGTTCAAGTTGACAGATTCTTCCTTCTGCTTTGACACTATTACATTTTTCACTTCATTCAGTGCATTTTTCAGCTCCAGAATTTCTGTTTGGTTTTTTATGATTTTGATCTATGTTAAATTTCTCATTTTGCTCATGTATTGTTTTCCTGATTTCATTGAGTTATTTCTGTGTTCTGCTTGCTGAACTTCCTTAAAACAAGTATTTTGAATTCTTTTATAATTAATTCAGAGATCTCCATGTTTTAGTGGTCAGTTACTAGAAAATTATTATCTACCCCAAGAAGTAGATTTAGTGCTTCAGTAGTGCTTTGTAGTGCTGTGTTTCCTTGTTTTTTTCATATTTCATGTTGACATCCACACATTTGATGGAGCAATTGCCTCTTCCAGACTTTAGGAACTGTTGTGGGTGAGATGTGGCAGTTCTGGCTCCAGCAAGGGAGCAGTATCCTAGTCTTTGTGCATCTCTCAGCTGAGGTCAGTGTTGACAAAGGCTACAAAATCCTTAGTAGGCTATGGGTGGGTATCTGCAGCAGCAGTGAAGGCTTTGGGGGTCTTCAGTAGGAAAGGCTGCTGAGGTCCTCCTGATCTCTTTTTCTCCCACTGGGGAAGTTCTAGTTGAGAGAATCCCTTTGGGTGCTATGTTTGTCTTGTGGGCATGCTTATGGTGGCAGTGTCACTGATATCTGTGCAGTAACTGCAAGGCCAGTGTCTGAGGCATGACTTTTATGGAGAGAACTAGGTTTCTGAGTATAAGATGGTGGTGCCTGGGGCTCATGCATCTCTGCTGCCTCATTGGTAATGGTGTGGAAGGCATGAGTTCTTGTGGAGCAGCCACAGAGCTGGGGCCTGGAGTGTGGGCATGCAATGAGCTGCAAGCTCTCTCTGACAGTGGTGCTCATAGAGTGGCTGTGGAATTGGGGTCTAGAGTGCAAGCATGCACAGAGTAAGAGAGTCTCCAAGGGCTGGGGTGGAACTACCCTATAACAGTGATGGCTCTACTGATTGAGGCACAAATGCACATGATGTGACCACAGAGCCAGCATCTGGGATTCAGGAAAGCATGGAGTGAATATGGCTCTGGGGTCAGGAGTATATTTGGAGTTAGTGGGTATAGCTCTGGTCCTAGCTCCTTCCTGGGGGAGGTGTCACAACATCATCTCCCTCTTTAGGGTGTCTTCAATGGATGGCTGTTGGTTATTTCAGAGGAGAACGATGCTGATGTCCTCTGCAGAGTTGGCCACTGGAGAATATGGTGGCACCTTCTGTGTGGCAGATAATGGTAGCCTTCATCCTTTGTTCTTGGTTATCTTCAGATGTCAGGTATACTGATATCCTCAGTTGTCCTTTAATGTATTTATTCTCTGATATGTATGTTTCTCTCCCTTGTGTGGCTGCAGGTTCTTAAAAGCCTTTGAGCCTATTGCTTTTCATGGACAACTATCTATTTGTTACTTTTTGTGGGGTGGGGGTAGGAAGGCTTGCATTCCCGACTGTCATGTTGCTGATGTTACTCAAAAAAGTTTTATTTTTATACATTTTCACTTTGATAATGGATAAGAGTGATTATTCAGGTCCTTTTCAGATCTCCCCTTCCTTTTATTAACTACAAAAAGACAGTTTACTTAAAGGAGTTTCTTCTTTTGTGAGGCTGTGATCTTGTTTATGACACTGGAGTGCTGGAATATTCATATCCACATTGATAGAGTGGAAGAAGATGCCTTCATAGGTGACATTATTTCATTGAAAAATAGTTCCATTCTGAATTATGACTTTAGTCTTCTTTTTATGACTACCTCTCCAAATAGCAGCCATTCCAGGTTTCATTCTTTAAATACCACCCTAAAGGAATAATGCTAAGAGAAGTACTATCCATTTTTTGATACCAAAGAGATTATTTTGGGATAAAAAAAAAAAAGAGAGAAAACATAATTACCTTCTGGCAAAAATAGGAAATTCAGCTTAATTCAGAGTTCTTCACGTTGCTAGTTACCCAAAGAAAAAATGAGACAGAATAATGAACTGTCAGCTCTAAAAGACCATTTAGTTTAATCTCTTTATTTAACAGACAAATAAATGGAGCCTTCACTGGCTGGCCAAGATCTAGAAGATTACACAGATGGATGGTGGGGAAATCTAAAACAATCCATGACAGGTTTATGACCAGCTTGTTAAATTAAATCCTTTGCATAACACTGTATTGCTTTCTTTGCTGGGTGAGGATTGACAGGTATTGATGAAATATCTAAGGTTCTAATTCAGAATGCTTGGTGACAAATCATAATTTAACAAGTTGAGACAATCAACAAGCCACAGAGTGAGGCTATGGCCCCAACTTGCAGCAGCCGTCATCCTGTCTCTAGCCAGTCTCTGTGCTTTAACAGGGACATGCTTAATCTCCTCACTCCCAAGAAGTAGATTTAATGCTTCAGTAAATATGCCATTAAGATAGTTCACTGTGCTAAGCCCTTAATATACACCTCAAATGCATTGGAAGCTGAGGGCCTTTAGCCACCCAAAGAGATATGCATGGCCCAGAGAAATGCCTCATGCTCTTACTACTCTAATATTTCATTATCAAATGCAACTTAAAATTTTCTTAGTACATATTTTTTTTATTGATTTGACTAAAACCAGAATGGAGAAAATAGCTATTTCCTCTCTAATCTAAATAATTTCCTCTGCCACCATATCTAGCCTATCATGGTTCTGACTATATTAATTCCTTGACCTCAGATTCTGGATCTGAGTCAGATTATTGGTGTCAGAGTACCTTTTCACCACCAAATGATTGTCTTTGAAGTTTCACTCTCTTACTGACATAGCTAAATGGAAGTATCTTAGAGATGTTTGCTGTGGGTGTGCTATTTGTTTGCTGTATGCTATTTTATTTCTTACTTTTCTAACCACAACTCTCTGGGTAGCACACTAACATGGAAATAAAATTTTAATGTGACATCTGACACAAGAGGTCATTTAAGCCAGTCCTTCATTTTAGAAGTAAAGAAATTCTAGGTCAAAGATGCAAAGTGAAAAAACCATTTGTGTTTACTTTATGTTACTGAAGGGATTTAGTATTTGTAGCTTATTCTTTTCTTAAAAACATAAACACATTTTTTTCCTCTTAAATATTTAGTCCTGACTTGGTTTTCATCACCTTCTAGTGATTGATATGATGTTCTGGGTAAAAAAAAACCCTTAGGTATGAAGAGATGACTTGGCTAGACAGAAATTGAGGTAAAGTGAGGTAAATCTGGCATTGAATTGTGGTGTTCTGGTCCTGAGGAGAAGTTCTTTTTCAAAAAAGATTTGTGCTCATTTTTTTTTATATTGGAGGATAAAAAGAAAGCGAAATTTAACATCTGCATTTTTCACATTGATCTATTATATTTCATCTGATACCGGAAAGACTTCTGAGAAGTTAAATATATCCTGCAGATCTTGCAAAACAACCCTTTAAATGGTTTACCTAGAATGACATATTAACATATTAAGTCCGTATCATTTTAAAATGTATTTATCTTTTTTGGGGAAAGGGATGATTATAACTTATTTCACTGAAAGACTTCAGGTTGAATGGACAGAACCAATAATGAACACAAATATAAAAAGCATGTAGTCTGTGGAGTCTCCTGTAAGAGGAGCCATAGGTGCTAATCTCCAGTAGAGCAAGAAGTTGCCCACTTGAGTTCCAGAGTCACATGGTCATCTCTTTGTGTTTGGTAGGTTCAAATCTTTTACTAGTAACTTCTAGTAACTTCGTCAATATTACTTAGAGCTTAAAAAAATAAATCCACTGCTTTTTAGCAAACCTTTTTCCTAATTAGCTCTAAAGATATTTCTTTCATAACTTACATGAAGAATGAGCAGATGTAGTTTACAAGTGACCATTTTCTTTAGGAAAAAACGGAGAATAATGAAGCGATAGGATCATGGATCATTTTTTTACAATAAGCCTGTGTTGCTTTTATGTTTCAATTAAAAACATCAAGATCAAAACCAAAATGATATGACTTTGTATAGCCATTTTATTTTCTGATCAGATGACTTGTTTGTGCTCTCAGGCAACAATGTATCATTATACCACCGAGTTTCATTTCTATTCAATTTCAAGTTAATAAAAATCCAGGAATCCTTGACACCAGGAATACGACAGTGACTGACAGTCAAGTCCTAATGTTGTGAAAACGTTGTCACGTTCATTTGCGCCATCTTCTCCACCGTGTGGTAAGTTCCTCCCAGACTCATCTTTTGTCTCCAGTTCATAGAATAATGGGATGCTCAATGAATATCTTCTGAATGAATCTATGAATCAAGTTCTGTAACACGGGGGTTATTCTGAGTTTCTCATGAGTAGGATAAAATTCCAATTCTCAATGTTAGAACAGGATACTCTCCTAATTTGGCATCACAGCTCATTGATATTTAACTTGATACAGCTGTTCAATAAATGGGGAGAATGCTAGAAGGCATAATGCTAGAGACATAAAAATGTATGCCTTTCCCTATGCTGATGACATGGTTTTATTAACACAAACCAGGATTTTCCTTTCCAAGCTGCTGAACCTGTTGGCTACTTACTGTCAGAACAGTTTAACATCAACCGAGCTACAGCGAAAACCATTGTATTTGACAGACATTCTGCAGTATTTAAATGAACAATACTAAGTAACCCCATACAACAGGTCAACTCATTCAGCTATTTGAATGTATATTTTGCATCTAACTTCCTCGGGTGGGTCCATGGGGATACAATTCTACTTTAAAAAAAAAAAAATCAGACATTCACCAAAGGCCAGGCTGGACGGCTTTTATGGGCCAGGCAGCCAATTGGTAGTTTTTAGAGTGCCTGGCTCTCAGGAACTGCCCCTCCTCCTGGTTTAGAAGGGATCCTAATCCCTCCCCCAGCCTGCGTGCTCAGGATTACATGATTCTTTAGATTCTGAATAAAGCTGTCAGCTGTCATGAACAGGAAAATAGATAAGAGACGCATTCTTGAGAAGAGGGAGTGGCCTGGCGTTGGAGGGAGTGGAGTGGCGCTCCTGGGGGGAGCAGAGAGAATAGACACACCCACAGAACACGCTCAGCTGGGCGAACAAAGGCTCCTCAGTGCTGGGTAGAGATAGGATAAGGAGGGGAGACCACCACAGTGGAGCCTGAGGAGGATGGCCAAGCGGTGAGGTCACTGCGTGTGTCAGGCATGGGTGACAGAGGGAGGAAGGGCTGAGATCTCCACCCTGCCTTCTGCCTCTGTATCTAGGGCTTAACTCACAGGGATGGAGCTTGCTTACATCACTTGGGCAAATGAAATAAAACAGCACAGAATCCCAGAGAGCAGTTCTGAACCTGTGGAACACAAAGCTCATGAGGGATGTACTGCTCCTGAGAAAGTACCAGGCTTCCGGACCCTCCAGGCCTAAATGCATCTTTCCACTTCAGGGCACAGAGCCCAGGAGTCTCAACTCAATTTGGCCTTGGTTTATAAGCAAGACCCCTGTGTCTTGTTTCTGCACCAGGGAAAGGAATGTCAGGTACCCAAGAATTTAAAAAGCATTAGGTCAGCTCTGGCATACATAGATCCCTAACATCAAAAACATGGCTGCTTTTTAATGAGCAGCGTAGAATAGTGGCCTCTCAGATACCAGAACTTGATTATAAAATAACAGCAGTTTGCTTGCCAAAGCATGGCTGAAACATGCATGGTTGACGGGGTCGTTAGGGTCAAGGGTCAAGAAAACTGTGGATGAAAATTGTGTGGCTCGATGGAAAACCGCATCATCTACAGCATAGGCTTTCAGATGATCAGATCCTAGCTCTGTGCACTGTTTGGAACAATTTGGCAACTCTTTGTAAACTGTAGTCAAATGATAGATCTGTGTGTTCTGCCTGATGTAGTAGTATTAGTTTTCTCTGTCCCCCATGGAGAAAAACTAATTCTGTCCTACTATGCAATCCATCTCAACATTCTTTTGTGCCACTATTTTCACTTTTTCTTTGAACTGGTTAGGATTACATGATTCTTTAGATTCTGAATAAAGAATCTATGCAGAATCTACCCATTCTGCATAGTGTCCTCATATCATATGTGTGAGAAGAAAAAAAAACAACTCATTCCCAAATTTTTACTCCCGTGTGGGAGCCTGAGTTTTTACCTTTTTGTAAAAGTCTTTTAACAACTCTCTATTCTATTGAGCATTGAAAGAATTCTTTATTTACTAGGGTAATAAGAAAAATATTATTTATGTATCTTATAAAATTTTCTTCAGGAACAATGACCCAAGGAACTGCTAAGGTAGATTTTTCAGGAAAAAGAAAAAAATTATTCTGCTCTAGCTCATGGGTCACTCACCTAACACCTTTACTATTTATCCAAGGACTTGGTGTTTTCTCTGGGGTGCACGCTGTTTTCTTATTGTCCAAATTCTGGTGAGCTGCTGCTCTCGAGAAGTCGCTGCAGGGCTTTTGAGCATCAATAAGGCAAAGCTTGCCAGCTCTCATTCTCTGGCATGTTGTAAAATGGCCCTAAATTCTTTCTGAAGAAGGAGGACTCTATTAATCTGTAAAACAATTAACTGTTTTTTGTTTTGTTTTGTTTTGTTTTTTCATTTTCCTATTATTAAATAGCCAAAAGAGCTCAAGATTCTATTGATGAAGTCTATCTAGTATACTTAGTTTTTATCAAAAAAAATATATTTTTTCAGGATGTCAGGAACAGTTCAGAACTATACAGAAAACTCATTTTGCAGGTATTGCTGAGGTCTTAGATGTTGTTCTGTACCTTCGTTAATGTTTGCAGTTCAGTGGCTGTATATTGAGGCCCTCTGTGAGCCAGTCACCATAGGAGACACCCAGACACAAAGAACAAAAGAACAAAAGCCTGTGTTCAAGGAACTCTCAAGAGAATGTTTTTTGAGATATGTCCCACTGTGTTGCCCTGGTCTAACTCATGAGCTCAAGAGGTCCTTCTGCCTCAGCCTCCCAAGTAGCTGGAACTATAGGTATGTGCCACCACACCCAGCTGAGGACAAAGATAGTTCTCCAGTGCCTCACGAGCTCGAGTGTGTCCCAATGGCATCACCTGGTATTTGGCTGGAAAGACAGGCTCTCAAGATGTACTCAGGACTTAATCAGAATCTACATTTATCAAAAGGCCTAGATGATTACTAGTCACACTGAAGTTTGAGTAGTACCAAACTATTAAAATATTTATGGCATAAGTTAAGTCTTTTGTTTTCTGCAATGGAAATGACATACCTTGCCCTTTCTATTCATATATATATATATAGTTTTGAGACATGATCTTGCTAAATTGTTTAGGGCCTCGTTAAGTTGCTGAGTGAAGCTGGCTTCAAACTTATGACGCTCCTGCCTCAGTCTCCCAAGTCACTGGGATTACAGGCTTGTGCCACCACACCCAGCTTGGTAGTATTTTTTAAGACTCTGTATCATGGAGAAGGCAAAACCATATCTTTGGGATTAAGCTTCAGCAATATTAGAAGAATGAGATTTGGTTGACTTTTCCTCTGGGCTCTGCCATTAACTTTATGCCCAGTTGCAATGTCTTTTCAGTCCAGGTTTTTAATACAGGGTTTGAGGAGAGATCTCACTAGCTTTTCTTGGGTCAGGCTTATATCTTCTCGATTAATAGCTATAGCCAAAGTACAGGGTCATGTAGCAGACAGGGGCACTACAGCCATGCCAGTCCAGTCATAAGCCATTCCTGGTGATGGAGGATCTTCATGAGGCAAGTACCATCTTAAGAGCTGCCTGCTATATTTTTAAAACCAAATTTGTCACATTTTCTGCTAATAATGGGGCCTGGAAGTATAAGAGCCTATTTCCAGTCTTTTCCCCTCTGTAGCCTTCCTTGTTCCTGTGATTTTCTTTGTTGCAATTTTTCCATCAAAGAGTTCATACATGCTAATGATTTTAGCAATTAACATTTCGCTGGTGACACAAATGTACTTCCAGCTTGAATCTCTTTTCTGAGTTCCAACCTGATATCTCCAAATGTTCCATCATTGCTTAAAGTTCAACATGGCCAAAATTGGGTTCATCATCTGTCCCTCCCAGCTTCCTTATTTCTGTCAAGATGCTATCTTAGCTTAACTATCTTCAATGATAGCTAAGCATCTGTGGCTCTTTCCTTGTTTTTCAAGTGCAGCTACCAAATCTTGAACTTGAAAATGTGAATTTCTTTAACATCTCCTTCGTAGCCTAACTAACAACCAGAGTTCAAATTCGCTCCACTCTCATTTAGGTATGTATGGCCTCTTACCTTGCTGGATGCCCCTCTTCCTTTCAATGTTTCTACCAGGCAGATCTTCCTTAGACTCTAGTTGAGACTTTAAGAGCTTGGGACTATTGGGAGGTTTCAGGTCATTGGGGAAATGCCCTTGAAAGTGATATGGGACTCGGATGCTTTCCTCTTTCTCTTTTTGCATTTTGGCCATGTGTTGAGTGGTTTTTCTCTGCCACATGCTTCCCTCAGGATCTGCTGCCTTCTTCAGGTTCAAAGCAATGGGACCAATGGCTTAAGGACTAGAATTTGAAAAACTGTGAGCCAAAATACACCTTTCTTTTTTATAAATGGATTATCTCTGGAGATTTCTGAACAGTAATGAAAAACTAACAAATTTCTATTTCCATGGAAAATGGCATTTGGGAACCAAGATATGTATGGTAGGTATGCTCATTGCTACTAGAGTGTCATTGCATCTAGACCTCTCAGTATAGGAAATACAGACACATACATACATCTGTATGTCTCCTACTCCTGTGTAACATTAACTTTTAATATGCTTTCAGTGTCCCCAAAAGAAGTCACAAATAGATGACTGGAAAGCTAGATATAGACCACAGATATGTTTTATTGGTTCATCTTGTGATTAAAAATAAAACATGAAATAATAGTTAGAATTTATTTAGTTGCATAAAACAAGCACACCTCAGTTGAATAAGATAAAGCATTTAAAACAACATATCTTTCAACTAACTCAGCCCTCTCTGGAAGTCGCCTAATAGCTCTGCTCACCTCTCATCACTCACCTCATCAAAAAACGGAGCTAGGAGCCGGGCGCGGTGGCTCAAGCCTGTAATCCCAGCACTTAGGGAGGCTGAGACAGGAGAATCGCGAGTTCAAAGCCAGCCTCAGCAATGGCGAGGCGCTAAGCAACTCAGTGAGACCTTGTCTCTACATAAAAACACAAAATAGGGTTGGGGATGTGGCTCAGTGGTCGAGTGCCCTTGAGTTCAATCCCCGGTACCAAAAAAAAAAAAAAAAAAAAAACGGAGCTAGGAAATGTAGTCTTGTAACTGGGACATTGTAGCTAGAAGGGGAGGACAGATCTTGAGGAGGCAAGGAGGTCTCTTCTACAGCTCCAACATTTTAACATAAAAAATCCTCACATAAAGCTTGAATTTATTGTGATTTCTCTTGAAATGTCACAAAATCAGGCAATGCTGGACCCACATTTGGGCATCAGTGATCAGATGAAGTTGCCCACTTTGGGTAGAACATTACTTCTCCATAGAAATTGTTTCCTAACTCTTAAGCCGGGCGCGGTGGCTCAAGCCTGCAATCCCAGCAGTTTGGGAGGCTGAGACAGGAGAATCGTGAGTTCAAAGCCAGCCTCAGCAACGGCGAGGTGCTAAGCAACTCAGTGAGACCCTGTTTCTACATAAAACACAAAATAGGGCTGGGGAGTGGCTCAGTGGTCGAGTGCCCCTGAGTTCAATCCCCAGTACCAAAAAAAAAAAAAGAAATTGTTTCCTAACTCTTGAGCCTTTTTGTTATTGTTGTTGTTGTGATTTCTAGTAATCATAAATCTTTTTACTTTTAGGCATATAGATTATCACAAAACACTTAACAACAACAACAACTGAGAAGCTTAATTTCTTCTTGGTTTGATTGTTTTCTAGTTCCTAGAGAAATTCTATAGATCAGACACTCTTGATTCATGATCTACTAATAATAGTCACAATATTGCTGGGACCATGGATATAATCCTGTAGAGTGGATTCATAATTTTATTCTGATACTGAAAGGAATTTTTGACTAAGGAAGGGATGTCTTATTCATGTATCTTTGCCCAGCATTGAGCACAGAGCTTATTAAAATAATAAGTATGCAAGGTTTTCTTAAAGAAATGAAACTAATTTATTTCTGAAGTTTATCACTTTTATAGCTTTAAGCTGTCACATAATTTAGTACTTAGTTATGGTTAGTTTTCCATTAATGGTATATAAAATTTATGATTTGTTTCATTTTTGTGCATCTTTTCCACTGATCCATATTATAAGTATAAAGGGCCATGTCTTGTTTCTTTTCCCTCTTCCATATAGGAAAAAAATTATAAAAGTCTGTTAATCAACTTGTCTCACTAACTCATTGACCCAGGATTTTGATTTTTATGTAATTAATTAAACAAAATTTAAAGGACAGGTCTACAAATAGCCTGGTGATTATGATGGAGACATAAGGAACTATTATGTCTTTCCGGGGTGACTTTCAGGTCTTTGCACTTATGGGAACACAGAAAAAGAATTTGTTGATTTGATTCATGCTTTTGTTGTTGTTTTTACTGTCTACATATCTGTTCACTCATATATTTAACAAATTTTTTTGTGTGTTTCCACTAAGTGTCTTGTACTGTGTGAGGCACTGTAAGAAATAAAAAAAGAAAAAAAGGTTGTTCCCTGCCATTGAACATTGAAGAGTTTATAGCTTAGCGTTGGACCACATTTTTGACAGCTGCAATACAGTGTGGTAAGTGCAATTATGGAGATAGCCACAAGATGCTCTAAAAAAGTCAATAGGCATCTATAGAGGTCTAGTAGGTCTTTATGGGAAAGGTGACTCATGAGCATGTTCTGTGGTTTGTCCTCCAAGGATTCTTGTGCTGGAAGCTTGGTCCCTGATAATAAGAGGTTCTGGGACCTTTAAGGAATGGGACCTAGTGGGAACTAATTAGGTTGTTGGGGTGATTTCTCTTGAAATGTCACAAAATCAGGCAATGCTGGACCCACATTTGGGCATCAAACTACATCAGATTATTGTAGTTTCTATGGGATCCATGAGTTAGTTCTTGCAAGAAGATTGTTATAAAAGAACAAATCTGTCTACTTCCCAGCCTCTTTGGCTCCCTGTCTCAGCATGTGATCTTTCCCTCTCACACAGGCTGCCATCATTCTGAAGACATCCACCCTGAAGTCCTCATCAGAATGGAACCAATGTAGACACCATGCTGTTAGGCCTCAGAACTGTAAGCCACATAAACCTCTTTCCTTTATAAGTTACCTAGCATCAGGTATTCCATTCTAGCAATGGAAAACTGATTAATGCTGCATGTTTTCCAGGATACTTGCTATGCAGAGAATGAGCATAGGTCAGTTCAGGCAGATACTTGGAAACATGAAAAATATTTTGTATTTATTAAATGAGAGGTCCTTATTTGTGATTGAGAAGAGATCTGTGTTAGAGATATATTATAGGAAGTTAGTGATTCAACAAACATTTACGGATTTAACAAACCTATGTAACGGACACTGTACTGGGAAATGGAGGTACAAGGTGAATCATAGGTCCTACTTCCTGAGACTCGTGTGTACACATATGTTTGAATACTTGAGTCTGTTCATGTCCTATTATTTCCCATTGCTTACATATGAGATCTATCCATCATTTTCCCTTGCACGGATCCCTAAAAGACTTCCAGCAAGACTCACTGAATGTTTCATTATACCTAAAACCCATTCTTTACATGGCAGGGTAAATTTTTTTTTGTTGTACTGAGGATTGAACTCAGGGGACTCGACTACTGAGCCCCATTCCCAGCCCTATTTTGTGTTTTATTTAGAGACACAGTCTCACTGAGTTGCTTAATACCTTGCTTTTGCTGAGGCTGGCTTTGAACTCACGATCTTCCTGTCTCAGCCTCCCCAGCTGCTGGGATTCCATGAGTGCACTGCCATGCCTGGCTCAGAGTGAACTGTTTCAAAGCATGAAATGGATCAGATCATTCTTTCTCTGAATGAAGCAAAGGGGACAGAAGCAGGGAACACAAATGAAGTGGCAGTGCAGTACAGCATATGATAGAGCAAGCATATCTCCTGTAGGAGAGACAGCAGGTATTTGAGAAAGGTTTTGATGAAGAAGTGACATTTAGCCCGAGTCCACAAGGATATATAAAGGTTAGACAGGGGAGAAAGCAAAGAGAAGGAAGAGACCAGGAAATTTTTTGTTATAGGCTGGGGCAACTGGATATTCACATGCAAAATAATCAAGCTGGACTCTTGCTTCATGCTAAATACAAAGATGAACTCAAAATGGATTAATAACCCAGGATAAGAACTAAAGTCATGAAAGGCTTAGAAGAAAAAATAGGGATAAATCTTCATGACCAGGGATTTAGCAATTGATTCTTAGACATAATACCAAAAGCACAAGTAATAAAAGAAAAAAATAAGTTAATTAAACATCAAAAGACTTCATTGAAGGCTTTGATGCATCAAAGGGTATTATAAAGAATGTGAAAAGATAATCTACAGAATGGGAGGATCTATTTATAAATTACATATCTGATGAAAGTCTAGTATCCAGAATAAAGAACTTCTAGTATTCAACACAAAAAGATAAACAATCCAATTAAGAAAGGACAAAGAACTCAAATAGATATTCTTCAAATAAGGTAGACAAATGGCCAACAAACACATTTAAAATGCTCAAATTCATAAGCCATTGGGGAAATGCAAATCAAAATCACACTAGATTATCACCTCACACCCTCTAGGATAGCTGTAATTGTTTCCTTTTATACCTAATTATTGTCTTCACTCTGAGAATTGGATGGCAGTAGTTAAAATGCCAGATATAATAAGTGTTGGAGAGGATATGGAGAAATTGTAATCCTCATTTTTGCTGGTGGGAATGCAAAACGTAGGAGGGACAGAGCAGGTATTCAAGGCAAGTTTTGATGAAGAAGTGACATTTAGCCTGAGTCCACAAGGATATATAAAAATTAGACGGTGGAGAAGAAAAGGATGAGGAGGAAACTGGGAAATTTTTTTCCACAGTATCATTCACTGTGGAAAGTAGTTTGGTGGTTCCCCCCAAAGTTATACCTAAAATTATATTATGTGTTACATGTATAATATACATACATAATTATATTATGCCACAAATCCATTCCTTGTCATAGGCCCAAAGGAACTGAAAAGAGGGATTCGGTGTACACACATGTGTACATTGTGTACACACATGTTCATAGGATTACTATGCACAGTAGTCAAGGTGGAAACCACTCAGTTGTCTATGAACAGATGAATGGATAAACGAATTTAATATACACATACGATGGAATGTTATTTAGTCACAAAAGAAGGGAAGTATTGATACATGCCACAACATGAATGAACCTCCAAAACAATATGCTAAAAGTAAGAGAAGCCAGACATTAAAAGCCACATATGCTATGATTCCATTTATAGGAAATGTCCAGAATAGGCAATTCATGGGGCAGAAAGAGTTTGACAGATGCCAGGGCCTAAGAGCAGAGCTGACTGGGGAGGAGCTACTTACTGCATGAGGAGTTTTACTGTGAAGCTATGGAAATTTGGAACAATATAAAGGCAGTGGTCACACAACATTGAAAATGCACTCAATGATGCCAATTATTCACTTTTTAAATGGTTGATTTTATTTTATGTGAATTTCGCCTCAATAAATTACTTTAAAAAATCTGTTCTACGTGTCTATAAAGTTTGGAGCAGTGGGAACAGTATTGTGGGAGCAGGGAAGTTCTTAATGAATTTGAAGAATATAAATAAGATAATTATGCCCCAAACACAGCAAAGTCAATAGAATCATTAAAAAGTATGCCAAAGTGGGGAGAGAAGTGACAGATTGAGAAAGCAGTGTCTGAGACTGGGATCTCTAAGGACCTCCTGGCTGTGGCAGCCTAGTGCCTGGGAATGTTCCTATGCAAGGGTACAGGATGCCTAGTTGCTGTGGCAATGCCCTCCATGAGGAGGCGCTGTGGAGGAGTCTTATCAGACTGGACCTTGATCTCAAGCACATAGCTCCTGGGAATGGAGGAACTCTCCTGCTAGACAACCACAATGTTTCACCAGCTCCACTACTTCCCAAGCTGCCCCGCTTTAACAGTAAATTTAAAAAACAGACTTTCTTGAGAGCTACACAAATCTCCTAACATTGCACATTGCTATTATGGGTTGCAACTGCGGAAAAGCTGCATAAATGTTTCTAGCCCTGTAACTGTCTGAGTAGAAAGAATAATGCTTGCATAGTCTTTAACCTGATAATGAGACATATATAAATAAAGATTGCGGGTGTAACTCTTTAGATCTGCTCTCCATCAGAGAGCAGCACTCCATCTGATTCTAGCTATTTTATCTTCAAAATCTGCACCTGAGTCTTTATTTTCTAATCCCCCATCACCGGAACCTGCTAGAATGGCTTTACTGGTTGCGGTACCAAAGACGTAGACAGAGGCCAGAATTCGGGGTTAATTATAAGGGATTTGTTGAGGGGAAATAAGAACAAACTGATCCATTTCGTGGTTTAAAAAAAGATCACTCTGATTGCTGTGTAGAGATGGATTTTAGGGGGCCACAAGCATTCCGTGAGTCTGGCTGGGAATCTGTTTTATAAGTCCAGGCAAGGGACAATTGTGGATAGGTCTTGGCTGGAGGTGATGGGGCATAACAGGAGGTGAAGAGACTCGAGGCATATTTAGGAGCTTGATGTTTGATCAGATGTAGAGGTGGGATTGCAAGATGAAATAAATTGTGCTCAGTTAAACTTCAATATTTCACAGATGCTAATCCTTACCAAATTTGTTGTTTATCTGGAATTGAGCATTGTGTACTTTTAATCTGGCAACCTATGTGGGAGTTAAAGGATAGGAGGAAGTACTAGGAAGCATCTCGGTTTCTAGCATTAGCACTTGGTGGGTGTGACAGCACTCTTCTGAGACAGGGAGCCCTGGAAGAAGAGCGGAATTTTTTTTTTTTTTTTTTTGAAGAAAGGGAGGACCATGCATTCACTTTGAATTGTAACCATATACTTGGTAGATTAAGCTTAATCTACCAGAGATTATCTGCAGAGTGGAAAGAGAAGGCTGCAGAGGATGACGTCACATCATCCATCATTAAGAAATGCTCAGAAAAAAAGGAGCCAGTGTAGGAGACTGAGAAGGGGCTCTGACAGGCGGGATGAAAAGCAGAATGGGGGTGGTGTGGAAGCCCAAGGAGGAGTTTCATGCAGGAAGCATCCCACAGGTAGAAGCTGCAGAGAAGTCAAATCGATTGAGAACTGAAAAGAGATCAACAATTTTGGCAATTAGGAGATTTGGAGGAATTTAAACAAGAACTCTTTCAGTGAAATGTGAGTAGCAGGGAGAGGATTGCACAGATGCTAAATTTAATGAGTTATGGAATGATGAGGTAAAGAAATAGAAGCAGCTACACATTCGGTAATTAGAGAGTTAGGCTAGAAAACCTAGGTGGACAGTAGTGGCAGTGAACATCATCACTTTTAAATTCTGTATGTTTTCTTTGCCTGTTAACTTTTTTTCTGCAGAACACTGAAGCAAAAATTAAGAATCCATTGTTGATGCTGTATACAAATACAAAATGAGGGAGGATTTTTTTTTTTTTGCAAGATTTTTCTTTGTTTGCTGTAGAAGATCCTAACTTTTTTCTTTTCTCAGGACCAATATTGACTTGTATTATTATTAAGTAGTATTACTATAGGGAGACTCTAGATGATTGCAAAATGCAGAGTTTTTTTCTTTTCCAGATTCATTTTGTTTTTCAACGCTAGTGATATTTAATAGTTATTTGGCAGGGTTAATTAACTATACTTATCACTCTCTAAGATGCAGGGCAGGTGGGTTGGTGGGTGTATGGACTGGAGATAGCAGAGTCTGTCTAAATGCTAAGTCAATTAACATTGATTTGGTACATACTGAAGTATACCATGTTATAAGAAAATAAATACAACTTAAAGGCAAAACACTAAACACCCAGTTAATTTATGGTGAAACATACTTAGTTTATGATTTTGGTTAATACATACTTTAACTGGAACAGTGTTCTGCACTCATTTTTATTAAATACTGTAGGTGTTTGCTGGAGCATGAGGTAATAACCCAAATACAATTAAAATGACCATAAAATTAAGGGTCTCCACATAGGCTCCTAAGGATGGGTCTGTTAGAGGCTTCTAGTCGTCAGCATTGGGTGGTCTGCTATTGGTGTATGATACTTAAATAGAGCTTTTTCTCCCTTAGGTCTGGAAGGTGTTAAGGTGTTTTCATAAAACCCCATAAACCCTCGTTAAACACTTTTTTTTTCCACAAAGAAAACTTAAATCTTTATTTGACGTGTTTTCTGTGGCACTATTTTGGCATTTTAACAAGTTCTTTAAAGAATCACTCTAATAATTGTATACAGCTCTAAGGGGAGGGGTGAGGATGGGGGATATTTATTCAGGTTTTTATACATTGCCTGATCCACTAAGTATCAGGCACAGGATTTTGGTACATTTTAATTTAATAAGGGAAAAGGATCAAAAGCATCTCCAGGTGGAGAAAGTTAGGCTAATTTCAGTATTGTGCATTAACCGGTTGGAAGGGAAGCTTTGACTCCTGAATGAATTAACTATGATTTAAACAGAGTAGAGTATTTACTGCAGTGAGATTGGTCTTCCCTAAACACTCTGTAAGAACTAGCAGCACCTCCACTCATCTTGTTGACTCCATATTCTCTCTCCCTGCTTTATCTGTTCTTCATAGCACTTACCACCTTTGAACAAAGGGTATAATTTATTTGTCATGTTTACTATTATTTTACCTCCATGCATGCAGATTTCACAAGAAAGAGAATTTGTTTTTTTGTTCACTGTTTACACTCCATGTCTAGGACAGTACTTGGGGTATAATATCACACAGTAAGTATTTATTGAACAAATGGATGAGCAAAGGAGTTAATGGATAAATTACATTCCATATGTGTTCCATGGTGTAGCATGAACTTCAATTCTCTCAGAGTCCAGAGTTAACATGCATCTCACTTGCTCTCACTTAAGGATCTCATGCTTGCCCCTCATATTCAACATTTTGAATCACAAAATCTTGGCATCATTAGGAATAATATTTGCATGGTATAGTAATGATGTGAGATCAGCCCTGACTTCTTGGTGATGTCATGAAGCAGTATTCCATGTAGATGCATTTGTACTGTAGAATTTCTTCCAAGTAGAAGCAGGTGGTTATGTTAATCTTTTTTTCCCCCTCTTTACTTTAACATAAAGAAAATACCTCAGTTCACAAAAATGTTGGTATTTATAGACTTTGTATTTCTTAAATATACTTAACCAGGGAGGGGGATTCTGGGAATCTGGAAGAGTAGGGAGCACAGGAATCCATCTACCTCACTTCCTACCTAGACAACAATCTCACAGGCAGAATCTGTCTGAAAGATTTTGGAATTCTAGAGTCCATTGAATGCTTGCCACTTCCAGGCAAATTCTCGGATGGTAAACAGTAGTGAATTTCAGTAACTATCATTCTTTGCACAGTACCAGCTATTCATGGCCCCCGAGCCTCATGGCAGGCACCTGTGCATTTTCTGGAGCAGCTTGCGTGTAGCTGGTGGGAGCCACAGTGGGTAATAAAGACCCTGTTCTCTAACTATCAGGGATCTGTGTTCTGATGGTTAATTACCACTCTGATCACAGAGGTGCAGGCACAGAGGTGGACAGTCATTGTCGCACCTCTCCCTTTTTTGAGAGCTCCTCCCCCTCAGCTGAGATGACTGCTAGGAACTTAAAGGGCTGGCGTTATCTTTATTTGTTCCTCTTCCTTTTTCTCTTTTTCTCCTTTGTGGATTCAGACATTCAAGACTGGGACTTTAGGAGAAAAGCAATTGCATCTACAGGGCAAATTAGAAAATGACAGCACGTGACTAGGAAAAGAAAGAGATTTAGAAAAGACCTGAGAAGACCTGTAGCTTACACTCCAGGCTGAGCCTTTGCTCATGGGGAGCCTACAACAATAAAAAATAAATAAACTAAAAATAAATAAAAAATAGAAATAGAAGAACTTTGGAGAGTAATAATTTGATTTCCAGAATTACCATATTATTAGATTCAAATATCTGGTTTTCAACAATAACAACAAAATCACAAAGCACAAAAAGAAACAGTGAAATACGGCCCAAAGGGGGAAAATGATCTAACAAAAACTGTCCCATGAGCGAGACTACATGGCAGACTGACTAGACAAAGACTTTAAAACAACTGCTTTAGGAATGCTCAAAGAACTGAAGGAAATGTGGAGAGAATCAAGAAAACAAAAGTCAATATAAAATATTGCATGAGAAAATTTTAAAAAGAAATATCAGGGGCTGGGATTGTGGCTCAGTGGTAGAGCGCTTGCCTCGCATGCGTGAGGCACTGGGTTCGAACCTCAGCACCACATAAAAATAAATAAAATAAAGATATTGTGTCCATCTACAACTAAAAACTATTAAAAAAATATCAGGAAAGAGATAGGAAACCTAAAAAAAAAAAAGAAAGAAATTAGAGAGCCTAATAAAACCCAATAACTGAAATAAAAAATATGATGGAAGGAGTTAGAACAAAAAGAAGAAAAATTAGCAATGTTGAAGATAGGATAATGGAAATTACTGAGTCTGAAAAGTAGAAAAAAGACTGAAGATCCCAAGACACCAGAGATCAAAAGTAAAAGGATATAAAAATATATTCCATGCAAATAGTAATACAAAATAAGCAGGGGTGGCTATACTAATATTAGACAAAAAGACTTTAAATGAAAAACTTTACAAGAGACAAGAGAGGATATTTTATGTTAACAAAAGATTCTTTATATTAAGAAGACATAATAATTACAAACATTTACTTACTTATCTGATAAGATACGTCAAAATAGATGGTGCAAAAATTGACTGAAGGAGAAATAAACATTTCTATGACAATAGTTGGAGACTTATTTTTTTACCCCAATCTCAGAAATAAATAGAACAATCAGACAAGTAAGATAAGTAAGGATATAGAGGACTTGAGCACCATAATAGATCAATTAGTTTTAAATGACAAACACAGGAAACTCTATATGACAATAGAATACTCATTCTTCTCATGTGAACATGGAACATTGTTCAAGATAGATCATATCTTATGTCACAAATTAAGTCCCACTAGATTTAAATAGATAGATATCATGGACAATATTTGCTTCGATCACAACAGGATGGATTTAGAAATCAGTAACAAATGAAAGATTAAAAATTTATAAATTTGTAGAAAAAAATGCACTCTTTAACAACTATAGATCAAAGAAGAAATCACAAAGGAAATCAGAAAATACTTAGAAAGGCTGGGGTTGTGGTTCAACGGTAGAGCGCTTGCCTAGCATGTGCGAGGCACTGGGTTCGATTCTCAGCACTGCATATAAATAAATAAACAAGGGCTGGGGTTGTGGCTCAGCGATAGAGCGCTTGCCTCGCATGTGTGAGGCACTGGGTTCTATCCTCAGCACCACATACAATAAATAAAGGTATTGTGTTCACCTATAACTAAAAAAATATTTAAAAATAAATAAATAAATAAACAGATCCATCAACAACTAATACAAATACTTAAAAAAAAAGAAAATACTTAGAGACTATTATGGACTGAATATTGCACCCCTCCAAAATTCATATGTTGATGCCTTAACATTTCACTTAGAAATTCACATTTGGCTATCTTTGGAGATGGGCTTTTAAGGAATTAATTAAGGTTAAATGAAGTTATATGTAAGGGCCCCTGATCTCATAGAGTTAGTGTCCTTTAAAAAGAGAAGAGTTTCTCTCTCTCTGTCTCTCTCTCTTGCTCTCTCTCTCTCTCTTTTTTCAGGTACACATCCCAAGGAAAGACCATATAAGGATACAGTGAGAAGGCAGCCGTTTACAAGCCAGAACGCCCTTACCAGAAACCAAATGTTGCCAAACTTTGATCTTGTACTTTCCAGGTTCCAAGTTCCAAGCTATAAAAATATACATTTTTGAGTTTTAAGCCACAAAGTCTGTGATATTTTGTTATAGCAACTCAGGCAGACTAAGAGAGATTTTGGTATTGTGAAATGATGTGCTGCCATAACAAATACCTAAAAATGTGGAAGTGGATTTGGAACTGGGTAGTGGGCAGAAACTGGAGGGAAAAGCCTAGACTGCAGTGAAGGGACTGTTAATAGAAATATCAGTATTAAAAGTGATTCTGGCCAGGTATGGTGGCACATGCCTATAATCTGGTTGCTCAAAAGGCTAAGGCTAGGGGCTGGGGCTAGCTCAGTGGTAGAGCGATTGCCTAGCATGCATGAGGCACTGGGTTCGATCCTCAGCACCACATATACATAATAAATAATAAATGAATAAAATAAAGATCCACCAACAACTAAAAAAAATATTAAAAAAAAAAACGCTAAGGCTAAGGAGGATCACAAGTTCAAAGCCAGCCACAGCAACTTGGTGGGGCCCTAAGCAATTTAGTGATATCCTATTTCAAAATAAAATAAAAAGAGCTTGGGATGTGCCTCAGCCACTAAGCATGCTAGAGTTTAATCCCTGGTACAAAAGGATAAAAGGAAGGAAGGAAGGAAGGAAGGAGGGATGGAGGGAAGGAGGGAAGGAGAGATGGAGGGAGGGAGGGAAGGAAGGAAGAGAGGGAGGGAGAGAGAAAGAAAGAAGGAAAGACAGAGAGTGTGTGAGAGAGAGAGAGGAAGAGAGGGGGAGGGAGGGAAGAAGGAAGGAAAGAAGGAAGGAAGGAAGGAAGGAAGGAAGGAAGGAAGGAATAGATTCTGGTGAGGGGTGAGCAAGAAGAGACCTGGAAAGAACATTCCATCTTTTTAGTGAATATACCAATAATCATGAACAGAATGTTGGTATAAATATGGACATTAAAGGCTATTCTACGGAGCTTTTGACAGAAATTAAAGCCCATTCTAATGAGCCTCAGAACAGGTCATTGGAAACTGGAAGAAATTTACTCCTTGCTATAAAGTTACAAATAACTTGGGTAAATTGTGTTCTAGTGTTTTGTGGAAGATAGAACTTGGGGATGGTAAAATTGGACATTTAGCTGAGGAGATTTCTAAGTGAAATGTTGAAGACGTGCCTTGGGTTCTCCTGACTGCTTATAGTAAATTGCAAGAAAAGAAAAATGAGTTGAAGGCATTGTTAAACAACAAGAGCCAGATTTTGAAAATTCTCAGCCTATCCATATTGTGAACACTGAAAGAGCATTTTCTAAAGAGAACACCAAGGGTAGTTGGAGGATCACTCAATGAAGAGATTATATGATTATATGAACAGAAATATTGCCAATGTGAACAGAAAGAGGTGGAGACCAGATGAAATGGAAGGAGGCTGTCAGACTTACTGGATTCTACAGGATGGGAGGATAGAGCTATTCAGCTAGAAATGTGCACTATTCTTCAAGAAAAGGAAAGAAGGATCCCAAAGGCAATTTCAAGATCCTCAAGACTGCTCCCTTGGTCAATAGGCCAGATGAAAATTGCTTAGCCAAGTTTCAGTGTGCTATAGGGTCTCTGTCCCAGCTGGTCAAGGAAGCAAAAACTCAAACCAAAGAAGATTAAATTTAAGCCTTAAAATCTAATAGTGCTTGCCTTGTTGGTTTTTGACTTACTTGAGACCTGTTACCCCTTTTTTCCTTCTGACTTCTCCCTTTGGAATAAGAATATCTGTCCTATGCCTGTTCCATCATGAAGTCCTCCCTATACTGCATTTAGATGATATTTAGATGAGTCATTGAACTTTGAACTTTAAAGTTGAGACTGGAATGAGGTAAAGACTTTTGGGGTTGTTAGGATGTAAAATGTATTTTACATAGTAAAAAATATGAATTTGGTGGATGCAGGGGCAGAATGTTATGGACTGAATATTTCTACACCTACTAAAGTCATATATGAAATCCCTAACCTCCAGTGTGGATATTTGGGGATGAGGGCTTTAAGGAAGTAATTAAGGTTAAATGAAGTCATAAAGGTGGGGCACTGATCTAGTAGGATTAGTGTCCTTTCAGAAAAAGACACTAGAGAGCTTGTGCTCCCCATATCCCTGCACATGCATGAAGTAGAGGGCCTATTATTATATAAAAAGAAGGTGGCCATCTGCTACCCACAGGAGAGCCTTTATCAGACACCAAATCTGCTGGTATCTTGATCTTGGACTTTCAGTTCCAGAATTTTGAGAAAATAAATGTCCATTGTTTAAGCCACCCAGTCTATGGTATTTAATTATGGCAGCTTGAGCAGACTAAGATAGAGATGAATAATAAAAGACAACATATGGTATTCACCGAATACAATGGTAAGGGGACAATTTTATACCTGTAAATGATTATATTAAAAGAAAGAATGATCTCAAATCAACAAAAAAGAAAAAGAAAGATTATAATGAAATAGAGGATAGGAAAACATAAAGAAAATGAAAAAAAAATACAACCCCAAAGATCCTGCCAGTAGTTCAAGAAAATTAGCAATTCTGTTGCTGGATTGATGAAGAAAAAAAGAGAAGGCTCAAATTTTCAAAACCAGAAATAAATGTGGGGCAAGCACTACTGATTTGACAGAAATAAAAAGAATTACAAGGGAGTTCTATGAATGATTATATACCAACAACTTGGACACCTAGATTAAATGGACAAATTCCTAGAAGCAAAATCCTACCAAGACTGAATCACTAAGATTCAGTAGATTTATAACTATTAAGGGGTAGATATATAAGTATTAAGGAGATTGTATTAGTAATAAAAGTTCAACCAGCAAAGAAATGCTCTGGACCCAATGGCTTTACTGATAAATTCTACTTAGTATTTAAGATGAACTAAAACCAATCCTCAAACTTTTTCAAAAAATTGAAGAAAGAACACTCCCTAACTCATCCTCTGAGGCTAGGATTACCCTGATATCAAAGCCAGATAAAAATAGTACAAGGCAAGAAAACAATAGACAAGTATCTCTTATGAACATTGATATTAAAATCTCCAACAAAGTATTAAATTCAACAACATATTGGAAGAATTATATGCCATGACCAGGTGAGATTATTGCTGGAATGCAAAGATGATTTAATATATGAAAGTCAATTCATGTAGTACACACATTAATATAATAAATGGGAAAATGATTATCTTAAATGATGCAGAAAAGTAATTTGACAAAACAAAAACATTTTCATGATAAAAGCACTAGGTATAGGAAAAAATAACCTTACCATAGTAAAAGGCACATATGAAATACCCAGAGCAACATTATACTAAATCATGAAAGACCAACAGCTTTCCTTCTCATGCTTCCATTCAACGTAGTAATAGAAGTCCTAGCAGAGCAATTTGTCAAGAAAAATAAAGTCATACAAATTAGAAAGGAAGAATTAAAATGATCTCTGTTCATGGGGCTGGGGCTGTGTAGCTCAGTGGTACAGCACTTGCCTCCCATGCGTGAATCACTGGGTTCAATACTCATGCATCACATAAAAATAAATAAATAAAATAAAAATATTGTGTCTATCTACAGCTAAAAAATATTTAAAAAAATAAAAAAAGATCTCTGTTCATATATTATATGATCTTATACATAGAAATTCTAAAAATTTTACATAAAATATTAGAACTGATAAATTCCACAAGGTAGCTATATACAAATTCAACATGAAAAAATCAGCTGAATTTCTATATACGAACAATGAGAAATATTAAGAGGAAATTAAAATGACAACTCCAAATACAGTATGGAAAACAAAAAAGTATTTAAGAAATAACCAAGGAAGTGAACGACTTGTACAATAAAACCATAAAACATTGCTGAATGAAATTGAAGAGGACATAAATAAATGAATACACATTCTTTTTGTACATGGATTTTTATAAGGATTGGAAGGTTTATTAAGATGTCAGTACTACTCAAATTGATCTAGAGATTCAAAGAAATATTTATCAAAATCACAATAATTTTTTTATTTTATTTCATTTAAGAAAAAAAAAAACATCTTTCTAGGCATGGTAGCATCTGCCTGTAATCCTAGGGTAGGAGGGCAGGAGGATTCCTAACCAGCCTGGGCAAATTAGTGAGACCCTGTTTCAAAAAATAACAAGGGTTGGAGCTGCAGTGAAGGAGTAAAGTGCCCTTGACTTCGATCCCTTGTGTGTGGGGAGAGAAAAACACACCTTAAAATTCATATGGCATTTCAAGGGACCCTGAGTAGCCAAAGCAGTCTTGAAAAAAGAGCAAAGACAAAGAGTTCACACTTCCTGATTTCAAAAGTCACTGTAAACAAACCAGGATGGTATTGGCATAAAGACAGACAAACAGACTAAGGGAATAAAATAAAGAGCCCAGAAATAACCCTATAGCTATATGGTCAAATGATTTTTGACAGGAGTTTCAAGACCATTCAATTGGTAAATGACAGTCTTTTCAACAAAAGAATTTGGGAAAACTGGATATCTGCATGCAAAAGAACAAATTTAGATCCTTACCTGACACTGCAAACAAAAATTAACTCAAAATGGGTCAAAGACGTAAATGTAAGAACCATAACTATAAAACTATTAGAAGAAAACAGGATAAAAGCTTCACTGCATTGGCTTTGCTGATGGCTTCTTGGATGTGATATCAAAGATGCAGGCAACAAATGAAAAATAGATAAATTAGACTTCTTGAAAATGAAAAACATCTGTGTATCAAAAGACACTACAGAGCAAAAAGGTGATCTACAGAACTGAAAATTCTGAGAATATCTGTTAATCATGTATCTGATAAGGAGTTAATATCCAGAGCTTATGGAGAACATCTAAAATCCAACATTGGGCTAATTGAAATAATCAGCACATAGCTGGTTTTATTTTTAGTCTTTGTATGAGTCTCTGTTTGGTTTTTGGTGAGTTTAGCTATTTGTATACATGATTAAAGATATCTGAAATTACTTATGCTTTCTTTTAAATTTTTATTATAATTTGTTACTATTTTTTCTCTTTACATGTTTGGAAGTATTGATAATTTCTATTACTTAAATGGTTACTTTGAAGTGAAAAATAAATTTATACTTAATTTAATGATCTAAAATTAACAGGCATCTCTTGCTTACTCCCAAATAGTATAAGAAACTTAGAATTCCTCAACTCTGATCTTCACTTTTATCTTCCATGTTATGGTCTACTTTTTAAAACTCACATATTATATTATGTCATTGTTGCTATTATTGTAGACACTTCTAAAATTTATTTTAATGTACTAGTTTTTCCTTCTTCCATTGCTAACTTTTCTTCAGAAGTAATTTTACTACTTCCTGACAAAACTCCTTTATTGGGGGTCTGGCACTGCTAAATTCTCTTAACTGTTTATTAATCTGAAAATATTTTTATCTTACTTTTATCTTTTAATGATAGTAGGCAATTCTAGGCTAGCAGTTGAATTTTTCTCTCAGCATTTCAAAGATTTTATTTATCCCTCTTTTGGCATCCATTATTACTTTCAAGAAGTCTTACTTTCAGTCTAATTGTTGTATCTCTACAGTTATTCAGACTTTTTCTCTCCAGTCTCTCAATGCTTTTAACATTTTTCTCTTTTAATTAATGTTCTCTAGTTGCCAGAATATATCATGCATACATTTTTTAAAAATTCTGCTGAGCATTTGCCTCACAAACATGAGACCCTGGGTTTGATTCTCAGAACTATAGGGGGAATAAAATCTGCTCAGAATTCAGTGAAATTCTTTGATTTAAATATTCTTACAAACCTCTACCCTACTCCAGTATAATCTTAATTTATTAATTAAATTTGCAACAAACCTGTTTCTGAGTCAGGTCACATTCTGAGGTACTAGGCATTAGGCATTCAATATATTAATTATTATTAGTGTGGGATTAAAGCCATCACAATACTCTTCAAATTTCCTCTTCATTTCTAACATCAACAGATTTCTTGTTCTTAATTTATAACTCAGCCAATTTAATTTTGTCTGGTTATACTGTTTTATTTAAGCATATGTTTGAAATGAGAGGCAATGTCCCATGTCAGCACAATTCACTCCATTGGCTAGAATTTTTTTCTTCCATGATTTAATGGTTAACAAACAAATGAACAAAAATCACCAACTAATACTTTAAGAGAAATTAAATTAGAACATCAAAGAAGGAATAAAAAACCAAAAAGTACTATCATTAAAGAAAAGGCATAATTGAAAAATAATTGCAGAGAATGTCTAAAAATGAAAAATATAGTAAGTGGAAATACAAACTGCATTGTATAGGTGTGATGATTAATTTGATGTGTCTATTTGATTGGACTAAGGGATGCCCAGATAGCTAATAAAAGCTTATTTTTGGGTGTGTCTGTGAGAGTGTTTCTGGATGAGATTAGCATTTGAATTGATAGACTGAGTAAAGATCACCCTCATTAATGTGGTTGAGCACCATCCAATTTGTTGAGGACTCAATAAAAAAAAAGGTAGGGGAGGGTAAATTTGATCTCTGTTTGAGCTGGGATACCCATTTTCTCCTGCTTCTAGAAATTGGCACTCCTGGTTGTAGGACTTTTGGACTCAAGTACTTACACCATAAACCCCATTCTGGTTCTCAGGCTTTTGAACTTGGACTGAATTACACCCCTGGCTTTTCTGGTTCTCCAGCTTACAGATAGCAGACTATGGGGTTGCTTAGCCTCCATACTTGTGTGAGCCAATTCTTGTAATAAATATCTATCTGCCAACCAACCTACCTACCTTCCTTCCATTGATTTTATTTCTCTGGAACACTAACTCATACAATAGGTTTAATTGTGTGTCAGGCACAGTGGAAGAAAGAATTACTGAACAGAAAAGATAGATAGGTCTGAATATACAACAAGAATGTAGCACACAGGAAAGCAATGTTAAAAAAAAATGGAAAAAGGAAAAAGTTTAAAAAAACAGAGTAAAATGAGGAGCTAACATTTTTCTTATGAGGAGTTCCAGAAGAGCAGATGGAAAAGGTAGAGATGAATGGTGATTGCCATGTTTGATGAAACAACTGCAGAGAATTTTCCAGAATTGAGAAAGGCAGTGATTTAGAAGTAGTCTGAGCATGGTTAATTCCTGATTACTCAAGTGTTGACATAGCACAATAAGACAGAGAATGGTTTTCTCTGTTATTGACCAAAACCAAGAATTGACAGTTGGGTCTTCCTTCTTGTCACTCCCTAGGGAAGGAAACACTAAGGTTCTTAACTTTATATTAGTATTTTTGGGAAAAGATTTTTTTGGTGCAAAGAGCAAAACTATTGGCTATGCATAAAGTTATTTTTTCTGAGGATTTTTCATCACTTTTTGATTACAATACAATAACTCAGATCATGCCCTTTTAGTTATCAGACTATATATTATAAATGTAGATGTTAATGAATTTGTTAAATGAGCTGGTTAACAAATGAAAACATTTTATATTAAACCTTGTTGTTGAAAAACATTTAGAAAATGTTTAGACTGAAGCAATGCCCATCTATAATCATAGTAGATGTGTTTTTAAATACTTAACTAGCATGTGGTGTTTATTGTGGATACAATACTTATTTTGAAATTTAAATAACAATGTTATATATGTGTGTATGTGTATGTACATATTTTTTGCTTACAGTCACATTTTGTCGTATTTGGCTCAAGAGCATGTTGTGGAATCAGCATGGTGCCTATCCAATGGAAACACAAACAGGACCACACAAAATGGTTCACTGTGTCATTTCATTCAATGCAGCCTCACAAAAATAAACTCTTCTCACCACAAAAACTTGCTTGTCGTTTCCCACTCTTTAAAATGACCATTCCAACTTCATATCCAGCACCGTTTCCTTTTCTAAACTGTTGTCTACTCTAAAGTGACTTCAAGGTTGTTTATTTTACTTTAGAATCCTTCATTCTTCATTTTTACCACATTTCTAACTATAAAATGCATATTATTAAAACATGTTGAGCCTCTGGGATAGTTTGATGTTGGTAATGTAAGAGTTTTGGCTCATTCATTGAATTTTGTGGGATTTGTATTTTTAGTATATTTGATATTTTTCTATGTGTTTTAACTTCTAGAGATTTTATTTTAGGACATAATTGAGAATTGACTTAATTATGCAGAACACTTAACTTAATTTTCATTCAGTTTTCTTTTTTAGCCTTTTTACCAGACAGTGTATTAGTGAGGCATTTTTTATCCAGGGAGATTTTCTTGACACTTACCCAAGACATAGAACCCAGCTTCAAAATAAAAAAAAAGTATAAAAATAGAAATAAAGATGAATTATTTGCAGATCTTCTGAATAGGTAGAAGACAGATTAATTGGGAAAATGTTACTTGTATAAGCAGAATAGTAAAACATGATAGACTATTTCCAATTATTCACAGTCTATATATTTTAAAGGGTCATACCCTTAAATGGGACACAACATTTTAATAACAATTTGGTACAAAATATAGTTGAAGGGAAACTTTAAAAGACTATTATCATTTATTTTAATAAACTCCTATATTGTATAATTTTCTGATGTGTTTGTTTCTCAGTCTCACTCAGCACTACTAAAAATTCAAACCATATAATTCTTTGTTGTGGGGAGCTTTTATTGTGTGCAGGAAACTTAGCAGTATCTGGCTTTTGTCCACTAGAGGCTCATCTCACTCTCCCCAATGGGGACAATCCAAAATGTCTCCAGATGTGGCCAAATGTGTCCGGGGTGGGGGGAGCAAATCATCCCTGATCAAGAATCACTGGCTTAGGGCATTATGTTGCTACATCGTTCAGCTGGTGGTCACATCTAGTCTCATCCCTTGGTTCTAGTTGTTTTCTTTTGTACTAAAGGTCAGTTATACTTTATAGTGCTTCCGAATGAATTATTTTGATTTCTTGGTCTTTTTCTGTTGCTAATAACACTATACCACAGACAGGGTAAGTTATAAAAAAGAGAGGCTTATTTTAGCTCACAGTTGTGGTCCAAGGGGCCACATCTGGTGATGGCCTTCTTCCTGGCAGAGTCCTGTGGTGATGAATGGCCTCTTGAGGCAAGACATAGGGAATGTGTGGTAGACCTACTGAGACTGACCTTCAGAGCAGACGTGCTCTGGAGATAAGCCATTAATTGCACAAATGAATTAACCCATTCATGAAGCCAGAGCTCTGATCACCTCTTTTTATTTATTTATTTGTTTATTGATTTATTTTTGGTATGGGTGATTGAACTCAGAGTTTTACCACTGAGTCATACCCCAACTCATTTTATTTCTTATTTTGAGACAGAATCTCATTAAGTTGGTGGATTTGGCTTCAAACTTGAGATCTTCCTGCTCCAGCCTCCTGAGTTGCTGGGATTACAAGCCTGCGTCACTAGGCCTGGCTTCTGATCACTTCTTAAAGGTCCTCCTCTTAATATCTCAAAATGAGGGTTAAATTTCAACATGTGTTTCTGAAGGGACAAACAATATCCAAACCATAGCGTTTTCTAATGTACACATTTTGTCTTTCCATTTTAAATTTTATTTTGTAGGAAATTTATGAATTTTATGGGTCATTTGAAATTCATTTTATCTTAAGGGAACACAAGCAGCCACATTATAAACACATAGTGAACTGCATATTTTCAATACTTTTATTATGAGCACTAGGAAAGATAATAAATGTGTATATTCTATGGTTAATCCTTGCTAAAGACAGTTGGAAATTTCTTCAAGTTGATAATATATCACTGATAATTGCCCAGTAATACAACATCTACAACATTCGTTTCATTAATATTCACAAGGTCCCAAACTTGCTTTTCTAATTGTCCTCATGATTATTATTTTGTGGTGCTGGTCATTGAACCTAGGGCCTCACGCATGCTTGGCAAGTGCTTTACCACTGAGCTACATCCCCAGCCCAACATTATTTTGTAACATTAAGAGCAGGACCTTCAAGAGATGATCAGAAGTTGGACATGGTGGCAATCAAAACGTCCTATTGAAATCAGGGGACATCATCCCTCTACTTACCCTTATCATTTTGCAGAAGCAAATTAATTAGATCTTTCAGTTTCTTCTTTACACAGTCAAGTCACATTGGTTACTTGCTAGTGATTGAGTGGAATCATTCTTTTTTGGGGGATCAAACTCATGGGCACTCAACAACTGAACCACATCTCCAGCCCTATTTTGTATTTTATTTAGAGATAGAGTCTCACTGAGTTGCTTAGTGCCTCACTTTTGCTGAGGCTGGCTATGAACTCGCTATCCTCCTTGCCTTAGCCTCCCAGTTGCTGGGATTATAGGTGTGCACCACTGCACCCAACAGAATCAATCTGCACGCACACAGGAGGGCACTGTATAACATATGCTATTCTGTGAAAATGGAGTTTGCTGATAATGGCCAGAGTCTGCCAATAATGCCATTTTTATAGATCAGGGAAAGTGAGGGTTGTTGGTACTCTTCTTTAAAAAGATTTATGGTTGACTGTGAATAAACATTATTATCTTTTCTCCCACACTTCTTCCATCCCTCTCTTCTTTATTTATGTCCATTTTTCTGTTTATTCAACTAAAAATTATTGATTACTTACTATGTGTCAGACACTGAGAGTACAATGATTGAAAACATGGGGACCTGGCCTTCAGGTAGTGGAAAGAGTCATTTGTGATTGTGGTGGAGGAAAACGAATAAACATGTGTTTATAATAGAGTATGTTAACTCCAGTGATAAAAGGGAGCACACTGTATTATAGGAATATATAGGAGGGCTGGTGCCAGAAATACTTCTTAGATGGCATGGTGTCTAGATTCACAACTAAATGTGGAGCAGGAATCATTCTAGGGGGAAAATGGGAATGATATTCCAGGTGAATGGAGGGAGGTCTCATAGAAAAAACTCAAATGGATCAATTGAAGCCAAAAGTTCTCTTGGATCAGAACTGACTTGAGGTGGTGACAATAATATGATTCACTGCTCCCTAAGTCTAGTACAGTGCATAGTATCCCTGCTGCATAGGAAAGTGTAGCTATGGTATTTCTTTATACAGTACATTACCAGAACTCCATTCCAAATGGGCCCCAGCAAAGCTACTGTGAATATATTGGAAGACCTATGATTTATATGAATATAGTTAGTGTTCACAAATTATATAAATAGTGAACTTATCAACAACTCATGACTATTTATATCTTCCTCCCAAATTTCTACTATAATGGGAATATCTGCGCATTGCCCCACCATTTTTTTGAGTAAGCATTTTTCAACGGCACAAAGATATTCCATTAGATAATTTTCTAATGATTTTACTTCCAAGTTAGCATTAATTTACTTGCCTATTTCCTATGCTTCCAAATGCAATATTATGCTATTTTATACCAATGTTTCAAATTAAGTTGTATCCAGGAAGAAGAAGAAGAAGAGGAGGAGGAGGAGGAGGAGGAAGAGGAGAAAGAAGAAAGAAGAAGACCATGACCACAGCGACAACCACTATTTAACCATCGTTGAATCCTCAAGGAAATGGCTCTCTCCTAGCTATTTGCAAAAGCTACCATTTTCTTTCTTTCCAGGTTTTAAAAAATTTTTCTCATTTTTTATTTTTACTTTTTAAATTCAATGTTTCTTTTTGTCTGACTTTAGAATGCCTGCCTTCACCTGCCACATCTTGCTATGTACTGGACTGGACCGTGCTCACTATTCTGAGAGTTTAGAGAATTAGATTACAGCAATTGAAGAATCCTCAGGTCCTGCAAATCCTCACTTGCAGATGGACAGAATCATTTTTATTCCAGTTCATAACTTGAGTGCAAAGAAAAATCTTGCTTATTACAATAAATTAACCCAAGGCATTGATCACTTGTAGAGTGTTTGTAGGTGTTTGTAGTAAATCAAGGAATGTATCAATAATTAACTATGAAACAGTTAATTGTTTCTGGGTATAGCTTATCAATAATGTATAAATATATCTCAACAATACTTTTTTAAGAGACCCTTTTTATAGTTGATTAAAAAAACCTGTTAAATTCTTTACATTTCCATGATGATATAGTTGATATTTCTAGAATTTGCATTGGGAAGATGCAAATTCTAGAAATATTTTCTTCTTCCTTAGAAAACTTTGTTTAATATGATCATAAGTGGGTACTACAAAGCTTCTCTTGGAAGAATTGGTTCATATCACAGGGTATTAATACCTAACATAGCCTACAAAAAATGGTAGGATGAGCTTGGGTTTGTGGTAGGCAGACTTATAGTCCCCAATGATGTCCATTTCCTAATCCCTGAAACCTATGAATATATTGTTACATGGCAAAAAGGCATTAAATAGAAAACAGAATTAAATTTCCAAATCAGCTGACCTCAAAATTGGGAGGTTATCCTAGATTATCTAGGGTCCCATGTAATCACAGGGGTCTTTAAACATGGCAATGACAGGCAAAAGAAGAATGAGTGTCAGAGTGGTACCATAGGAGAAGGACTTGGTCAGTCACTGCTGGATTTGAAAACGGAAGAGGACAAGGAGCTTGGAATGAAAGCAGCCCACAGAAGCTAGAAAATACAAGAGATGAATTCTCCCTTAGAGTCTCCAAAAGAGAATGCAGTCTATTGACACCTTGACTTTTCTAGTGAGGTCCACTTCAGATGTCTGAGCTCTACAACTATAAGAGCAAATCTTAGCCACTAATTTAGTTGCAATCTGTTCTAGCAGCAATAGGAAAACTAATACAGGATGCAGAGAAGGAGGTAGGTTGAGTTGGAGCATTCATCCTTACCAATGCAGCCATTAAACCAGTTCTGTTATAATTTAGAAGGGGAAGAAAAGCATGTGAGATGAAGTATAGCATTAGAGTATCAAAGAAAATCTCTTCTAACTAAACATACATACCCTTGCTAATGGCAAAGTTAGATTTGATGTGAACTAAATGCACACAAAGACTTAAATTTTGCCCAAACTCAGTCAACTGTGGTAAATTCCTTACTGAATTCCCTACAATCATTTTTTTTTTCTCTCTAGGGGAAGGAAAACAGAACCATACTGAAACTCATTGGCAGGATTTATCATGATGCTACTGCAATTATGGGATCAATCTTCACACATCAGGAAACATTCTGAGTTCAATAGTTCCTGTTTGGACTTTGTGTTGTTTTAAAGTTTTCCTAGGCTTTGTGGAAATGCTGCTTTCTAGGACTGGTTTAGTGGCAAATGTTAGTGTTAATTTAACGAGGCTCACTAGGGAGTGAGACACATGGAAGGACTTGAACTCTTATAGCACTTCCTATGTTTGAGTAAGAAACTGACAGACATTTGGAGTTTGCGGCATATTTAATTCACTACCTTCTACCGCTCATCCATATTGTGAGCATTTCCTCCACCAAATATATGTATAGCCCATGAGATCTTGGTTCAGTTACAAAGTGAAAACTTTAAACTATGTGAGACATATTTATTTTCTAGTCTATTTGTCTTTAAGAAAGCAAAAGTATTGAAAATTTCTTCCTTACTGTTGGCATGAAGGTGTTCTATCAACTCTGGACTTGACAGGATACTTTCTGGAACACAAGTAGTTACTAGTTTCTACACTTGTATATCAAAATAAAAGTAAACTCCTGGCATGTATTTTTTTTCTTGTAAAATCCCCATTACTTCCTTTATTATAGGAAAATTCTAATGGGTACGATTTGGATAAATGTCCCCCAAGTTCTATGTGTTAAAGGCTTGGTCTCCAGGGTGGTACTATTTATTGGGAGGCAGTGAAACCTTTGAAAGTGGGGTTTCGTAGGGGTTCCTGAGGTCTTTAGGGCATGGCTTTGACAAGGACTGTAGGGCTCTGAACCCTTCTGGTTCCTGTCTTTGCATTCTAGTCATATGATGAGCAGTTTGGTCTCCAATGTGCTCTTGCCATGGTGTATGGACTCATCAGAGGCCCAAAGCAACAACAGATCACTGGATCTTGCACTGGAACTTCCAGAACCATGAGTCAGAATAAGCCTTTCCTCTTGATAAGTTAATTATCTGAGGTGTTTTGTTACAGTAATGGGAAGCTAATACATTAACCTTGGTTCATGATAGGTATGGTAAACTGATTGAAAAACTTGTTCCATTTCTCTATCATTCCCTATAATAATGCCTCTTGCAATATGATTTTATAACACTTTACATAATAGATAGAGTCTGTTTCATAACTCCTTGATTGTGGAATGGTCTTGTGACTTGCTCTTGTCAAAGAAATGAGGCACCAGTACCAATTCTGATATTAGGCCTCCTGAGGCCCTTACACATTTCCCTTTTCTCTCTCGGACACCTATCTTCACCATGAGAATAAGTCTAAGCAACTTGCTGGAAGATCATAGACCAGTTGGAACTGGGACAAGTGTCCTAGCCAGGAGCCAACACCCAGCTTTTAGTTTTTAGCAATTCTCAAACTTCTATGGTCCAAAAAGGATTTATAAATCTTTGTCTTATTGGTGCAGCGATAAGATTAATCATAGACCCACTCACCTATTGAAGAAAAGTACTCAGATTATAATGAAGGATGACTCTTTGTTACAGCAAGAGTTAATTTTTTTTCCATGTGTTCCTATGTGCTTGGCCATACCTGCTTTTATCAATTGAATTAGAAGTCATCAGATCTCTATTCTAGGTGTAAGCTAACACATCTTGGTATCACCTCATCTGTAGAACCTGAGCCTTTTATTCATTGCCTATGATGGAGAGCTGGAGTGTTAGACTCAAATGCTACTTTTAGATGCTGATATTCTAATTAGATTGCCATGGTGGATGGCACATATATTCTTCTTTAAAGAATTTGCTGTGCAAATACCTTTAAACTCCATGGCTTAGGCTCTCTCAATATTGCCACTTCTGAGCAGACAGCCTACTTACTTATTTTATACAGAAAAGGGAAGTCATCAGAGGGTAGCTTCTTTAGTTTCTGTATGGGACAATGATTATGAGAACAGCAAGACCCATAGCACATGACCTGTCACTTAGCTAAGCTCACCAAGGCTTTGGCAATTGTTTACTTGATTTAATGTTGAATCTTGCTTTTTTGAATGGGTTTCTGTTTTTGAGGTTGTGGAGTATATGTTTTCATCTGATGTCCGTGAAGCCCTTTGGTGAGCTGAGGAAGCCAACCCACGGGGCTCTGCCTGGCGTTTGCTCTGCTCTTCCCCACCACCTAGCCAAAGCTTGAAAGCCATGCATTTTTCCCAAATTCGGATCTTCTGGCTCATTGTCAGTCAGGTCATGCCAGAGCTGCTAGCCAACAAAAGCATATAGGGAAAATAAATTTGTCACAGGAAAAGTACAGGAAAGTGATCACTTTCGGGTAGTACTACAGTAAGAACACTGTTAGGCTGCATTTCACAAATGTTAAAAACAAAATGTCTTGCCAAATATCTTTTTAAGGCTTTTTGGTGTGTGTGTGAGTGTGTGTGTGTGTGTGTGTGTGTGTGTGTGTGTATGTGTGTGTGTCAATTAAAGCACTTGAGTTTGGATAATTCCACCATATAGTTAGACCCCAATTCAGTTATACACAGAAAACCATAGAGATTTGTAAGTTATTTACCCAGGACCCAAGATGGATGTGTTTGAACACTTCCTGCACACCAGACTCGCCATGTTTTTGCTAGGCAGCTCCCAGGTGCAAGCAGTTGAGAGATGTGGGGGTTGAATTGCAGTAAAACATAGCAGGTGTAGCGGTGGTCCCAGAGAAACACCTCCTTTCTTTTCACAGAATAACAGGTCATTTTACTGTTTTCTCTAGCACTTGCGCCTTACAGCTTCAAATACTTACCACATGGAGGGAGTTTCCAAAGGACTGTAGAATGGCTGCTATAAACAGCCAGAGGCTGGGAACTAAGGTTCCTGCCTGTTCTTTGTCTTTTCTCTGAGGCACAGCATAATAGTAACAATGTCTCCCTTCTTTCTGGCTCTGAAATTTCTTAGAAATTCATACAAAAAGATAGAGGGTAAGGAGATCTACAAACGATGAATGTTCTAGATATTTGAATACATTTCTGAAGGCACCTTGGACTATATGCATCTTCCCCATGGCAGCAGATTTGGTTGCCTAAAGACATAGAAAGAAATAGGAATCTGAGGTGTCCTTTGGATGCTCAATGTGCAGTGAGAATAGTTTCTGATGTTGCTGTAACAGGGGCAGGACCATCTGTGGAGCTCGGATGTTGAAGCTGTGAGATACAGGTACCTGAACTTGCTCGGTGAGATAATGATGGTATGTGAAGAAGAAGTGCCTGCCAGTCATTGCTGAAAAGAGAAATGGGACTGTGCCTAAAATCCACATGTAAGAATCCTCTCACTCCTTTCTCATCCCCAAGCCACATGCTCTTTTGTCACATCTGCATCCCTTCTTTTTCCTAGCAAGGTGGCCATTCGTGTTTGTTTTCACTAGATACTATCTGGACAAACATTTTGGATTGGCAGAATGAGAGATGCACAGTGTGTTTTGCCCTGACCCACATATCTCCTTAGGGAAGGTCATGTTTATTACATACTCTTCTCAGAAGACGAACATGATTTAGGGATCTCTGTTGTGCTTGTCCCGGGAGGTACGTGTTGGAATGAAAAAATCCCACACAAAGAGATTAGGCACAAGTTGAGTTCTGAAGTTGCGGTATTCTGGTTCCATTGATTTATTTCTTTTTAAAGAAAATGTTCTCAGAGTTTTCCTCGTGTATTGACCCAAGATAGTCTTTTGAGCAACTTAGAATTTTTCAGCTGCCCCCACCCTCTGGTTTTGGATGCTTTTGTTTCCTAACTCGTGTGATCACTCAGTTATTTACTGATGCTTCAAGTGACAAGTTACTTGCTTGATACACATAACTACTGTCACAGACTATATATGTATATGTAAATGTATGTATATAAATGTATACTATATATGTATAAAATATATATGTATATATATTAATATGTATACATGCATAAATTTGTCTGTAAATTGTTTCTAAGTGACTGAAGAGAATCTCCAGTTGGTCTAACTACAGATAAACTTGTTTTGATATTTTCCTTCTTTAAGCAAGAAGAATCTAAAAATATTTCTACAGTAGATGAAACCTGATAACCTTTGTTTAAAAGTATTCTGTGCTGTAAAAATATTGTCAACTATTTCTCAAATTTATCTAATCTCTATTTCAACTCAAGATTTACAGAGATATTAGGGTTCGACTTCGTCCTTAGCTTACATGAGTTTTCTATAGATCAGAAACAAGAATGCAAACCATTGCTGGAGTCAAGTACAAACTTACAAGTACAAGTACAAACTCTGAATTGTTTTATCACTGATGTTAAACTTGATCTGAAATCCAGGAATGTAAAAATTTCATATTTATGAAAAGCTGGGGGGATCATATGTTTATATAATTTTAAGTAGATATGGAGAAGTTGGTATTTAGAAAAATTCTATGATGAATCTTTTTTTTGTCATAGAAAAAGGAATTATGGAAAGAATTGTCTTGTAATCTATTTTGGGTATAAATCCAGACCTCCCTGTATGTTGGCTTGAGGTATTGCTGTAGTCCAGTTAGGCTGGCATAACAAAATGTCTTAGAATAGGTACTTTAAAGACAATAGACATTTATTGCTCACAGTTATGGGGACTGAAAAGTCCAAGATAAAGGCACTAGCAGATTTTATTTATTTATTTGGTCCCAGGGATTGAACCCAGTTATGCTTAACTATTGAGTCACATACCCAGCTCTTATTTTATTTTGGGACAGAGTCTCACTAAATTGCTTAGGGCCTCATTAA
Organism: Xerus rutilus; assembly: GCA_028644305.1. Lineage (NCBI taxonomy): Eukaryota > Metazoa > Chordata > Mammalia > Rodentia > Sciuridae > Xerus > Xerus rutilus. Next base: position 17,568,315 of record CM053408.1, on the reverse strand, counting down.
GTTGCTGAGGCTGACTTTGAACTTGCAATCCTCCTGCCTCAGCCTCCTGACCTGCATGCTCCACTGTGCCTGGACAGATTTGATGTTTCATGAGGGCTTGCTCTCTGCTTCAAAGATAGCTCCTTCTTGCTGTGTCCTCATATGACAGAAAGGGGCAAGAGAGCTTGCTTGTCTTTCATAAGGGTACTAACCCCATTGGTGATGGTGCAGCCTTTATGATTTCTTCACTTCTTCAGAGCCCTGCCTCTTAATGCTATCACACTGGGTATTAGATTTCAACCTACGAGTTTTGGGGGGACGTTAGCATTCAGAACCTGGTAGCCATTCACACCTCTTGACTGACAATATCCCTATCATGAGTTCCATATTGCTTAACAATAAATACAGCATTCCAACATTATCTCTCAAACTTTCACACCAAAGTCTGCTTAGTGATAGAGAACATTGAATGTACCCCTGGAAAGTCTGGGCCTTAGTCCAAAGTAGACCAAATTATATTCAGACTTTCTTTGAATGCTTTACCTTAAATACTAATGCAACATTTTTACTATGGTTCATAATAAGTCCTGCTAATTTTAATTTAAAATGTTTTAAATTACTTGTCAAGCAAGACCTGAGGCAGAGAGATGGGTGAGGTGCCTACATCAAGAGTCCAGGTACAAAGTGACAATAGCTTAAGCCAAAGTCAAACAAGTGGGTAATGAAGAAGAACTTAAGCCAGAAACACTACAGAGGTAGAATATTCAAGACTTGGCACCAGTTTGGTGGAGTAGCATAGGAAAGAAAATCAAAGAAAGGGAGCTCATAAAATGATCGCCAGGTTTTGATTCTGATGATGGCAAATATGCCTTTAGCTGAGATACAGAGTACTAGAGAAAGATCATTTTGTTTACTTTTTGATTGATTCTGGATGCTTTTTATGTCCAACACAAGTGGCACACCTGGTTTGTCAAATAAATTTATTTATTCTAATTAGGTTTACATGACAGCAGAATGCATTTTTTTTTTTTTTTTTTTTTTTTTTTTGGTACTGGGGATTCAACTCAGGGGTACTAGACCACTGAGGCACATCCCCAGCCCTATTTTGTGTTTTATGTAGAGACAGGGTCTCACTGAGTTGCTTAGCGCCTCGCCGTTGCTGAGGCTGGCTTTGAACTCGCGATTCTCCTGTCTCAGCCTCCCTAAGTGCTGGGATTACAGGCTTGAGCCACCGCGCCCGGCTAGCAGAATGCATTTTGATTCCTTGTACATAAATGGAGCACAACTTTTCATTTCTCTGGTTGTACACGATGTAGAGTTGCACCATATGTGCAGTCATACATGTACCTAGGGTAATGGTGTCCATCTCATTCCACCATCTTTCCTGCCCTCATGTCCTCTTCCCTTCCCTCCCTCCCCTTTGAGGAGGGTTTGTCCAGGTTTGTCAAGGACAGTCTGTGCTGTGGGCAGTGTGAAGCCAGTGTCTGATGGGTTAGACTTCTGTGGTTCCCCCATTGCAGATGGATTTCTGCTCTGCCTTTGGAGATGGAGAACAGCAACTTCCTCAGTAACTGAAATATACAAAGATATGAAGGGCTTCCTCTTCCTGATCTTGGCCACCCACCAGATGAAGTTCTCAGGCTTTTACTCTACCCACACATTTCCAACCTCTGCTAACTCAATGCCAGACTTTTTATGCAATATCTTGGCTATTTTCCTCTCTCCTTCCTTGTGTAGGCATATAACTGTCAAGTGATCCAGCAATCTCTAAGCAGCAGTGAACTACTACAGCTGCTAGGCTGGCTGGCCACACTTCCATAACTTCAGTGGGTAAGAAAACAGTGAGCCAAAATAGAGGTAGACAGCTTCTTACCCTTGGCACAGGAGGCAGTATGAGCTTCATGTTGGTATCACTTCTGATTTCCCAAGTCTTGCACTCTATGTAGATCAGACTCACGTGAATGCTAACCACACAGGGGTCTGTCAGACCTCAGGAACCCTGAATAAAGAAATTCCCCAATCTTAAAGGAGATACAAGAAAAACTGCTCAAGCTTTACCCACAAGGAAGAAATTATCTTTATTATTCAGATTGAAAACATGTCTGCCCTCTGACCCATGAGGAGGTACTACCTGTCTTATCTTAGTCTGTTCAGACAACTCTAATAAAGTTTTATAGCTTAGGTGGCTTATAAATGACAAATTTATTTCTCTCAGTTCTAGAGGCTAGAAGTCTGATATCAGGTTGTCAATATGGTTGGGTTCTGGTGAGGGCCTTCTTCCAAGTCACAGACTGCTGACTTCTTGCATAGGGGGACAAAGAGCTCTCACAGGCACTTACTATAAGGACACTGATGCTAATCATGAGAGCTCCACCATCATGACCTACTCAATTCCCAGAGGCACATCTAACATTATCACATTGGGTATTAGGATTTTAACATATGAATTTGGGGAGAGGATATGAATTCATTTTAACATATGAATATGAATTGCAGCTTCTATTTTCCAAGCTTATTTGTTATACTGATGACCTTGAAAAGATTATCTGAGACATGTGATAGAAATGCCATGAGAATTACCCCTGGACCATAGTTCCAGTTGCTAATTGCTAATTGGTATTAGCTCATTTCTGGTGGTGAAATTAATGTTTAATTTTGGAATATTAAATTTGAGGTGTTATAATAGCTAAACTGTGGAACCAAACTAGATAGCCTTCAATAGATGAATGGATAAAGAAACTGTGGTATATATACACAATGGAATATTACTCAGCATTAAAAGAGAATAAAATTATGGCATTTGCAGGTAAGTGGATGGAGTTGGAGAATATCATGCTAAGTGAAATAAGCCAATCCCCAAAAGCCAAAGGCCAAATGTTCTCTCTGATAAGTGGATGGTGATCCGTAATGGGGGATGGGACATGGGAAGAATGAAGGAACTTTAGTCAAAGGGGAGGGAGGGAATAGGGATGGGACATGGGGGCAGGAAAGATGGTAGAATGAGATGGACAACAATGCCCTAGGTACATGCTTGACTGCACATATGGTGTGGCTCTACATCGTGTCCAACCAGAGAAGTGAAAAGTTGTGCTCCATTTGTGTACGATGAATCAAAATGCATTCTGCTGTCATGGATAAGTAATTAGAATAAATAAATTGTTTAAAATTTTAGGTATTAATGTAGATATATGCAGTAGGCAATTGACTGTGTATTGAGGGTTCCAGAGAAGGGTTTGTATCAATAAATTTATTAAATTTTTGTCTGTATGGGTGGTGTAGAGCTACAGGAGATGATGAGGTGATCCATAGAGCATATAAATGAGAGAGAAGTCCATGAATAGAGGGAACCTTGGGAATTAGCAATGTTCACAGGACCAGGAAAATAGGAGCAACAGAAGGAATTTTAGAAGGAATAGTTAGAGGTGAGAAAGAGAAGGAGGAGACAATTATGCCTTGGAATTCCAGAGAAGGAAACAGTTCAAGAAGGGAGATGTCAGTGTTATCAAATGCAATAATGAAGTCAAATAAAATGAAGGTTGAACATCCCACTGGCCTAAGCGACTATGAGAACTGGAGTGAGTTTTGCAAGAGCAAAAGGGAGTCCTAAGTAGAGAAGTTTGAGTGTAGCATATGAAATGTGGGAGGGAGCTAACAGAGAGGGAAGAGAACATGCAGAGGGCTTTTTGAAGAGCTTACCTAAGAAGGAAAGACAAAGTGACACAGCGTTTAAAAACAAAACCAAACCAAAAATGAGTTTCTAAAATGGAAGAAATTCACAAGGATGTACAGCTAAAGAAAAGATGCAGTGGAGAGGCTGAAGATGATGGAGAAGGAAGAACTAGTTGACAGAGCAATAACTTCCTCTGGCCAGGAAGGAATGTTAACTTCTATAGTTGTCAAAACAAATGACTGGAAACTTGGTGGCTTAATACAACAGAAATCTATTCTTCTACTGTCCTAGAGGCCGTAAGTCTGAAAACAAAGTGTCAACAGGGACACACTCCCTCTAAGTCTAGGTGATGGGAGACTCTTTCCTGACCTTTTCCAGCTTCTGGGTGCTGGCATTCCTTGACTTGTCCTGGACCATCCATCTTTCCCTGTCTTTGACTTGCCCTCTCTCCTGTATGTGTCCATTCCTCTTGTTTCAAATCTCCCTCTGCCTTTCTTTTATAAGGATACTAAATTATTGAAGTTAGGGCCCATGGATCATCTGGAATGATCTCTTCATCTTGAGATCTGTAACTTTATCACATCTGCAAAGACCCTTTTACCAAATAAAGAAAGCCTGTTGCAATTTGGAGATTATTACACCCATGGGTATGTCTTTTTCAGGACTACCCCTCAACCCATTATAGAGGGGATCAAGAGTAGAGGTAGAGATGAGTGTGGAACTGGGGAAGAGAGATGGCACACTCAAGACTGGGGAAAGGTAAAAGGTAAAGACTGGGTAAAATAGAGGTGTGTAGACATGGGGAGTTTGAGGGTCAGAAGCACCATGAGCTCTCACCTAAGGAGGCAAGGTCATCTGCCTAGAGAAAAGGCATAAGGACAGGACTGAATGCAGGGGAAAAATGCGAACTACTGCAAAGGGTGTGAGGACAAGTTGATAAGGAGGAGTTAAAGGCAAAGGAGGAGCTAAGGTGTTGGGGACTGTTTTAGTCAGCCTTTTCATCACTGTGACTAAAGGACTGAGCCAAAACAATTGTAGAGGAGGAAAGTTTATTTGAGAGTTCATGGTTTCAGGGGTCTTGGTCCATTGAAGGCCAACTCCATTCCTTAGGACTCGACGTGGGGCGGAATATCATGGCGGAAGAGTGTGGCAGAGGGAAGCAGCTCTCATGGCCATCAGGAAATGGAGAGAGAGAGACTCCACTCTCCATATACAAAATATATACCCCATAGTCACGCTCCCAATGAACTCCTTCCTCCAGCCACACCCTACCAGCCTCCAGCCACCACTTAATCCCATCAGGGATTAATTCAAGGATCAGGTTAAGGCTATAAACCAATCATTTCTCCTCCAAACCTTCCTGCATTGTCTCACACATGAGCTTTTGGGGGACACCTTACATCCAAACCATAACAGGGACTATATATTGCTAGGCCTTACATTGGAAAATTTTCCTATACTTTTGTAAATCTTTGGTGTATTTTTCTTTGATAATATGCAGCAAAACAAAGCAATTATGATAACAAACACAACAAAGTTAAACCACTGCACGTAAAGATGAAGCAGTCGCCTGCTAACTTGGGCTCAGCTAGCCCAGCACTTTCTCATTGTGAAGCCCAGGGAAACACGGCTGGTGACTAATACACACCAGAATTAATGTGAGAGAGAATGAAAGCCTTCAGTCACTGGGAACTCCATGGGGAGCAGGGCAAATTGAGCTGAATTTTCTTTGGCTTCTGATCTGAAGCTTCTCCAGAAAAGGCTTTTCGAGGAAATGACAGAAATGCCAAGAAAGGGGAGCATGCTAAATGTGGGGTAGATAAGCCTCTGAACATACTGTACTTGTGCAAGTGATCAAGCCATAGGAACAGACTTCAGTCTGCAATTGTAGCCTTATTATCACTTTAAAAAATTAACACGGAGTATTATTAATTGAACACCAGCCATGTGTTGGCCTCCATGTCTCCTGGAGTCCATATTTGGTAGAAAGAGTGCCAGTGTTTATCTCAATGACTCTAAGCAAATTCTGATCTTTATTTTTCTCACTACATATCTCCAACTCCTTATGCTAACGTCCAGACTGTTTTCATGTATCAGAAGAGAACAGACATGACTCCAATATCCTTCAAGTCTAAGCCAAAGAGTTTAGATGGAATCTTGATATGTGCAGAGTTGGTAAGAGATGAGTCCATGATATTCACTGGGTTTCTTAAATTCCAAGCTAAAGCCATGTGGGTCCATTGCTAGATTTCTTATTATGTATATATATCCCGCAGGCTCCAGGAGCCAAAGGAATGACTGTGTACCTCTTACAGTAGTGCTACTCAAACTTTAATGTGCAGATGAATCTCCTGGGCATCTGTTAAAAGGTAGATTCTGTAGGTTTGGGGTGAGGCCTGGGAGTTTGCCTTTCTAGCAAGCTCCCAGATACAGTTGATGCTGATGGTCCAAGAATTATGTATTTTGAGAAGCAAAGTGCTAGATCACTTAGAAAACATATGTATTATTTACAGGGGGTCCAAAACTATGCGAACCAGTAGCTGTAACATCAAAAAAAAATAATAGATGATAATAAGCTGGAAATGTTTCCTTTATCTTTTGAGAAGATCCACATTTTTTAGCCTCTCAGTAAGTCTTCATATTGACCATGAATCAGCTTAGCTTCTCTGTAGTGAATATTCAGCAATTATGAAGAACAAAATCATCCACTCTAAAACTAGAAATTTCTTTGTTTTGAGGCTGAATGGGTTTGATAAGTGCATCCCTGAAAATGTACAGGAGTTGGTTTTTTTTCATCTTTATGAAGAAACTTCATAATTTCTTGAGAAGGTAAAGAATTTGACTTTTATAATCAGGATTTCAGTATTAATTCGGGTGCTACTTTTCCTGAGATTCTTAAAGTACTTACTTCTTTAGCCTAGAGGAGCATATTGCCTCTTCATGTAGCATCTACTTCCTTTTGTAATTTTTTCCATCAGAAACCCCATTTTGTGACAGTTGAACCCCAATAGCATGGAACCATGTGCCTAAGGTCTGTCCAGCTCCAACTGTGGGTCTGGTCACGGCCCATTCCTTTGCCAGAGGTGGCTCAGGAATGAGATGTGGAAGCTTCTGGGGTGGGGGGGGGCAGTTCTAGGACATGTTTTTTTTGTTCCTAAGGGAGGGTGATAGAAGAGACAGTCCACTATCTGCATTTTATTAGTTCATAAGCTCTAAAACTGCCAGAAGGATCTTGTAACCAGACTGAGAGTAAAGCCAACATTAATGGCGTGAAGGCTGGAACTGGTGACATCATTAGCCAATGACTTAACCTACCCTATAACCAATACCCCTACTTCTGGGCCTTTTATTATGTGTAGTAATTTCTTTTTATTATTATAATTCTTCTGAGTGGTTTGATTTGAGTTCTCCATTACCTGCAACTGAAAACATACTTCTATTTTTTATACCAAATAAAATTGCAAAGGATAGGACATCAGGAGGATCAAAAGGCATTGAAAAATTAAAAACCATTTTATTAAAATCATATAAACTCAGTTTGGTTGTATTATAATGACCAACCACATTGACTCTTCTCTACTAGGCGAAGACATAAAGTCTTTTAAGCATTTTTTAAAAATTGTAGTTTAAAAGGTTAATTTCCAAATTATACCAAAAATTTTGGAACTGAGCAAGTCTTAAAAGGCTTTATCTTTAAATTTTTATTTTTCATTTTATGAGTTTCCTATGGCTTCTGATGTGTGGTTCTACATTATTCACGACTGCTTTTGCTATGACTAGGTATATTTAAGGAGAAGTCACCAGTCACTCTTTTCGCACATCGAACACACATATCACAAGAAAAACTGGAGCCCACTTTGCAGTTCAGGCTGCAGTAATGCTTTTGACACTGGCTTCCCTCAAAGTAAATAGTCATCATTTGTCGGTCATCTTTGGTTAAAACTCTATTTGTGAGTGTTGTGAAACATTAAATAATATGTACATTTGCACTGCCAAGCGTGATGTGTGATGCATGGAGTTGAAGAATGGCTCCTTTATGACAGCATATGGCAAAAGTCCCTAACGAGAGCCATTTACTGGACAAGCCTCCTACATGCAGCAGTCGACAGCAGGTGTCTGGAGAAAATCCTGCAAACATTGTCAAGCATACAGTTACTGACAATTCACAGGGAAAGGTAAAGAGCTGAAGGAGGGGGATTGAATCAGAAAGAATAAAACACAAAATGATAGTGAAAGATATAGAAAGAAAACACCCCCAACCCCAGCCCACCAGCTCGTTTCTGCATTAAGGAAGTATATAACTCCAATGGAGAGCACTAAAGCTGACATACTTCCTACAAGGAAGAGAAAGGTCTTATTGTGCTCAAACCACAAAGTTTCTCAATAGAGAATGGATGCAAGTGACTGGCTCACGTCCGTGTGGAGTTTAATTAAACCTCTTAATACTGGTCTGCAGAAGCTGAGAATGATATTTATTGGTGGAAAATATACATTTGGACAAGTTTTACATGAGATTTTTGCATCTCATGCTTAATGTTAAATGCAGGGCTGTCACTCATAATTGTGTTTTTGTGCAGTGAACAAAGATACCTGGTCCAAAGGGTGAGGCGGATTGCAGTCAAAGCCATGCGGCACTTGCCAAAACTTTGGCTAAGGGCTTTGTTTGCTAGGAGTGAGGGGGTACATATTTTTCTTTCCATAAAGCTACTTTCTTTAAGTCACATGTTCTTCCTTGGTAGGGGATTAGAGGGACATCTTTTATTAATTCACCCAAGTGCAGAGTATTTTTTTTTTTTTAATTTTACTCATGGTGGTCTACCTAGAGGGCACACTTTTCCCTGTTTGGCACTAAGGCACATATAAGCTAGCAGTAACCTAATTCAAGTTGTAACATTGGACTAGATAGGAAAGACTAAAACAGAGGGCAATTTAGCTACTGATTTCCTGTAGCCGTTCAGCTGTTGATCTTATACTTGGACAACGTTCAGTATTGGGTTATTATAGCAAGGTATAGTATTGTACCTTACTATCCTCATGTTATTCCAGGAGTTGGCCTAACCCTCGGATGACAGGTTAAGTGACAGGAGAGAGAAATGGGCCTACATCCTTGAAAGGTAGAATCTATAATCCTGCTTTCCCACAGCCACCCAGTGTTTCCTGGTCTTGTTGGCTATGGGAATGCAAAGTGAGCGGTTGATGGGGAGCATTTTTTCTTTTATTAAGCCTGGGATATTATGAGTTTATGAATGACTAGAAAGGGAGTAAAAACAAGAATTGAGAGGCAAGCAAATCACAGTTTGTCTCCTCTTCTTCCTTCTCTCCTTTTTCTTCCCCTTCTTCTTTCTTCTCCTCCTCCTCTCCTTCTCCTCCCCCCCCCCCTCCCCATCTTCCTCCCCATCTTCCTCCTCCTCTTCCTTCTGTCCTCCTCCTCTCCTCTTCCTTCTTCTTCTTCCTCCTCTTCCTCCTCCATCTGTTCCTGGAAGGTATGATTATAAGCAAACAACAGCAACAAAAGTTTTAGTGGACATTTTTAACTCATTTATTTATTCTCTTGCTCTGTCAGTATCAAGAGGAAAAAAAGCACATTCCTCAAATAATTATTTTCTTTACCATAATGGTCCACTTGATTGTTTTACCATTTATTTGCTGCCCCTTTTCTTGTGAAAATATTGTAGAGTTTGATTTGCTGCAGTTCTAACAGGGAACATTCATCCTTGTGGCATTGGTTTTGGGCTTGGCAATTTGACTTCCTTTGGCCAATCGCATTTGAGCAGATGTGATTTAAGACATTGCATGGTTGGCTACGACACTCTTTTCCATGAGGACAACATGTCCCGAGCAGAGGCTGCTTCTCCAGCCTGGGTCTGAGAAAGAAGCCGTGTGGAGTAGAGTCACAACCTACTGCACATGCACGTGACATGAGTGCTAAATAAATCTTTATTTATAAGCCACAGAGATTGAGGGACCATTTATTATTATAGAAACGCTGACTAACAGAAAAATTGGTACCAGGAACGCCACATAACATAACCCCCAAAAGATGTAGCATTGATTTCTGACCAGTGTAACAAAAGTTTTCACTAAAGACAAGAAAAAGTGGTAATCTACAATATGAAGTACTGAGTACATGGCATAAATGCTGTCCAAAATATTTGAAGGCAGAAATAGATTTAATATACCTATGACATTAGGTTAAATGAAAAGAATGTCAGGTGTGTGTGTGTGTGTGTGTGTGTGTGCACATGCGTGCATGTGTCTAAAAGAGGGAGAGAGAGTGGGGTGAGAAAGAGAGAAGGACTATTTAAGACTAAAGCAAAAACAACCACATCCCCAAATCTCTATAGGTGGGAAGTTGGCTAAGAAAGATGCTTTAGACATAGTCAAGAAAGATAGTGAAAAGGAAGGACCTCCCAGAGGGTAGGGCCCAGAGCCATGAAGAAAAATGTTCTGGAGAGATCCTTTCAGGAAGCAGAAGTGGAGCCCTGTCCAGCAGCATTTCCTTTACACAGCAGACAAGGCCTTCAAAACCTTGTCCAGGGGATTTTGGAATGGTGAAGCTTCCAGCGTCCTGAGCTGAGTGCTCAGAGATTGGGAAGCAGAGATCTGTCTGTTGCATTTCCACTTAGAATGAGTGACTGCTGCCATCTTGGCTTCCCCTCTTTCTGAAACATGTTTGCTACTGTTACCTTGCTCCTGAGCCACTATTATATCATGGATATATAATTTGTGTTTTCACCCATGTCTGGAACTGAACAGAGACCATCAGGAAACCGAGACTTGGAGAATACTCTCACCGTTTGATGGAGCTTCACATGTGGAGAGGAGAGAGACTACGTTTCACGACCCCAAGAGTGGACGGTGGCAGGTTGTATTACTGTCCCCTTATTATGGATTCTTCCCTTCCCTCAAAGAAGTTTATTCATCCTCACCCAAGGCCAGGAGATTTCCATTAATCCTCTTTCTTCATCCCACCCTCTGCCATAGGAGGGGTTTATTTTGTGGAAATAGGCAAAGACCACCCAAATGAGAACAAACCAGGGACTATTTATTCAGAGTTTGCTGTCTAGCTAGGGAGTCAGCACCGTGACTTGATCTTGTCAGAGATTCAAAGGCAGGCGGAGGGGTGGGATAGCTCTGCAGAGAAACAGAGCCGCTTCCACGGGAGGCTGTTGGCCGGGGGAAGCTGGAGGCAGTCTAACTAGAAGTGGGGCATGTTATGTGGTTGGTTTGGAAAGACTATTTTGCTTTCTCTGGTTGAGGCTGAGTTGGAAGCTGGGGCAAAAAAATAGGGAACCTGGCAGTCATTAATGAAGCCCTGACTGTTCTGGGCTGATTGCCGCAGAGGTTGTGGTCTGGCTTCCTGGCCTGGTTGCTGCAGAGGTTGTGAATCAGAGTTCTATTGCATAGATCTGGCCATTATCCACTTGCATATCCAGTTGCTGTACTTTTTTGACTCATTGACGTTGAGTTTGGCAAGGGGACTTCTTTGGTCAGTAGAAGATGAGAAGATATGATATATGTCATGTCTGAGCAAAGGTTCAAGAGCCATTGTGTGCTCGACTCTGGCTGTCTTTCCATCTGCCATAAGGATGGCATGTCCCACATAAGGCAGCATCTTGAGCCTGTGTCCCAGAATGTGAAGACACATGGAACAGAGCCACAGCCTTCCACTGACGACCACACATCTGCAGCTCACCAGAGTCCACATGAAATATCAATGAAAAAATAAACTTTATTTGGAAGCCATTGGCACTTGAAGTTTGTTTTTATCTGCAGCAAAGCTAACTAAGACGGCCACACTCTGATTTGGGTTAGAGATTCTGGGGCAGGGGGGATGGTTCTGCTTCAAAGAAAAGCTAAGTAAAGGGTTAAAGGCAGGTTTTTCTACATACTGGAAAACAATCAATGAATAATAAAAAAATAATATTGATGTCATGCTTAACTAATACTTAGATGATTTTGAAATCTTTGTGTAATGATAAGAAGAAAATGTTGTTTGTCATAATTCCTCTTTAAAATGAGAACTGTTTTTTATTAGAAAAATAAGTTGATGATTGGGAAGGTGAGACAGAGAATGTGTGGCCAGCACTACTCTTAGTAAGTGGAGGTTAGGTTTTTGTTTTTATATTTGTTTCATTGTTGTTGAAGTAGAGAGAAAAAGAGATTAGGAAAAGAGGAAGACAGGAAGCAGAGCCAGTGAGGTTTGAAGACTGCAATTCCCAGTATAATCCCTCCCACGAGACAGTACTTCATCTCAAGTGCACTTGTTAAATCTATGCAATGTTGGTTTAGGAAGCTTTTGATGAGACTGCAAATGGGCTGGGCTTCCTTCCAGATTGATAGGCTGAGGCAGCCTGGTAGGTGCATGTTATGGTTTCGATATGAGGTCGCCCCTAAAAATCTCATGAGGCAGTGCAAGAATGTTCAGAGGTGACCTTATTAAAGTATGAGTGCTGTAAACTAATTGTTGGATTAATCCATTGGATGATTAATAATTGGAATGGATCACTGAGTAGTTAGTAACTGTAGGCAGGTGGGCGTGGTTGGAGGAAGTAGGTCACTGGGGATGCGACTTTGGGGACTATGTTTTGTCCCTTGCTCCTTGCTCTCTCTCTGATTGCTGGCTGCCATGAGCTGAGCAGTTTTTGTCTGCTGATGCCCCTCTGCCATCATGTTCTGCCTCACATCAGGCTCAGAGCAATAGAGTTGGCCAACCATGGACTGAACCTCTGAGATTATAAGCCCCAAACAAACTTTTCTTCTTCAAGTTGTTCTTGTCAGGTATCTTGGTCACATTTTCTTGTCAGGTATCTTGGTCACATTGACAAAAAACTGACCAGCACAGTGCATAAACAGGAAAGTAGAGAGTACCATAAAGACACGAGTCACTGGAAGTTACAGGAAGTTGTGGGAAGGGTTTTGATTGTCACAGGTTGGAAAGTTAGGCCAAGTTTGATCAGATTTCTTAAGTGGGCTCCTGCTGAGAGACAAATAATATTCATAAAAGCCTATAAAGCAAATATTATTTCCATTTTACTAATGAAGAAATTGAAACTCACAGCAATGAGATAACTTGCCTTCAATAACAGCCAGTAATTTGAAGAGCTGGGATGCAAGTCTGATCTGAATTTCTCCAAAAGTTATGCTCTTTCTTCTCTGCTTTGCTGGTCTAAGTTGAATTTAAACTCAGTAATTTTAATGAAGGTAATTATTTTTGAAATTTTTTTACTTAAATTTCCCCATCATTAATGAGAGTCTTTTTCTTAATGTATTCAACATATCTCTTTTAAAACCACAAATTGTTTGTGTCACTTCTGGCTTAAAACCTTTGGAAGTAAAGAATCAAGTCCAAATGCCCAATCCAGCCTGGACCACTGGGACCCATCTCTCCAATTTCAGCTCACTCTGCCTCTGCCTGAATTCCAGGCTACTCTGGCTTCTTCAGAGACACCACTGTACTCTTGCATTTATGTATCCTTTGTATCCTTTCCCTAGAAGATTCTTCCTGTTACCCTCTCCCCTTGTCAAAACACAGTTTTTTGGAGAATGAAATCCTATTCATTTTGTGGATTTTAGTTTCAATATTTCTTCTTCAGGGAAATGTTTCCAAACTATCCACCCGGTCCCTCCAGAATATGTCATGTCTTCCCATAGCTCATGTTCTCATAGCTCTTTTTACTTTTACTGTTATTCTAGGTGTCTTTTTTTATTAGAACATCTTAATTATTGGTACAATAATTAAAGTGTATTGGTACAACACACAAATATAACATTGATCACATCCACCTCCTTGTTACCCTTTCTTACCCTCCTCCTCCATCCTTTCCTCTTCTCTCACAGTCTCCCTTCTACCTTCATGTCTTTTTTTGGTTTGTTTTCTAGATTGCACACATGACAGAAAACATCTCCATACAGGAGGACTATGCTTTGGTTAAGGGTGTGAGTAGCTGTGTTCTCCTGCTGGAATCTCCAAGCAAATTCTTATAGTTCTTTGTGCTTCTTTCTCAAAAGCATTTATTCTAGGTTGTAACTACACATTTGTGTGATTGTTAGTTTAATGATTGTCAGTAGAAATGTAGAAGTTAAAAGGAAGAATATGTATTGTGAATGATACATTGTGTATGTATACCACATTTCCTGTTTTTTTAATTTGTTCTTTTTAGTTATACAAAAACATGAGTTTTTAAAAATATGTTTCAGGATCCACTTATCTACTTCATAAATTATGTATAATTTTACTTGCTAAGCAATAGAAGGTTATTGCAGTAGAAAGTAAAAAAATTGAAATAGTAAATTTAGTCAGGGGAAAATATACTGATCAATCCTAAAATGTAGTATTTTATATGTTTAATTGTGTGAGCCACACAACACTCCCTAAGATAACTGTTTGGACTAATATTGTTTCTTGTGGTCTACAAATACAGTCTCTCGCCTGCCCAGAAAAGCCAAAATGATTTTTTAAAAAAGTGTTATGGGATTTCTCGTACCTGGTGTCATGGCTTTTAAAAATTAAGACAGCATAGTACTATTGAAAGTATACACTCATAAGCAGTAGAGCAGACTGGAAGACCCAGAAAACACTGTTGACTACATAGAATCTTGGAATACGACAGACTAGCATTAGACCAGTGGTGTTTGGAAACAACTGCAGGGTTCACCAGCAGAGGAATGGATAAACTGTGGTATACACACACACACACAAACAAACACTGAAATATAGATGAACCTAGAGCACATTGTGCTAAGTGAATTAAGAAAGATACAGAAAAAACATTACTACATATCTCACATATATGTGGAATCTTAAAAAAAAATACAGGGGCTGGGGTTATGGCTCAGTGGTAGTGTGCTCGCCTAGCACACGTGAGGCACTGGGTTTGATCCTCAGCACCACATAAAAAATAAAATAAAATAAAGATATTCTACAACTAAAAAAATAAATAAATATTTTTAAAAGATACATAGAAACAGACAGTAGAAAGGTGATTACCAGAAGCAAGGGAATGGGAAGAATGGGGAAATGTAGGTCAAAGCATACTGACTTACAGTTATATAGGATGAATAAATCTAGACATGTAATATATACAGTGAGGACTGTAGTTAATAATGTTGTACTGTATATTAAACTTTGCTAAGAGAGTAGATTTTAGGGGCTTTTACCACCATAGAGAAAAGAAAGGGGTAACTATGGAGGTGATGAATGTGTTCAGGGGCTTTTACCACAATAGAGAAAAGAAAGAGGTAATTATTGGACGTGATAGATGTGTTCACAGGTGGGGGTTTGGGGTAGATTGGATCATGAGGGCTCTGATCTCATGATTGATTAATCCATTGATTAATGTATTCATAGCTTAATGGGTTTGGGGGGTGGACTTTGTTATAGGAAGCGAGCTTGCAGCTTCCCTCTACCACAGGCATTCACCGTGAGGTATGGCCTGGCCACGGGCCTCAAAGTCACCAGGCTAAGTGCCTATGGACCAAAGCCTCTGAAACCAGAAGCCTAAAGAAGGCTTTCCTCCTTTCAGGTTTATTTCATCACAGCAACGGAAAACTAACTGACACAATGATATTGTACGCCTTAAGTACATACCCCAAAAATAAATAATTAAAAAAAGTACAAACTGTTTAACAGCGTTGAAGCAATTGATTATATACATGGAAAAACTAAAATTACATCACATATCTACAAAAATCAATTCCAGATATGTTTTACCAAGGTTAAAATGAAAACATTCAAAGTTTTATAAGGAAACATACATTGAATACCCATATGATATTTAAGAAAGGAAGGATTTCTTAGGTAAGACACAAAAAACATAGATAATAAAGGCAATGATAGATACATAATTTCATGAGTGTGAAAAATATTTTGCATAGCAAAAATATTATAAGTGAAAAAGGCATGCCTCTAGCTAGAAGATACTTGCAGTTGCTGAGATTCAGTTTTCAGAAAAAAGAACTCATATAAATCAACAAAAAGATAAGTAAGTCAACAGAAAAACTAACAAATTATATAAGCAGGCAATTTACTAAAAAAGAAAACTGGATAACCAAAGTACCAATAAAATAAAATAAAATAAAATAAAATAACCCTCAGGGAATTATAAATTAAAATGAGATCCTTTCCCACACTCATCATTTTAGTAAAAATTAGAAGTGTCACAATCACAAATTTTGGTGCAATTTTTTGATGGAAATACAAATTGGCACAACAGTTTGAAGGGTAATTTGGCAATATCTAGTCAAGTTAAAAATGTATATAACCTATCACACAATGATTATTTTTCTGGGAACAGATCCTGGAGACATTTCATATGCTTTCTATCAGTCAGGATTCATTTGTGAGAAACAGCATCTATTTTAGCTACTTAGGCAGGAAGGCATTTATAAGAAATTATTAAATGGCTGTAGAATTATTGAGAGAGATGAAAACTCGTACTTTGGGGAATAACTTCCCAAACCCACAGGACTGGGCCAAGAAAGGTTCTACTGCCTTCTCTATGATCAGGCAGCTGCTGGCTCCAGAACCACATTGCCACTGCCAAGGTCCATAAGTTGTCACAGCATGTAATTGTCATAACCAGGAAACCTCCTCCATCAGAAAGTCATAGCTACTGTTCCTGAATCCAGATGAATGGCACACCAACAAAACGGACCTGCCCTAGCTTTCTGTGCCTGCAAAGCTTGTGACTAGCCCCTGGGACTCGACTGGCACTGACTCTATGACCATACTGCCCCAGAGAGGAGGCAAGCAGCAGAGAGGCAGTTGCTGTCTCACTTCTGCTTCCCAAATCTTGACGAGTCCATTTGATTGGCAGAATCCAAATAATTTCCAGAACCTGGTTGTAAAGGAAAAGAGGAGTTGTTTTTAACTTTCTAGCCTCTATTCTCATGATTCTCAATCTGCTTTGAACATTGCACCATGTTGCAGCCGAATGGTTTCTCAGCACACAAAAGATGTGAATGCCATTTAACAAAAGCTCAAGATTATGTTTTTGTGTAAAGTGCCGTCCGCTCAGTTAGACTTTGTACCTATACCCCTGGGCTTGGTACTGGGGACTGAACTCAGGGGTACTTGATCACTAAGCCATATCCCCAGCCCTATGTTGTGTTTTATGTAGAGACAGGGTCTCACTGAGTTGCTTAGCACTTTGCCATTGCTGAGGTTGGCTTTGAACTCGCGATCTTCCTGCCTCAGCCTCCCAAAGCGCTTGGATTACAGGCGTGCGCCACCGCGCTTGGCTTCTGCTGGGACTCTGACTCTGGACTGAATAAGGCGGGGAAGGATAGAGCAGAAGAATGGGCATCTTCTTGCAAGGTGATTACTACAGGTGCAGTCATCTTGGGTCTCTGAACTTGACAGATTTGCCTGACAAGTGGGAGAAATTAATTAGCCAGAATGGGAAGCTCAGTGGGGCTGAGGGTTCAGGAACTCAGACTCATCAAAATTCGCTTAAATGTCTACATTCCCATTCACAGTGTCCCACTGTTTTAAATTGATGTTTTAGCTTCTACATAAAAGACCAAGTGAATAGATGAATTTAAGTTCTCTTTTAGTGAACTGTTGCATCTGATTTTCAGTTAGATCTGTCTTTCAGGTGCAAGAAGTAAGGAGTTCATTTAGAGCAGTGATTCTCAAAGAGTCGTCCTTGGACCAACAGAATTAACATCACCATAAAATTGTTTGGAAATGTGTATTCTCAGGTTCCATCCTAGATCTACTGAATTAGTGACTTTGGGGTTTGGGAGACCTAGCAGTTTGTACTTCAGCAAGCCCTTCAGGGGATTCTTATGCTTTACAAATTCTGAGAATTATTATTTTTGGTTAATTATGAAAGTTCTCTGGGTCTCTGATTGTGCACTGAGCTAATAATTAAAAATGTGGAGCTTGCTATTTTCTCTTTTAAAAACTCTCCAAAATGGTTAGAATTACCAACTCACTCCATATTTCTTTTATTTCCCATTTCCACCATAGGGGATATGCAGCAGCCAGCTGGTCTGCCAGAGCCTTCCATATGGTAGATACTTCATTTGAGGCAAGGGGAGGTCATTATCTGATGCTAATGAGAGGCTCACTGTTTTCAAACCCACTTAGGTGAGATAACCGATCCCAGAGGTCCCATTTTCTTGAACTCTATCTCATACAACCATACTTAATACTAATTATCTAACTTACTCATTTAGATTTCTGCTGAGGAGAACAAAATTCACTTTAGTAAGCAATTAACTTATTATTAGAAGAGAAGGGTCTAGCTGTTTAGGGCATGAATTTAATATAGAATTTGGGAGTTGCTGTAGGAAAAAAAACACAACATTACATACGCAAAACCAAGTACTAAATTCAAATTTATTGATGGTGATAAAATAAATTATGACAAATTTCAAATTCTAAAAAGCTAACATTCACCCAAACATCCCAACATCTAGACAAGTAACATAGTATTTTCTATTAATCAAATGCTTGATGCTTCTTTACAGTATTTTCCCCAACTTTTGGCCTTCTATATCCTCTTTGGTCACCTCTTTATTTGACAATGACTTTATCACGTCACTTTGTCGTGGTTGACTAAAACTTATTTTTTGTTATTGATAGCTTAGAAGATTTATTTCATTTTCATGACTTAGTATTGAGAATGTCATGAAAACTTCACAAATACCGCCCAAGGGAAAACCATAAGAATCTTCTTAACGGAGGTCTATTTGGAAGAGTTTCCCACATATTACCTCTGATGCTGTCAACGTGAAGCTTTGCTGTTCCTCTATTCCTCACTCTTGTGGTGCAATCTGATCTCTCTCTCCGTTCAGTGTCATGAAGCTGGCTGATTCCACACAGTGGGCATTTGGAGCAACTGCAAACACAAAATTGTTCATCAATCCAATCTAAACATATGCCTTACTCATTTTTCCTTAACTGGTTCCCCAAAATGCCTGAAGCCACTCTATCAACACTGGGGGAAAAAAATGAGTGTAAATGAGGGGAAGTTCTAGCAACTGAAATATCTTACTTTTGCGATTTTTATTTAAATACATGACCAGGCATGGGCCTGTTGCAATGAGGGTCTCTAATGTCTTAAGTTTCAGTAGCTTCACAGTAAATTCATCTCTAATTATGGAGTATTAAATGTCACCATTAGGAAGATGAAAATATGGACTCTCAATTTAACTTTCAAATATGACTTCTAAAGCTACTCTGCAGAATGGGCGTCGGAGGCCATCTCTCCCCTGAGCAGGAAGCTGCCACTATCAGAGACCATTGCACTGTTAGAAAGCTGTTGCTGCTGCTGCCGTTCCAGGCTCAGAGCAGGTGTGCTATGATTCACCATGATGAAATAGATCCACCATGATTACCTTGCAGAGTGTGTGGACTGTAGGACTTCTGCCATCCTTGAATAGAAAAATCCAGCACCTCTGTGACCATGCTTATCAACAGCAAAAATGGCAGCAGTGCAGTGGTTATCTTATGTGAAAATCTTTCATGATCGTCTTCAACTGATCAAATGTCAATCACATAGGGATCTCTAACCATAGTCAGAAGTCATATAAATAGAAGTCAGATATTTTTCATGATTTTTACTTCTAGATAATGATGTACAGAAGGCACACAAGAAGATGTGTGAAATATATACTGCTCATCTATGTACTGAATGCAAAACAAGACATAATAAGAGCCAACATTATTGAATAGTTATAATGCTCTCATCCAAAGAAAAAAGTGGGAATAAAAACTCCTGTTAAAAGAGAATAGATAAATTAAGAATACTGGTTTGTTCATATAATGAAATACTATTCAGCAGTTAAAATTAATGAACTAGAGTTATTGACAGGAATATATCTGAGAAGCAAAATGTTGAGTTCACAAAAAGCAAGTTGCAGCAGGATTCATAAGGAATGAGACTGTTCATGTATGTTCAAAATAGGAAATCCATCTAAATAGGTGCAGAGTAGAAGCAGAGAAATTGGGTTGGGAATAATAAACACCAAATTTAGGATGGTAGCAACTGAATGATATAAGGAAGTGTTTACTGCAGTTCTTTGGATCCAAATTGGAGGCTAGGAGTTCGATCCCAGGGGGCACCATTTCCACAGAATACAGTGTGTGCTACCTCGGGGTGGGGGAATCCTTCACCCTCTAAGAAGAGCAGTGCTTTCCATCTGCCATTGTTCAACTTGACAACCCTGAGTGTACTCTTTTTTTTGGTACCAGGGATTGAACTCAGGGGCACTCGACCACTGAGCCACATCCCCAGTCCTATTTTGTGTTTTATGTAGAGACAGGGTCTCACTGAGTTGCTTAGCGCCTTGCCATTGCTGAGGCTGGCTTTGAACTCATGATTCTCCTGTCTCAGCCTCCCAAAGTGCTGGGATTACAGGTGTGCGCCACTGCGCCCAGCTCCTGAGTGTACTCTTAATGCTTTATTTTTTAAAGCTGGGTAAGCTGAATACACTAGTGTTCATTACAATATGTAATAAATTCTATGGCTTCAAATGAAAAGTTAAAAAAAATCGACTCCTGGCATGTTTACTAAACATTTTGAGGTCTTAGATTTCTACTGGTATTACCTTTAATGCTCAGGATTTTGCTAGTTGAACAATAATTTTTAGTTCACTCTTTTTTTTACCTTGATCTGAAATACAACAATAATAATTCCTAACATTTATTGAGTACTTTCTATGTGTTGGGCACTGTTTGAAGTGCTTAATATTATACATAGTTTATTTTAAACTTACAACGGTTTTAGGAGGTAGGTACTATTTTTGTCACTATTTTGTAGATAGAGAAATTAAGTAATGGAAGTAATAAAGAACATGTCCTAGGTAACGTAACCAAGCAGATCATAAGACTGAATCCAGGTCCCCAAAGCTTATATAAATAAATGTTCCATTTCTAAGACACGCCTTCTTAAATGCTTGCAGATAGCTTTTCATTCAGATTCTGCACAAGTGTTTTCCTTCCTTTTTTTTCCTCTTGCCTTTCAGAACTATTCACCTTAACTGTTGACTACCCCAGGAGATATAATTCCATAGAAGAAAGTCATTTTGGAATACCAACTTGAAAATTAGTCAGTAGATGGAGAGAGGGAATTCTAATGTTATTCTGGAATTTGGTTAAATTTATACACACCCATGCTCACATATATATTTACATTCTTTTTAAAATGAGGATTTCTAAGTATTAATTTCATATCATTTGCAGAGTCTGGTGAATATAGCCTTTTAAAAATTCCAAATCTATCGCTCATCCTGTTTTATGGTTTGTAGAACTGATGGGCAACTCCTGAAATTATTCCCCAAAGCAATATTAAGAAGCCCATCTCAAACAGAATCATCTAGGCATTTGTCAGAGATAAAAAAAAAGAAGAAGAAAGAAAGAAAATAAAAGAAGAAAAAAAACTGGCAAAAAGCAATGCACTCATAAAATATTATGTTTTCAAAAAACAAACAAATACAAACAGTAAGACCTTGTGTCTTGGGTCAGAGATTTGGGGTATTTTGTGCATCATTTTCGTGGGTGTAGGTCAAAGGCTGTCTGTTTTGATAGCTCATCTTAGAGAGATTAAGACCAATTTCTGTGAATGCTGACAGAGAAGGAAAACTCACAGAGGCCCTTTATATTCAACCTTGGCCCAGCAGCAGCAGCCAGAGGGTCAGAGGTTGCTGTAGCAATGACCTGTATTGCTTAATGCCTCCCATCTGTCTGCAGATGTGTGGGTGTGCTCAAAGGTTTTATCAGAAGTTTATTACAATTTCACGAAGCCCCAGCCCATCTGTGCTTGCCAGCCTGTTTGCAATTTCTAAATACCTAATCCATCAGCTATTCAATCTATGCAGATATGTATTTAGATATGTTCTCTGCCTAATTCCCTGCTGCCATTTGGGTGATACTAACACATGCTCTACATGTGGCTATAATGAATAGAGTGGTAAAATAGGCATTGCAGGTGTCTCACTGCTGGTGCTCCTGATGATGTGAGGATGTTGGTGATGGTGGTGGTAGTTGTGATGATAATAGTTATGGTGGTTGTGGTGATGGTGGTGATGATGTTGGTAGTGGTGATGGTGGTGGTGGTTGTGATGATAGTAGTTATGGTGGTTGTGGTGATGGTGGTGATGATGATGATGGTGGTGATGATGTTGGTAGTGGTGATGGTGGTGGTGGTTGTGATAATAATAGTGATGGTGGTGGTGGTGATGGTGGTGATGGTGATGATGATGGTGGTGGTAATGTCTGTCTGGATCAGCTAGATGCCAAAGGCTGTAAATAAGAATTAGTGTTCTGTGGTTTGCAACATTCACGCCACTCCAGTCCCCCTACAATTTGATCTACAAGAATAGCAGACAGAAGAGAACAACTATAGCAACAAAACCAAAATAAAGCCAAAATAGTTCACACAAACTGTGCAATTTTTTTAACTGATAAAAGTGATCAAAGCACTTTTTTTTTCTTTTGAAACTTTATCAGTAGTTTGGCCTTGAGAAAATTAGATCTAAGAATTTTGTCATTTGGACATCAAGGATGATGGTACCTTTTTCAACCTGAGCTGTCACTATCACTTATAATTTGGCAAGCCCAGTAGGAAAGTGAGACACTTTTTGACCCTCTGAGAGAGGAGCACCATGCCAATCTTGCTCATACTGCAGCTCCTGGCATGGCACTGGACATGTGTAAGTCCTCAATAAATATGTACTGAATAGGTGGCTAAATAGATATGGGTTTGTACTGGGTGTCTTCTCTGGCTAGTTCCTCGTTACTGAATGTTTGTGGACTGAATAAATTGTGAATCTACTGTCAATTTTATTTATTTATTTTTAAATATAAAAATTTTTTTTAGTTTTTTTTAAGATGGACACAAACAACACTTTTGCTTTATTTTATTTATTTTTATGTGGTGCTGAAGATTGAACCCAGTGCCTCGCATAGGCTAGGCTAGCACTACCACTGAGCCACAATCCCAGCCCTCAACTTTATTTTTCATGGTAAAATTTTAGTTTGTCATAATCATCATTTTTCATGAGAAATTCAATCTTGGACCTCCTCTGAGAGCTTCAGAAAATGTTTAATTGCATATTAGAGACCCCATGCTGGATAATAATCTTAAACTGAATTATTCAAATGGTTTGTTGGAAAGATCTATCTATAGAAACTTAGTGATTTTCCTCTTCTGATTTAGGGGTACGACTTGTAGGAAACTAGTTTTATTCTTTAATTTAAGCTGAGGAAAAATTTTAGATTTTTAGTATCCATTTTTGGCAGCCCCCTGTCAATGGATGAAGTTTCTTTTCTTTCTCAGTCTCACAAGCAACAAATCTGTTCAGATGCCATTTGTGAACATAACACATTTTTGAGTTGTTTACTCCAGTACAAAATGTGTTTCACATATACGGGAAGGTCAAGGAATAATGTCCTCTCTTTCATATTTTAGTCATGTGCAAAATTCATTGTGGTGTTATCATGTGGTTCATTATTTCATTTTTATTTCAAAGGAAAACAACATCGAAGACATTCTGAAATAGCATTCATTTGGCAGGTAGGCCCCTGGTGTTCTGCTTCTGATTCCAAGCTTAGCTGTGCCAAGTTCAGATGGAAGCCAAGTCCAGTCAGAAGAGGAGAAATGGTTTGCAGGTGTCATGGAATTCCAGTGTTTCGCTTGCATTGGGTAACCCTACGAAGGAGAATTTCCATGTATGAAGCCAATGTTGATTTGTCCAAAGTAAGCATCCTTGAGTCCCAGGCCGAAAAGAAGATATTTGGTGGTGTGAGAGGATGAGCCCAGTGGTTGGTAACCCAGCAGGAGATTTTTTTTTTCCCTGAGAAATTGTGATTATTTTCACATGTAAGGAAAGGGACAAATGAGGATCATGTCCAAACCTAAATTGAACTAAACTCACCAAACAGAAATGCATCTACCTACATCATTTTCAAAGAAATCCAGTGGGGCTCTGACAGCTGTGAGTTATTTCCATTGACCTTATTTCACTGGGTGTTTCTCACACTTATTTGCTCTTTATTTTCATGTTTATAAAATGTGTTCCCAAGCCCTTTAGGATAAAAACAACAATAGTGCCCAGGACTTCAGCAAAAGATTCCCAGTGGGAGGGTCTGAGCCTTTTGTTCCGGAGGATCTGATAGAGTGCGAAACTGACACAGAAATGGGAGGACCATTCAGCTAAAATTAAAGTCTTTGTTCCTTCATTAGTTGAACTTGAACTTCACATTTCTGAAGTTCTGCTAGGTTACTTTTTCTAAAGTTCTGATTTAATCAAGGTGAACAGGGAAGCTCATTAAACTGTGTTCTCTTTCTCTCTCACTTTAGAAAAGAGATTGCAGAAAGTCCCATTTTGTGGGGAACAGTTAGCATTCTTGATTCTTGATGAAATTTTGGGGAAATTTATTTAGATCTTAAATATACATTATTCTTAATCATTGAAGAGCATTTTCCCCCTTGTTGTTTTCTCTCTTTTTAAAAACATTTGGACAGAGGCTTCATTTTACCAGTTTCGTGTGTTTACTGACTTCCTCAGTCCTATTGGGAAAGGTGAAGGGTCAATAGCTAAACCTTTAATGTGATTAATGAGCTAATGTGATTACATAAAATTTATTTTTATCACCTTTGGTTTAGGGGAACTATCGAAAATAGGAGGAAGTGTTAGACTGTACATCTTGTTATTAATCTCCTAACTTTTATGGCAATCAGATTTGCCATATATTGTTTCTAATCTGAGCTCATTTCTTGCTTTCTTCAGTCAGCAGAAAAAAAGATGAGAAAATTTAAGTATAGTAGCACTCTGGGATTGAGGTATTTCAATGCGATGATGCATGTCCTTGATAATGAATTATTTTACATTTCCAAATTACAACAAGAACTTATTGCCAAAAGCCAATGAAAATTTTGTCACATTCTGATTCAACTATAAGATTGAATTTTTTCCTTCTCCTTAGCATAGATATGTCTCTTTTTTCACTGTTTTACTCTTTCTCTGTCTTTGTTCCAATCATCAAAGTGTATGATCTCAAGTCCTTCTCTATTGTGTTTCCAATTGAAGAAGGGAAAGGCTTAAAAAGTAAATAGCTTGATCAACTGAAAAGGACATTCTTATCTTTCTTGTTTTCTTCTTTTTTTGAAGTTTAACTGTATTCTTTGTGTGACACAGAACTCTGATACCTTGCTTTGGATGTGCCAAGTCTTGCTCCTCAGGGCAGGAGGTAAGAAAGCTTCCATAGGACCCTCAGATTTTAAGCAGATCAGATGCCTAAGAGGCTGTAACTGTTTTATGACTGATCAGAGCAGATGTTTAGGGTAATGACAGTGAATGAGAGAAGGAACTATGAACATGTTTTTGTGTTAAAGTAGCATCAAATTCAGTTTTTAAGGTTTTTTTTAAATACATGAACAATGACTTATTCCAAACCCAAACAAACAAGCAAAACAAAACCTTTAGAAAATGCTTAGGAGATACCTATTATCTCAGTGCAGAGCTCAGTGAAGAGTTCTAGGGGAATGAAAAGATGAATAAACTATAAAGTCCAATCTCAAAGAGCTTGTTTCTTTGTGAGAAGAGATGTTGGCTGATAGCAGCTGTAGCCAGGGGCAAATTCTTTCCCTTTTCCTTTCTAGATTACTCTTCGGATTCTACCCAGAGTCACAAACTCAGATGCCTACAAGGAGTGGGCAGGTTAATAGAAAAACCAAAGACAATGGGGATGATGGCCTGTGGAAGGACTCACCTTCATGCTCCAAGCTTCTCAGCTCCAGTTATTGCTGAGTGGCAACACGGGCCCAGTGTTGCAATTTCTTCTAATGTTTTAAAAGAAACTTGAATTTTATTTTTCTGGGTAAAGTCTCCCAATGTTGGAACGTCAACAGAGCCAGGAGCCATGGTGCACGCCTGGTGCATCCCAGGCTAGGGCAAGAGGATCGCAAGTTCAAGGGCAGCCTTGGCAACTTGGTGAGACCCTATCCCCTCCAAAATAAATGAGTAAAATAAAAAGGACTGGGGATGTAGCTCAAAGTGCCCCTGAATTCAATCCTCAGTACCAAAACAAAACAAAACATCCCTAAATGTTGGCAGATAGTATGTTTTTAAAAACATTAGACAGGCCAAACCAAACTCATCATGTTGGCTTAGCCAAAAATAGGACACCACTTGTGACCTCTGCTTTTCCTCCTGCCCTGGGGTTGGCCTCATTCATTCCTATGAGCCTTATTCCTGGAACTTAAAAATCAGGTATTGGTGGTAGCTGATTCTCCTTGTGTAGCTTTTGAAGGTACCTCTTGACTTCTCCGCTGTTATCCTTCCTGTTCTCAAGCTATGTCGGTTCAAGTAAAATCCATCTGCATCGAGCTCACCTGCAAAAAGCATTTGTAAGACATAGACAGCAAGAAATGAAGGTGCATCTGCATCTGTAGGCCGAGCGGTGGAGCATTGACTGACCTCAACGCCAGCTTCGCTCGTAAGAGTTGGCCTGAGGAAAGACTGATAATTCTCTAAGTATCCTTGGACCAAGGCATGCATTCCTTAGATGCCCTCAATATTTTCCTAGTTGGAACAAATGTATAATCTTCAATTTTTTCTTATAGGCTGCATTCGCCTCAACTAAAATTCTCAAATTCCTTACAATTTATAGTCAATAGTCAATAAATCCCATATATTTTGTTTTCACTCCTTCTCCTTTTTTGAGCTCCAGGCTGGCTGCGCTTATCTATAATTGGACATGTTCAAAATAGGATTTCAAAAATCTTCTCTCAGAAGTTTCATTTGTATTCTTTTCTCAGGGAGTTTTATGATCGTCTCCATTTGTGCAATCAATATCATCTTGGATTGTTTTCTCATCTTTATACTTCATCAGCCAATCAGTCCTGGTGATTGTACCTTCTGACATCTCCCCTATACATCTCAAAACAGCCTCCATCACTTCCTGCCTGCTCAGCAGCCAGCTTGCACCGGTCTTTTCTCCAAGCGAGCTGTTCTATTCTCTGTCACCAGGACTTCTTCTAAAATGCAATTCCTATTATGCTTTTTCTTTGCTCAAAAAGTTTCAGTGGCAGAGTCTTACAGTTGTAAAATGTGAATTGTCAGCATGACACATAAACCCTTAACATCTTGACTTCAATCTTCTTTAGTTCTATCTCACACATCTTCACTATGTATCTTCCTCTACTGGTCCACCAGACAACTTCCTTTCTTTAAAGAAACCAGGTGGTTTTACCTGTCCTTGGGAAGAATAATTTCCTTGAGAAAGCACCAAGTTCCTTAGGAGACTGAAATTTTCGTCTCTGTATTTCCATACTACCTATCATATTCATCCATGGTTGGCTTTCAGCTGTTAATTTATGCTTTTTTAAATAAGTACATTAATATCCTCTATAACTATGCTGTATGAACCATTTGGTGGAAGACCAGTTGTTATTTATCTACTTATTTAGAATCTCATAAAAACTATAAACTCCACTTCCCGAGAGGGAAGACACCTGAGAATATGTCAAATCTTACCTATAATTTCAGAAAATGTAAAATCTTTTAAAAGCCCATTAATGGGTCCCAGATGAAAAGACCTTGATGACATGGGCAGATTATTTCCATTTTTTAAATTATGCCACATAGGTATTATCAGTTATCACAATAATACTGCTTAAAAAATCACTGTAGAACTTAGGTCTTTAAAGCAGTAACCACTGATTTCACTCACAATTCTATGAGCTGGCAATATGGTCGTGGCTCAGTGGGATGGCTTTTCTGCTCTTGGCTTGACCCCCACATGCATTCGCTGTCAGCCACATGAAGATTGGGTAGCCACTTCAGGGTATTGTTAGCAGTTACCCAGGAAACCCCAGCTCTCCTCCGTGTGAGCTAGCCAGGCCTTGTTCTTTCAGTTGGTGTTTCAAGGAACATGGCGGAAGCTGTTAAGAACTTCCCCAAGTCTAGGCTTGAAGCGGACCTACTATCACCTCTGTCACACTGTCCTGGCCAAAGAAAACTTCAAAGCTGGTTCATTGTCAAGAGGTGGCAAAATATACTCCATTCTCAGATGAGAGGAACTGTAAAAGCATATTGCAAAATATAGGTACAGGAAACAGGGCTATTTTGGCAATCAGTCTACCACAGTAGTACATAGTACATCAAGTAGTTGAATAAAATTTATTGGAAGGAGACCTTAACATACAAAGAAAACTCAGATAACACAAAAGAAGTAAAGGTACCCTAAATAATGGGAATGATGTCACTATTTTGCAACATAATTTTTTTCTTCCTGCATAATTTTTTTTCTCTGATATTCCATAGGGAGAGAGGGATCAAATGAAGACAGTGCTGTACTATTGATTTATGTGATTGCTTTTTCATTTAAATGTTTCATCATATTCCAAAACAGGCTTGATAAGCCTTATTAATAAAAGTAGAGGTACATTAAATATTCTAAATAAAAAAATCTACATGTACAGTATTATTTCACTATCAAAATGTTTTTCTTGACTGCAGATATATGAGTTGGATGCTTGCATGGGTGGCACTTAATACAAAAGACAAGAGACTACATAGTTTTCCTATACATAAAATGAAATAATCTCCCTACTCCAAGGAAGAATTATACCTAAATAATTCTGATGAATGAGGATTTGTCATTAATCCCTTTGACTTCATTTCAAAGAAAAATCTTTTGCACATCTAACCTTTGTCTTTTATATTGAGTTTTAGACTATTTGATTTTTAACTCAACGTTGCAAAACATCTTCCTAACTGGTTTCCAATAATTTTTAGAGCAATGGTTTATAAATTTAATACCTATATTAATATTTTTAACTTTACACTATAGATGACAGAGCTACAAATATGAGGATTTCATTCTGACCTTTTCCTGTGGTTGGCTTATGCTTGGATTATTAGTATTGTCTTCAATTTGTAACTTTTTAGTAGGATTATTTTTAATAATAATAATTCTTCCTTCATTTCATGTCAGGGAAACAGACTGAGAAGCATTGCAAGATGCTGTGAGTGAAGGCAACTCTGGTAATGACCAGACACCCACAGGTCATTTCTTTTTTCTTGGCCCATGATCAGATTATATATCCTGGCTTCTGCTATGTTTAGGTGCTAGCCAGTGGCAGGTGAGCTTGAATGGTGTGTGCTCCTTCTGGTCTGGGCCCATAAAAAATATCCTAGATGTGCTTCTCCATGTCCCTTCTTCCTTCTGGCTGGAAGCAAAGCAGATGGCCATGCTGATGATAAATAGAAGTTGACAGAGCCTCCAGAATGGCAATCATCAAGAATACAAGCAACAATAAATGTTGGTAAGGATGTGGGGGAAAAGGTACACTCATGCATTGCTGGTGGGATTGCAAATTGGCGCAACCACTATGGAAAGCAGAATGGAGATTCCTCAGAAAACTGGGAATGGAACCACCATTTGATTCAGCTATCTCACTCCTCCGTTTATACCCAAAGGACTTAAAATCAGCATACAACAGTGACACAGGCACATCAATGTTTATAGCAGCTTAATTCACAATCACTAACCTATGGAACCAACCTAGGTGCCCTTCAACAGATGAATGGATAAAGAAAATGTGTTACATATACAGAATGGAATATTACTCAGCTATAAAGAAAAATGAAGTTATGGCATCTACCAGTAAATGGATGGAGCTGGAGAATATCATGCTAAGGGAAATAAACCAATCCTCCAAATCCAAAGGCCGAATGTTTTCTCTGATCTGTGGATGCTGACTCACAATAGTGGAGTTGGAGGGAGGAGGGGAGGTTCACTGTATTGGACAGGCAGAGTGGAGGGGGAGAAGGAGGGAGTTGGGAATGGGAAAGACAGTAGAATGAATTAGATATAACTTTCTTATGTTCATGTATACGTACGTGACTTGTGTAACTCCACATCATGTACAATCACAAAAATGGGAAGTTATAATCCATGTATATATGATATGTCAAAATACATTCTACTGTCATGTATAACTAAAAAGAACAAACAAAAAAATAAAATAAAAATCCCAAAAAATGCTGTGGTAGGCAGAGATAATAGATATTCAAAGATCTGTTTCCAACTTCAATAAGCAACTTCGAAATTTGATATGATTTTTTAATAGTTTTATTCTTTGATAAGCATTGTTGATTTGTTTAAAAAGATTTTCTTTAAAACCTATTTTGCTTAGAGATTTTATTATGGATAAATATTGTATTGTCTTAAATTTGGGGAAGGGGCAGCTATTCACATAATCATATTCTCCTCTTTCAATATGGTTACATGATGAATTATAATAATAGATTTTTCACCTTCAAGTATGTTTACATTTCTGAGCAATGCCCTTGGATAAATTACTGTTATTCTGTATTCACTAGATTGCTTGCCAAAAATATTTCGGTTTTTGTAGTTATGCCCTTATCAGTTTTATTCTTTTGGTCTAGTATTTATATTGTGTTTAATGAGGTTCATTAAGCTATGTGGATAATTTCCCCTTTTTCTATTTTTTGAAGTGTATGTGAAATGGGGATTGTCCATCTCTCAAGAGGTAAATAAAGATTTCCTGGGAAATAATAATGAAGTATATTTTAGAAAAAATATTCAGATTAACTGTTACAAATTTTGTCATTGTTGTATTAAAATTCATTAGGAAAAAACAAAAAAAATACATTCTACTGTCATGCATAACTAAAAAGAACAAATTAACAAAAAAAGTAGTTGACAGAATTTCACTTTCCTGAGAGACTAAATTACTTCAGTTGTCCCACTGATTTGATCATGGAAATGGTTATCTAAAGAAAAACTAAGCTCTACTATGCCGAGCCATTGTATGCTTGTCCTATTTGGTGTTGTAGCTCCGCCTACCTGAACTGATATGACATCTGTCACCCCCTCAATGCTGGTGAATGCTTGGCCTTCCTTCAGGAAGACTCACAGTCTATATCTGCACCGAGGGAAGATACCTTGAGTCATTCTTATTTTAATTCTTAGTGAGGTTTACTTTCTTTCTTAGTGTTCAGATCAAAAGTCAATAGAGGGCTGGGGTTGTGGCTTAGTGGTGGAGCACTTGCCTAGCATGTGTGAGGCACTGGGTTCGATTCTCAGTACCACATATAAATAAATGAATAAAGGTTCATCAACAACTAAAAAATATTTTTAAAAAAGCCAATAGAAATAGAAGTTCTACAAATATCTTTCTGGAAAAATAAATAAATAAAAGTTTTAAAAAGACAAAAATCTTCCTGGATTCTGGAATGTGTTATACTTCATTCAGCAAACAGCTGCCTAAAGAAACCATGGGGTTTGTATTTCTTTGCTGGGCTAACTTTGTTATTGCTATAAAATAGCTGTAAGAGGTTGGCATTGTTAGGAACACATTATTCTGTAAAAACAGTGCTATGGTTTGGGATTTTAAATGTCCCCCAAAAGCCCATGTGCTGAAGGCTTGGTTCCTAGCATAGCAGCATTCAGAGGTGGGGTCTTTGGAGTTGATTGGATTGTGAGTCTCTGACCTCATGAATGAATTAATACATTTATGGATTCATAGTTTAATGGCTTTGGGGAGAGGGGTTTTGTCATAAAAGTGAAGTCTCTCTTTGCTTCCTGGCTGCCATGAAGTGAGCCTTTTTGCTCTATTTACCTTGTGCTTCCTGCCGTGATGCTCTGCCTCACCACAGACCTGGAAACAGTGGAGCCAACTGACCATGAACTGAAACCTCTGAAGCCGTGAACCAAAATATATCTTTCCTCCTTTATCAGTTGATTATCCTCAGGTATTTTTATCACAGTGGCAGAAAGCTGACAGATACAAAGAGGAAAAGAGTTCTGATTCTCAGTCCATTGTCCTGACAACAGAAATAAAAGCCCCATGAAATGTAACTTCTATTTAGTTTCCATTGTTCATGTGCCTTTACGTGGGATGTCCTGACTGACCCTCCTTATTCTGTAGGGCCCTCGGTTGTTAATTTGCCACAAAAAAAAGGTTTTTAAGTTGCTGGCACTTTATTTCTATTTTTACCAATGAGTGATGGTAAAAAGAGCTTTACCTGGGATTCCAGTCTCATATGGCATGAGACTGGGCATCCTGATCCAGCTCCGCTCTGACTCTCTTCCTATCACTGGGCTTAGGTTTTGCTCGTGGAAGAGTGTTTCTTCAGTTAACCCTACCCACTGCCCTCCCACCCATAAGTATAAATCCCAAATGCAAAGAGAGCCACAGTCGAGTTGATTGGCTGCCATTAAATAGCTTGGTTTCATTTTCCTAGCCCCTTCACCACCCGCTCATCTTCATCCTATATGCATTGATAGTAAGAAAATCTATAACCATCCAAAGCAGAAGACACTTTTAAACTGAGTTGGACCCGCTGGATCTCTCCCTGCTGGTTGACAGGATGAAAACTGATGATAGGGTGAAACATGACTTCAAGTGTTTGCTTAAGGATGGGGAAGTTGGGTCCAACCTCTCCGTACTGCCAAATGTTACATGGAGCATCGTAAAATCAAATTCTCACATCTTGTTGTCCTCCCATTAGATCACATTAAACTCTGGCAGCCCGGCCAGCCCGCCTTGGTGGTTTTCTGATTTGTGGTTTGCACTTGGCTCTCCTCGAAGGCTTTAAAAATGATTTTATTTTGTGAACAGTCAGTGATAGTCAGACTTGAGAGGACACTTGCCAGGGCCAACATTTGCAGTAATAACATTTCACATTATCAAGCGTTTCCTGAAGGACTGCAAAGAATGAGAACAAAGAGGAGCTTTTCTGGAAGTGGCTGTTTTTCTTCAGATGCTGGTACTCTCCCACGTGGGACAGGGAGCAGGGGGCATGAATTTCATTTTTGAAGAGCTGCTCACAACCAGAGAACTGGAACCAATGTGGGTTTCTTCCTTCCCTGGCTTGTTGAACATGTAACCTACTCTCCCTTTTTTCTTGTCCTGGGTGGTTTTTCTCATTATCTCCTTCCATCTTTGGGGAGGTGGGGAGGTGGCGGGGGCAGGCTGGAGAGAGGTTGTGTGGGGTCAAGAAAGGGAAAGTGGAGTTCAGGTAAGTCTGGCTAAGTATTCCAAATGAGAACTTTCTCAATGCTCTTGATAGTGTTTTCACCCCAAAATATTTCTTTGTTGTGTGTAAAAGAAAATAAAAAATATTTAGAACACCAACAACTGCTCTTCTAGATAGTTTGATGATGATAGGGATGGTAAAAATGGTGGTTATCATTTTGATTCATTAATGAAAAATA
Source organism: Xerus rutilus (assembly GCA_028644305.1). NCBI lineage: Eukaryota > Metazoa > Chordata > Mammalia > Rodentia > Sciuridae > Xerus > Xerus rutilus. Next base: position 17,535,463 of record CM053408.1, on the reverse strand, counting down.
ACAAATGAGCTTATGAAATTAAAAATGAATGTCAGAGAAGTACATATCAGCTTGAAGTATTTGCAGATACAATTTTTATATTAGTTTTTTGTTTATTTTTAAAGTGTGATACAATAACATAAAATTTACTATTTTAACCATTCTTACTTGTACACTCCAGTGGTATTAAGCATATTTGCTGTGTTTCAGCCACCACTACCATCCATCTTCAGAAGTTTTTAATCTTGCAAACTCAGTACCTGTTCAATAAGTCCTCATTTCTCCCCTACTCCAGCTCTTGGCTATTACTGTTTTACTTCCTGTGTTTATTGATTTGACCAATCAACATACCTCACAAGAATGGAACCATAAAGTATGGGTTCTTTTGTGACCAGCTTATTTCACTTAACATAATGTCTTCAAGGTTCATCCATGTTGTGCTGTGTCAGAACACACACACACTCCACATTTTGTTTATTTGCTTATATGTAAATGGACACTTGGGTTTGCAGATTCAGTTTTATCAAGGGAACATCAACAGAGGTTGAACGACAAGAACTGATGTTTGAGATTGAAGATCTTGAATAATTAGGCAAATTCTTCCAGTTTAAAATTCTATGTGGTAAATCGGGCTGATAAAACTGTATTGATCAATTCATCAACAAATATTTACTGAATGTTATGTGTCCTCTTTTTCTCCCTAAAAAATAGTGATAGTGTTTTATGATCACAAAGATATATCATTGCAAAATGACATTAAGCAATATGGAAAAGTATGAAGAAGAATACAGAGAGCCCTTGTAAAACCATAGGCCTGTCAACACTGATTATTTGGGGTACTCTATACCAACAAATGGTATCAATCTAAATGCAAATACTGTACATATCAGTGCAGGCAAGGGTCACTTGACAACGACGATATATTCTGAGAAAAGTGTCATTAGCTGTTTGTTGCTGCATGAACACCACGTAGACCCGGGTTATCTAGGGAAATCACTGGATGTGGCCTTCTGATGCCATCAAAGTAAACATAAGATGCATGAGGCTGCTGCCTGTGTAACCAGCATACAATTTTACAGCAAACATTTAAAAATGTATCAGTAGAAGGAATATCTCTAATAATAACAGTATGGTAAACATATAGAGCTGTAGCAGTCATTTATTATCACTATCAAGTACTATGTACTGTACATAATTATATGTGCTATACTTCTGTGGGACCGGCAGTGTAGCAGTTATGTTTACACCAGCATTGTCACAAATGTGAGTGTCACCTTATGTTCCTATATAACTAGGGCATAGGAATTGTTCAGCCTCATTATAATCTTATGGGACAATTATCATATTGATCTGTTGTTGATATAAATGTTATGTGGAACATATTGATATCAATAGGGATTTTAAAATTTTTATAGAACTGGGTACATTCACACACTTTCAAACTATTTTTCTTAATTAGTGATATATTAGGGACATAATATGATTTTACTTTGATAGCTTTCAAACATTTTATATAGTAAAAATGTATATATAGTAGAGTCCTTCTTTCATATGAACTTTCAGAATGTTAATTAATAAAAATGAAATTTTCTAGTTAACATGGGCAGGGGAAGCCCAGAGCTGACCAGCTCACGACCAACAGTTGGTTGCAGTAATTTTTGAGACACTCAGAAACTTATCACTCTGTTATGGGTTGAATTGTGTCCTTGAAAAAGATATGGAAGCCCTAACCCATGGCATGTGTGAATGTGACTTTATTTATAAATAGGATCTTTGTAGATGATTAAGTTAAAATGAGGACATTTGGGTGGTCTCTAACCCAACATAACTGGTGTCCTTACAGAAAGGGGACATTTGCCCATGGGTACAGACACACAAGTGGGAGAGACACCAAGTAAAGATGGAGACAGAGATCAGAGGTATATCTTCAAGCCAAGCAGCTCCAAAGACTGTTAACAGACACAAGCGAGGAGGAGCATAGAAGGAATCTTCCTCGTAGCCCTCAAGAGGAACGAACCTGCTGACACCTTGTACCAAGCTTTGGAGCCTACAGAACTGCCAGACAATACATTTCTCTTGTTCTAAGAAATACCTGGTTTTTCATGCTTTGTTATGGCAGCCCTAAGCAACTGACACAGACTTCCAAAAGCTCAGTTTGAAAACCATTACTTTTTTTTGTTTGTTAGTTATATATGGCAGTAGAATGCATTTTGACACAGCATATATAAATGGAGTATAACTTCTCATTCTTTTGGCTGTACGTAATGTAGAGTTACGTAGGTCATGTAATTATATGTGTACATAGAGTCATAATGTCTGTTTCATTCTACTATTCTACTATTCTACCCTTTTATCCCCTCCCCTCCCTTCACTCCCCTCTATCTAATCCAGAGTACTTCTATTCTTCCCTCTCACACTCTATTTATTTTGAATTAACATCCACATGTCAGAGAAAACATTTGGGCTTTGGTTTTTTGGGATTGGCTTATTTCCCTTAGCAAGATATTCTCCAGCTTCATCCATTTACTGGCAAATGCCATAATTTCATTTTTCTTTAAGGCTGAGTAATATTCCATTGTGTATATATAGCACAATTTCTTTATCCATTCATCTGTTGAAGGACACCTAGGTTTGTTCCATAGTTTAGCTATTGTGAATTAAGCTGCTATAGACATTGATATGGTTGTGTCACTGTAGTATGCTGATTTTAAGTCCTTTGGGAATAAACGGAAGAGTTGGATAGCTGGGTCAAATGGTGGTTCAATTCCAAGATTTTTGAGGAATCTCTATACTGCTTTCTGTAGTGGTTGCACCAATTTGCAGTCTCACCAGCCATGTATGAGTGTACCTTTTTCCCCACATCCTTGGTTATTTGTATTTTTGATAACTGCCATTCTGACTGGCATGAGATGAAATCAGAGTAGTTTTGATTTGCATTTCTCTAATTGCTAGAGATGTTGAACATTTTTTCATACATTTATTGATCAATTGTATTTCTTCTGTGAAGTGTCTGTTTAGTTCCTTGGCCCATTATTGATTGGGTTATTTGTTTCTTTTTTTTTTTTTTTGATGTTAAGTTTTTGAGTGCTTTATCTATCCTGGAAATTAATGTTCTATTTAAGGTGCATGTGGTAAAAATTTTCTTCCATTCTGTAGCCTCTCTTCATGTTCTTGATTGTCTCCTTTGCTGTGAAGAAGCTTTTTAGTTTGATTCCATCCCATTTGTTGATTCTTGATTTTTCTTCTTGAACTTTAGGATTCTTGTTAAGAAAGTCAATTCTCAAGCTGAAATGGTAGAGATTTAGACCTACTTTTTCTTCTATTACACGCAGGGTCTCTGTTCCAGTGCCTAAGTTCTTGATCCACTTTGAAGTGAGTTTTGTGCAGGGTGAGAAATAGGGGTTTTAATTTTCATTTTGCTACATAAAGAATTTCTAGTTTTCCCAGCACCATTTGTTGAAGAGACTATCTTTTCTCCAGTGTATGTTTTTGGTGCCTTTGTCTAGTATGAGATAATTGTATTTATGTGGTTTGTCTCTGTGTCTTCTATTTTGTACCATTGGTCTACATATCTACTTTGGTGCCAATACCATGCCGTTTTTGTTACTATAGCTCTATAGTATAGCTTAAGGTCTGGTATTGTGATGCCTCCTGCTTTACTCTTCTTGCTAAGGATTACTTTAGCTATTCTGGGTCTCTTATTTTTCCAAATAAATTTCATGATTTCTTTTTATATTTTTATGCAGAATTTCATTGGGATTTTAATAGAAATTGCATTAAGTCTGTGTAACACTTTTGGTAGTATGATCATTTTGACAATGTTAATTCTACCTATCCAAGAACATGGGAGATCTTTCCATCTTCTAAGTTCTTCTTCAATTTCTTTCTTTAGGGTTCTGTAGTTTTCACGGTAGAGATCTTTCACCTCTTTTGTTAGATTGATTCCCAAGTATTTTATATATATATTTTTGAGGCTATTGTGAATGGGGTAGTTTTTCTAATTTCTCTTACAGACTGATGTATAGGAATGCATTTGATTTATGGGCATTGATTTTATAGCCTTTTACTTTGCTGAGTTCATTTATTAGTTCTAGAATTTTTCTGGTGGATTTTTTTTGTATCTTCTAAATATAGAATCATGTCATCAGCAAATGGTGATAGTTTGAGTTCTTCTTTTCCTATTTGTATTCCTTTAATTTGTTTCTCCTGTCTAATTGCTTTAGATAGAGTTTCAAGGACTGTGTTGAACACAAGTGGTGAAAGAGGGCATCCCTATCTTGTTTCAGTTTTTAGAGGGAATGCTTTCAATTTTTCTCCGTTTAGAATGATGTTGGTCTTGGATTTAGCATAGATAGCTTTTACAATGTTGAGGTATGTTCCTACTATCCTTAGTTTTTCCAGTGTTTTGAACATGAAGGGGTGTATTTTGTCAAATGCTTTTCTGTATTTATGGAGATGATCATATGATTCTTGTCTTTAAATCTATTGATATGATGAATTATGTTTATTGATTTTCATATGTTGAATCAACCTTGCATCCCTGGGATGAATCCCACTTGATCATGGTGCACTCTTTTTAATATGTGAAAAATCATTACTTTATATCATTATTTTATTTTTAATTTTATTATTATTATTTTTGTACCAGGGATTGAACTCAGGGGTACTCAACCACAGAGCCACATCCCCAGCCCTATTTTGTGTTTTATGTAGAGACAGAGTCTCACTGAGTTGCTTAGCACCTCGCCATTGCTGAGGCTGGCTTTGAACTCGCGGTTCTCCTGTCTCAGCCTCCCTAAGTGCTGGGATCACAGGCTTGCGCCACCGCGCCCGGCTATATATCATTATTTTAAAAGTCTGCAAGTATTCCACTGTGTTGAAGCATATAAGGCAAGTATTCATTCCCTTGTTAGTGTACACAAAATAGTGTTTCAAAATTTTAAAGAATGATACCATGAACATCCTTTTATGTCATTCTTTGCATGTCTACCTTGTTATTTCATTAAAATAAATTGCCACTGAGGAATTGTTATACTAACTGGGAGGAATATTTGAAATTTTGGTGTTTATTGTCAATGTGCCTTTAAGAAGCTTATTCTTGCACCCACGTGTCTTGTCTAAGAGCATGTACGTTTCTCCACATCCTTACCAGATACTGCTATTCTATCTTTTAAAAATATGAATTTAATTTGTATCAAATCAATAAATGAATGTATTTTAAGGAAATGAGGTAGGCTTGTAAGAATATTGACCAAACAAGTAGTCAAATCTGTATCATTTACCTCTTCAGTGACAACCACTTCCAATTCCTACAACTGTTTCTCCTGGTGTTTACATTTACATTTTTAAATGACATGCTTATCCTATTATTTTTTATCTTTAAATCGTATATATTACTTTTTTTATTCCTATTATGCTAAAGGAAGAATTAGCACTCTGGTATGACCTTTTCATCCCATTCTCCCAAACAATTTACATCAAAATTTTGGTTAAATCAATATTCAGAGTTTCCTTTTTGCATTATTACGTCTATAAGTAGTGTTTGCAGGCAAGTCATGTCATGTGCTATAATTCAATTATTTTTCAAGGTTAATAGTTAACTCATTTTTTCCCCAAATTTTAAAATTTTATTATTATTATTATTTTTAGAGGATAACATTTCATTTCTCTGGTTGTAAGTGATGTAGAATCACAATATACATGCAGTCATACATAAAGTTAGGGCTATGATGACCATCATATTCCACCACCTTTACTGTCCCCATGCTCCCTCCCCCCTTATAGCCCTATGAACAGAGTTCCTCCATTGTTCCCATGTCCTCCATTGTTCCCATTATGGATCACTTATCAACAAGTACATTCAGCATTTGGTTTTCTGAGATTGGCTTCACTTAGCATGATATTCTCCAATTCCATCCATTTACCTGCAAATGCCATAAATTTATTCTCTCTTATTGCTGAGTAATATTCCATTGTATATATATACCACAGCTTCTTTATCCATTCATCTATCGAAGGGCATCTAGGTTGGTTCCACAGTTTAGCTATTGTAGATTGAGCTGCTATAAACATTGAAGTGGCTGCAGCACTGTAGTTTGCTGTTTTTAAGTCTTCTGGGTATAGACTGAGGAGAGGGATAGCAGGCTCAAATGGTGGTTCCATTCCAAGTTCTCTAAGGAATCTCCATACTGCTTTCCAGATTGGTTGCACCAATTTGCAGTTCCACCAGCAATGTATGAATGTGCCTTTTCCCCCACAACCTCGCCAACACTTATTGTTGCTTGTATTCTTGGTAATTGCCATTCTGACTGGTGTGAGATGAAATCTTAGGGTAGTTTTGATTTGCATTTCTCTGATTG
>CM053408.1:17509357-17529025 GCA_028644305.1 Xerus rutilus | reverse complement strand
TCTTCCCAGTGCATTTTAACTGTCTCATCAGGCTATTTTTTTTCCATAGAATTTTCCTTCCAGTATCTATTCGTCCTCCTGCTCTTTTCTCTCTAGATCTGCTGCCCACCCATTACCTTGGATTTTCCTTCACTACAATCCTTTGCTGCTCTTCTGTGTTGATTCTTCTGTTTCCCAGATTCTGTATCTTCCTTAAGATTGACTGATTGCTTTGGTGGAATACCTCCTACTGAAGGGCTATAAGAGCGGCAGCCCCTTCTCTTGATTTAAACTTTAATGGAAATAATTGTGATTCATTGGAAGCATCATGCAAATTTCTGACAGTATCTTCTGTCACCTTGCTCAAGAAAAACTTTTCTTATCAAGTCTGTTTGTTAAATTTTAACAGGTTTCTTTTCATATGCACTGAAATAGACACTGAAGTATTCCTTTCTGTATGCATGGATATATTTTTTCTTTCTTAAGCTCTTGGTGTAGTGAATTACATTAAAGGACAGATTGATACTAACCTACCCTAGCTTTTCTGTGCACAGGACTACTAGTTCATGATTTAATTCTCTTAATGCAATAATGGATTAAATTTCCCAATATTTCTTGGAGGGGTTTTTGCCTCTATTTGTCTTTGGGGTTTTGTTTGTGGGAGACTGTTTTTTCCTTTCTATTTTTATCTGGTTATGATTCAGTGTTTGTAGAATGAACCAAAAGCTTTCCATCTTTTTCTATGTTCTGTAGCCATGTAAATAATACAGAAATTATCTGTTCTTTGTAGGTTTAATACAGTGTGCCATAAGATTGTCTGGGCGTTATGACCTTTTTGGGATTTTGATTTCCTTTTAATTTCTTTTATGGTTATTGGTCTTTTCAGAGTTTCAGTTCCTTTTTTAGTCAATTTTGGTTACTCTGTTTTTCCTACTAAATCATCTATTTCAACTACTTTACAAATTGGTTTAAACTTGTATTTGATCTGCCTATAATTTTTTATTACTTTTTTTTCTTGGTTCTAATGTTGGTTAAGTCCTCTTTTACCTCAATCACATTTGATGGATTCTGTTTATTTAATTCCTATTTTAAAAAGAATTCTTAACAAAAGACTAGCTTGGTTTATTAATCATCTACTCATTTCATTTTCTACTTTCACCTTTATTAATTTATTTTTATTTAAGCTTATTCAATTATTCTTTTCTCTTTTTCTCTAGCTTATTGAGTTGATTATTTATTTTCAGGCTCTTTTTAAACTTCTCACTCATAAATGCTGGTTTTACTCTGTATTTTGCATCATTGGTAGATTCTTCTAATACATGACATAATTTCTGCCAATATCAATAAAAATATTCCTCCTAATTCTACTCATCTTTTAAATGGTCTTTCTGATATTAACACTCCAGATTTCTTATTCACATTATTTTTCTAATAGATCTTTCTAGCTCTTTATGGTGAATTTTTTGTGCCATTGTTTTTTACAAATATTTCTTATAATTATCATCTAGCTGGTACATGACGAATATTTCTGCAATCTGAGCACCGCTATCTCTTAATATGATTAATGATCTGCTTTGATTTATTGTTGCAATTATATTTACTCTGCATTTTTCTCTCCTGTTTCTTTTTCTTCCTAATTTCTTGCCATCGTCTTCCAGGATTCATCATTGGAGATGAAAGTGGATACCAATCTGCTTCTGATTTCCTTTTGATAAATTCCTTATTTTATTCTGGACACTTTTAGTATTTGTTTCTTTATGCTTGATATCCTGAAATTTCACCAGGATATGTTCAGATAGTTTTTTCTTCATTATTTCTGAAACTTAAAAACCTATGGATTAATTTCTTTGAGTAATCATCTTTTAATTTTTAAACAATGCAACTGCCTCCATTCTGTTGCTTCTGAGCTTACACCAAAGTTAGAACTCCTTCATCTATGCTTCATGTCTCCATTTTTCTACGGACATCTCTTTGTACTAGAGTACCATGTTTTTCAATCTTACAGCTAAATTACTTGATATTCATATATATCCGTTCTACTATTCAGTCTATATGTTGAATTATTTAAACCAATAGTTACATCTTAAGTTTCCAATTGTTTATAACATGACTTTATACTAATTTTTATTCCATACCTGCTCTATTTTATGGATGCAATAGTTATTATTATTATTATCTATTGATAGATCAATAGATGCAATAGCTCTGTTGATCTATCTCTGTGTTTGTGTGGGTATGTCTCAAAGATATTTGAGTATATTGAGGGGAAATATATATTATATGTAATGTCATATTATATTACAACATTATATATATGTTACAATTTAATAATATTATATATATAATGTTTTTGCTGCTTCCTTGATACAAACAGACCTGCAGCAATAGCATTTTCTGCATCTTCTCTGATGAGAGAACCGCATTGCTGAGCCATGCATCACTTCCATTTCTGCCATTATGGCCCAGTGTATTTCTCTACCCACTGAAGAAGCCTTAGGGTAGCTAGGAAAGAGGTCTAACTGATATTCACAGAGCAGGTCTTCTCCTCCTAACTAGGTAGGTTTTTCCTCAGTGGAAAACAATCTTCTCCCATTCCATGCCATCCTGAGGAGTCCATCAATAGGCCTTCCCCAGGCCTTATCAGAACCACTTCTCTGATCTTGCCCCTTTTCTGTCCATGACCATCTGGTCAGACCATGAGCTCTTTCCCATGAACTGCTACAACCAGACACACTGCTTCAAGTTTTACGCATGGAGTGTGTATCTCTGTCCTTCTGATTGTCCTTCTACTGGTCTACTTGTAACCAGGGCTTCTTTCATATGCAGCAGTTCAATTTTCGCTGGTGCCAGCATATCTATAAGCCAGATTGACCTTTTATTTTATTTTATTTTTTTACTTTGGGATTTTTCAGTCAAGTGGTTATAGGAGTTCCTTATGAGGTCATGTGTATTAGTTTGGGGAGGGGCTGCTATATAATAGAAGCATTGGATAAATACTTAATGTTTGGAATTTTCTATCTAGGTTTGCTGGATGGCTCACATAGTGTCTGCATTTGCAACAGACTCTTTAAAATTCATCAAATACGCTGAATCATAAGGCCACAGTGGCTTGCCCTGCAGCTTGGACTTGATGTAGAACCGTCTCTTACTCCGGGTTCTACTCAAAACTGGCAGCTCTAAAGTTTATTCAGTTTGGTGGATGTTGCATCAATATCTCCAATTAATGGGCTCTATTCAGCCATCACTTTAACTTACAAGTTCCTAACTTCGAGCATGGCCGCGAGATTTGCTCTGGTCCATTGGTTCATAGATGACTCCAGAAGAGGTTCAGACAGGTGCTTGAGTATTTCTGTTTCCTCTTCTGAATTTTATGTTACGCTGCTGGAGAAAGTGGAAAAAGTGAAACCATGGGGAAGAGAGATGTTTTCCTAGCTGTTATCGTAGAACAGCAAGACCCAGTTAATTAATGAGAAATCATAATTGAGTTTCATTTTAAGCCACTAAATTTGGAGGTCAGTTTGTTGTGCAGCATTATTGAGTTGATAAATCACTGGTGCTCTTGGTAAGTGGCACCATACATCTTGCCTTTCCATAGCTGTAGGGTGTCCAAGGTGCTGTGTCTTATCATTTACTTGGGAGGTGATACTCCTGTGTGACCTTACCTCAGAAATCTGGACTCCTGAAAGTTTCCTTGAAATGTCCTCCAAATTTTCAGTCTCACCCTTCTGCCTTCCAAATTCAGTGAGAGTTCATATTACTGACAGAATCTAAATCAAATTAAAATCTTAACTTCAAAAGAGTCTGGCACATGTCATATTTAGCTTTTCACATGTTGACATATGGGGGCCAGATACAGAATAGAAAGGGCTGTGAATAGACACCAAATACCAGTAAATAATGGTTAATATATTCATAACCTGCAGCTGAAGACTAAATCTATCTTTCCAGCCTTAGCACTTACTTCTCTTTAAATATCCTATTCCCCGGTCAAACAGGATGACTGGTGAATCCCTGTCCATTTCTTTTCTGTGTTCATCACATGAATCCACTTGAAATCCTGTTGATCTGTCAGAGTTAACTCAAACACTGTTTCCTCCAGTTACAGATACCTCCAGAGAGGGCTTTTTCTCTTGGTCCTGTACTTTCAAAGAGGAAAAAGTTTGACACTTTAAATAGGGCAAGTTAGTAAGTTGGGTAATCTCACAATCTACTGGGGCAAGATTCCACAGGGGAAGTGTGGAGAAAAGTAAGGAAATGTACTCCCTTAAAGCTCATGTTTAATTACGATTTTGCTTGAGGGAGTACTTAAACTGGAAGGTAGAACTAATAAAATATTCACAAATTTGCTTTATATCCTAGCCAGTTCTAGCTTATGCATAGTGAAAAAGAAGCCTTTTGGCTGTTGGTTAGCATAGCATATATTTTCTTCTCAGTTTCTGCAGTGCCTGCAGCTTCCAGACACTTTATTCTCAGGTCCCATAACATGGTGGCTGGTCATCCCTCCCCAGCTTCCCTTCCTCTTTCTGATAAAAGGGGCTCCTGACTGATTTTGACTCCAGCAGGGCCATCTTTAATTGAGTTCCTGTTGATTTGACATTCATAGGGTTTTTTCCCTCTGCCATGTTCTATTAATAGGAGAAAATGGGTGGAGTAGAGTCACTTGTGCCACATTCTATTCAGATGCTGGTTGTACTTTGGGAAAAGAAGGAAGCCAAGAAGGAGAGGAAGAGGTGTAGTCTGTGGTCTTTGAATCCACCAGACTGTGAGTATATAAATTTCTCTACTCTGTGGGTCCAAGCGAGACTGATGTTTTTCAGGCTCAGAGAGGATGAGCTCCTTTCTACAAAAACATGGATATCAAGTGTTGTATTCAGATGTGAAAGATGACTGCCCTCTGTTGTTTCAAAATTAAGAAAATGGGAGATTCCAGAAGCTGGGTACCAGTGGAAAAACCAACCAATAGAGCTGTCACTGAGGAAAGCAGTACAGCAAGATTTTGTTTTACCCCTTGCCAGTCTCAACTCACCAGCGTGCAGGCTACATATGTTTAGAATTAGCAAGTGATGTTTTATCCTTTATTTCCCTATCTCCCATCCTGCACTCTTGCAGCTGCTTATTCAAAATGGGACTAAGCTTCCAGGCTTCTTGGAGGTCACCCGTCTCTCAATACAGGTGCAGTGGAAGCAACTTCCCCCCAGCTTAGTTCTTCCAATTGACCACCTTGCTCATTAGATCTGGAGCTACTTTCTTTTCATAGCTCTCTGGAGGGCTAACGAGCTTTTAAGAAACACCTGCAGCAACTCCAGATTCCACACAGCAACCAAGGTTTTTAGCAAAGGTTTTAAAGAGGACCTTGTTGGGGGGCCAATTCCTTGCCCAGATCAATGGAACTGTGGCCATGAGACCAACTTAATCCAACATACACATTCACTTCTTCTTTTTTGAACTGATATGCCCAAGCTCTAATGCCTTCATTTCCCCTTCATTTGCAACAGTAAAGCCTCCTTGACCAGAAAAATAAATGTGCAGTTGGCAAGAGCTGAACAGAGGTCTGCTTAAATGATTTTTAATTTATGTTAAAATGCTAAGAGCGGTTTTCCAGGTCCCCATTGAATACCTCACAAAATGAAGTTTTTCAAAGCCTACGTTTATAAAAGGAACTAAAAGATTTAAAAACATTCCCTTTAATTTTAGCTACCCCAACTGTATCTTTTATTCCTGCCCTATTGGGATGAAGCAGTGGCTTAGGAGTTTATATGCGGTTGGTCTTAGAACTCTGGTCTGAAAGTCGGAGACCTGTCTTCTTTTCCTGCCTCAAGAACAAAAAGTAGTATAACTTTGAGCTTATTATTCACTCTGGACACCCTCATTTCTCTTTTTATAAAATGGACAGCGAGTTGGATGTAAAGTGTGTGAAGAATCATGATCACTTATTAAAGAAAATTCTTAGCATTTCTGGGGATTTCTACTTTCGGAGCATGAATTATTTCTTTTGATTGATAACTGCTTGGAAAGAAACCACAAAATAATTGTGAACTCTCAAAAGTCTTGATTATTATGGCCTAATTTTAAAACCAGGTTAACTTTTGTCTGCCACTTGATATGGATCTAGGTTAAAATTTCAGCAATTGTGAGTTGAACAGAAATAAAGCTGTGGAGATACAAACCGGGTGGATGAGGAACTTACACATTAAAGCTAGGTCACAAATGTACTCTTCGAAAGAAAATGTGCAGGGTGCACTCTCCCAATAAGAAGAAATACCCTTTAAGATGACCTTTCCAGTGACATCACTGTATTACTTAGAATGACAGCAATGGATTGTTCTTCACTGGAGTAGGGAATCATCATTCAGTGCATTTTTAAGTTTTAAAATTTAAGTAATTCAATTTGTCTAGCACTGTGTTAACTTCTATGGGAAATACTAAAGACACAAATGGTCTTGTTGTCATGGAATTTACAGTTTATTTTAGGGCACAAGATTTATATATGTGTGCATGTACATGTATGTGTAACCAAAGACCTCTGTTAAATGAGACATGCTAATTCCTTCGTAGAAGTCTGCACTTTGGGAGAATTGCAAGTTCAAAGCCAGCCTCAGCAAGGGCGAGGTGCTAAGCAACTCAGTGAGACCCTGTCTCTACATAAAACACAAAATAGGGCTAGGGATGCACCTTCTGGAATTTGGATAGGTGAGAGAGGAGGGGGCATTCTCAGATGTGAAATCAGCCTGAAAGACAAAGGGAGGACCTTCACAGCTTGATGTCCATCCAGCTCCCTATGGGCATGTCCACTTTGATGGCTCAAATATCAAAAACAGTTTGAATTTACCATCCTCTCTCTGAAACTCTCTTTTTCTCTGAGTTCCATAATTCAGTAGGACACCAGCATTATACTGAATTATGAAACCCAGAGAAAGAGAGTTTCAGAGAGAACACCATAATTCAGTAGGATACCAGCATCCACTCAGGTTCTTAAGGTTGGTATGGGCTCTGGGATCTAACCTTACCTTTACAAGTTTCTTATTGTGTTGATCTTGGGGAAGTTAGGTAGTCTCTTTGTGCCTCAATTTTCTCGTCTATAAAATGGAGATGAGAAAAGTACTTTTACTTTTTTAAGTCACTGTCAGTGTGTTAGGAGTCACATGTAGAATTCTTAGGATCATTTCTGGTGCATAGTAGGAGTTTAATAATTATTTGCCGTTATTGTTATTTACTTATTTAATAAGCACTTTTGCTTGTGGTGCAGGAGCTGAAGCTGTCTCTTCTTAATGATGCTTGTTCAACAGTAAGCCTTACATGGGCCAAGAAGCAAGTGGAACCTTCTAAGGCAATTCCAAAATCAAATTCTTCTTTATTCTTGGCCTCTTCTCAGGGGTATTTCTCTCTCCTTTTTCTCTATTTTGTAAAATGTCAGGGAAGAGATGTAAGAAGCTTTCCTTGGAAATAATATCTGGAGGAAGACATGGCTCTTAGTCATGGTGCTTTCTTGGGGTTTTGGAAATGTCCTAGGTGGGTGTGGGTCCATATGGCAAATATTCCAGCGGTTAGAGGGGCCTCGGGACTTTGGGTTTTTACTGACTGGCTAACTGACCTCCAAGATCTGTAGTTCTTAACAAATGAAGCCCAGCCTTCCCAGGGTGTAGTTTGGATTCCTGATTTGGTGGTTGTTTGGGCTCTGAAAATTCTGTTGCATCTTGAAAGACATGATAGAGTCATTACTATGCAAAATTTTCCTTTGAGTCTTTATGTCACTAAAATACCACACAAGCAGGATGCCTGTTTTCATCTGGCTTTTATCTGGGATTTAACACGCATGGGTCTCTGATTAACTCTGAAACCATTAACACCATATCTTCCTCAGAAAAAAACCACAGAAATTGCAGTTAAACTTATCTTCCTGGGCTTTTACTTAATCTTTTCCCCAACTTTACTGCTTTCTCTTTCTGCTCCCCTATACCTTCTCTTTGGGGGTTTTCTTTCTGGGGTGTTGAGGCTAGAACCTCTGATGAATGCATGCTGGGAAGAACCTATCCCCTGAGCTGTGCCCCAACCCTACTGGGTTTTCCTTTTGCTTGGGGATGAATCATGCATGCCAGCTCTCCCTACTCACACCTCCCTGTCACGTACTTCCTGACTTACCGTACTTGATGATTCTGGGCTCCTCTCAACCTCCTTTCTGAGCAAAGAAAAAAATAGCTAACCACAAAAACTGCTGGGGGTTCCCATTGTTCATATGTGTCTGGTCTCCTGAGGGGAATCGATCTGCTCAATGCCCCCTAGGATCCAGCCACAATTTTTTTTTTTTTGCCATTTCAAAAAACAATTTCCATACGTCTGTGCTTTTACTTAATCTTTGTCATTTGAAATTCTGCTTGTCATTCGCAGCAGAGAGCAATGCCATTGTCTCTGTGTTGCCATCTGATGTCAGAATGAGATCATGCCTTCCGGATCCCTTTGCTCCGACTGTAATATTCCCAACGGCCACAGACACAAATCACAATTCAAAACTCTAGGTGTGCAGGCAATGCATTGTTATCTTTCAGTCACTAATTTTTAGCTTTTGTCCTACCCAACTTCTCCCCCGTCTCTTCCAGGGGTTTCATCTAAGCACAGGCTGGTAGAGATGGAATTAATGATCTCAGTTCTTTAAGTTTTTCTTTGCTGTGTAACTTTGGACAAGACATTTGTGCCCTTCATTCTGGGCTCACCTGAGGGACTTGGTTTGGTCTGTAGGATACTAGCAGGCCTGATGTGATCAGAGGTTTGAAACATAAATGTGGAGTTGGATTTCCTCACTCCTGGGGCTCCGCTGGTGTCCTTAGAAGAGCAACTTGAGCTAGCTGACTAGTTTCAGGAAAATGGTAAGAGGTGCTGCAGGATTCACCCCCAATTTATCCAGTCCAGCTCAGCTAACTCCCACTTGACCTACAGGCACCTAAGCTAAATAAATGCTTATTATTGGAAGCACTAAATTTTGGGATAGTTTATTTTTGCAGCATTTTTCTAGCAAGAACTTACTGGTGTATTTTGTAAACTGGCGACAGAGTAAAGGATTTTAGTAAGACTACAGCATTGTTTGATATATCTTTGTTCCCATTTTCTCTTTGGTCAAGAATCCATTGAAAGAGTTGCTATTTTTTCCTCATATAGATGAATACAGTGTTTCTTTCTCTCAGCAATTTTAATGATTTTCTCATGTCTCACTCGGGCATGGACAACCCAGGCAGGACTGCTTAGTTACCCTGTGCTGTTTAGGCAACTCTGAAAGACCTGTTTTCTACATAAAAATTGAGGCATAGTTTCTTCTGATATTGAATCCCCTAACATATCTGGAGTTTCTGTAATTTCCTCTCTCTAGCTCTCAAGATTCAGCCCTGGTTAGATAAGGGCACACAGTGAGGAAGACAGCCTAAGTCTAGCTTATCATCTCTCCATCTCTTTTCTGCCCCATTCCCTAAATCCTTTATCTTTCCTGGGATAGAAAAAAATTCTAAGTATGCATTTTATTACTTTGTTCTAATTAGTTGTACATGACAGTAGAATGCATTTTGACATATTGGGCACAAATAGAGCACAATTTCTCATTCCTCTGGCTGTACATGGTGCAGAGTCACGTCAGTAGTATCATCATACATGTGTATAAGGAAATAATGGTCTGTCCCATTCTACCGTCCTTCCCATCCCCAGAGCCCCACCCCTCTCTTTACTCTCCGCTATATAAACCAAAGTTCCTTTATTCTTCCCTACCCTCTTGACCCATTATGGATCAGCATCCACTTATCAGAGAAAACATTTGGCTTTTGGTTTTGGGGGACTGGCCTATTTCACTTAGCATGATACTCTCTAGTTCTATCCATTTACCTGAAAATGCCGTAATTTTATTCTCTTTTCTTACTGAGTAATATTCCATTGTGTATACATACACGTTTCTTTATCATTCATCTGTTGAAGGGCATCTAGTTTGGTTCCACACTTCAGCTGTTGTGAATTGAGCTGCTATAAACATTGATGTGGCTGTGTCACTGTAGTATGCTGATTTTAAGTCCTTTGGGTATAAACGGAGGAGTGGAATAGCCGGGTCAAATGGTGGTTCCATTCCAAGTCTTCTAAGGAATCTCCATACTGCTTTCCAGATTGGTTGCACCAATTTGCAGTCCCACCAGCAATGTATGAGTGTACTTTTCCCCCACAGCCTCACCAACATTTATTGTTGTTTGTATTCTTGATAACTGCCATTCTGACTGGAGTGAGATGAAATTTTAGAGTAGTTTTGATTCACATTTCTCTAATTGCTAGAGATGTTGAACATTTTTTAATACATTTATTGATCAATTGTATATCTTCTTCTGTTTAGTTCCTTAGCCCATTTATTGATTGGTTATTTGTGTTTTTGGTGTTAAGTTTTTTGAGTCCTTTATATATCCTAGAGATTAATGTTCTATCTGAGGTGCAGGTGATAAAGATTTTTTCCCATTCTGTAGGCTTTTTCATCAAATTATGGATTGTTTCCTTTGCTGTGAAGAAGCTTTTTAGTTTGAATCCATCCCATTTATTGATTCTTGATTTTACTTTTTGTACTTTAGGATTCTTATTAAGAAAGTCAGTTCCCAAACTGAAATGGTAGGGATTTGGGCCTACTTTAGCTGCTATTACTTGTAGGGTCTCTGTTCTATTGTCTGTTTTTGATCCACTTTGAGTTGATTTTTGTGCAGGGTGAGAGAGATGTACATTTTACTACATACAGATTTCCAGTTTTCCCAGCACCATTTATTGAAAAGGCTATCTTTTCTCCAATGTATATTTTTGGTGCCTTTGTCTAGAATGAGATAGCTGTATTTATGTGGTTTGTCTCTGTGTCTTCTATTTTGTACCATTGGTCTATATGTATCTTTTGGTATCAATACCATGCTGCTTTTGTTACTGTTACTCTGTAGTATAGTTTAAGGTCTGGTATTGTGATGCCTCCTGCTTCACTTTTCTTGCTAAGGATTGCTTTGGCTATTCTAGGTCTCTTATTTTTCCAAATGAATTTCATGATTGCTTTTTCTATTTCTATGAAGAATGTCATTGATAGGAACTGCACTAAATCTGTATAACACTTTTGGTAGGATGATCATTTTGACAATGTCTTACCTATCCAAGAACATGGGAGATATTTCCATCTTCTAAGATGTTCTTCCATTTCTTTAGTGTTCTGTAGTTTTCATTATAGAGGTCTTTCGTCTCTTTTGTTAGATTGATTCCCAAGTATTTTAATTTGGAGAGGGGCTATTGTGAATGGGGTGATTTTCCTAATTTCTCTTTCAGTGGATTCATCCCTAATGTATAGGAATGCATTTGATTTATGGGCATTGATTTTTATATCCTTCTACTTTGCTGAATTCATTTATTAGTTCTAGAAGTTTTTATTTATTTATTTATTCTAATTAGGTATATATGACAGCAGAATGCATTTTGATTCATTGTAAACAAATGCAGCACAACTTTTCATTTCTCTGGTTGTACACAATATAGAGTTACACCATATGTGCAGTCATGATGAACCTAGGGCATTGTTGTCCATCTCATTCCATCATCTTTCCTGCCCCCATGTCCCATCCCCTCCCTTCCTACCCCTTTGACCAAATTTCTTCCATTCTTCCCATGTCTCCTCTCCAATTATGGATCAGTATCCACTTATCAGAGAAAACATTCGGCCTTTGGTTTTTGGGGATTGGCTTACTTCGCTTAGCATTATATTCTCCAACTCCATCCATTTACCTGCAAGTGCCATGATTTTATTCTCTTTTAATGCTGAGTAATATTCCATTATGTATATATACCAGTTTCTTTATCCATTCATCTATTGAAGGGCATTTAGTTTGGTTTCACAGTTTAGCTATTGTGAATTGAACTGCTATAAACACTGATGTGGCTGTGTCACTGTACTATGCTGTTTTTAAGTCCTTTGGGTATAGACGAGGAGTGGGATAGCTGGGTCAAATGGTGGTTCCATTCCAAGTTTTCTGAGGGATCTCCATATTGCTTTCCAGATTGGTTGTACCAATTTGCAGTCCCACCAGCAATGTATGAATGTGCCTTTTCCTCCACATCCTGGCCAACACTTGTTTTTGTTTGTATTCTTGATAACTGCCATTCTGACTGGAGTGAGATGAAATCTTAGAGTAGCTTTGATTCACATTTCTCTAATTGCTAGAGATGTTGAACATTTTTTCATATTTTTGTTGATCGATTATATATCTTCTACTGAGAAGTGTCTGTTCAGCTCCTTAGCCCATTCATTGATTGGGTTGTTTGTTTTTTTGGTGTTAAGTTTTTTTGAGTTCTTTATATATCTTGGAGATCAGTGCTGTACCTGATGTGTGTGTGACAAAAATTTGCTTCCAAAATGTAGACTCTCTGTTCACCTCATTGACTGTTTCTTTTGCTGAGAAGAAGCTTTTTAGTTTGAATCCATCCCATTTATTGATTCTTGCTTTTATTTTCTGTGCTCTAAGAGTCTTATTAAGGAAGTCAAGGCCTAATCTGACCTGATGAAGATTTGGGTCTACATTTTCCTCAATTAGGCATAAAGTCTCTCATCTAATTCCTAGGTCCTTGATCCACTTTGAGTTGAGTTTTGTGCATGGGGAGAGATAGGGGTTTAATTTTATTTTGCTGCATATGGATTTCCAGTTTTCCCAGCACCATTTGTTGTAGAAGCTATCTTTTCTCCAATGTATGTTTTTGGCTTCTTCGTCTAGTAGAGGATAACTGTATTTATGTGAGTTTGTCTCTGTGTCTTCTATTCTATACCGTTGCTCTACATGTCTATTTTGGTGCCAATACTGTGCCGTTTTTGTTATTATAGCTTTGTAATATAGTTTAAGGTCTGGTATTGTGAGACCTTCTGCTTCACTCTTCTTGCTGAGGATTACTTTGGCTATTCTGGGTCTCTTATTTTTCCAAATAAATTTCATAATTGCTTTTTCTATTTTTATATAGAATGATATTGGGATTTTAATTGGAATCACATTGAATCTATATAGCACTTTGGGTAGTATGGTCATTTTGACAATATTGATTCTGCCCATCCAAGAGCATGGGAGATCTTTCTATCTTCTAAGGTCTTCTTTAATTCCTTCCTTTAGCATTCTGTATTTTTAACTGTAAAGATCTTTCATCTCTTTTGTTAAATTGATTTCCAAGTATTTTATTTTATTTTTTTTGAGGCTATTTTGAATAAAGTATTTTTCCTAATTTCTCTGTCAGAGGATTCATCGCTGATGTATAGAAATATATTTGATTTATGGGTATTGATTTTATATTCTGCTAATTTGCTGAATTTATTTATTAATTCTAGAAGTTTTCTGGTGGAAGTTTTTGGATCCTCTAAGTAAAGAATTATGTTTTTGGCAAATAATGATAGTTTAAGTTCTTCTTTTCCTTTTTGTATCCCTTTAATTTCTTTCATCTGTCTTATTGCTCTGGCTAGAGTTTCAAGGACTTTGTTGAATAGAAATGGTGAAAGAGACATCCCTGTCTTGTTCCGGTTTTTAGAGGGAATGCTTCCAATTTTTCTCCATTTAGGATGATGTTGGCCTTTGGTTTTGCATAGACAGCTTTTACAATGTTGAGGTATGTTCTTACTATCCCTAATTTTTCTAGTGTTTTGAACATGTTTTCTGGGTGCTGTGTTTTGTCAAATGCTTTCTTAGCATCTACAGAGATAATCATATGATTCTTATCTTTAAGTCTATTGATGTGATGAATTACATTTATTGATTTCCATATGTTGAACCAACCTTGCATACCTGGGTTGAAATCCACTTGATCATGGTGCACTATCTTTTAATATCTTTTTCTATGTGATTTGCCAGAATTTTATTGAGAATTTTTGCATCTCCATTCATCAGGGATATTGATTTGAAGTTTTCTTTCTTTGTCTTTTCTTTGTCTGGTTTTAGAATCAGGGTGATGCTAGCTTCATAGAATGAGTTTGGAAGGGTTCCCTCCATTTCTGTTTCATGGAATAATTTGAGGAGGATTGGTATTAATTCTTCTTTGAAGGTCTTATAGAACTCGGCTAAGAATCTATCTGGTCCTGGGCTCTTCTTGGTTGGTAAGCTTTTGATGGCATCTTCTATTTCCTTGCTTGCAATTGATTTGTTTAAATTGTGTATGTCTTCCTGATTCAGTTTGGGTAGGTCACATGACTCTAGAAATTTGTTGGTGTCTTCAGGATTTTCTATTTTACTGGAGTGTAGATTTTCAGAATAGTTTCTAATTATCTTCTGTATTTCAATAGTGTCTGTTGTGATATTTCCTTTTTCATCATGAATTCTATTTATTTATTTATTTTTAAAATATTTTTTAGTTGTAGATGGACACAATATCTTTATTCTATTTATTTTTATGTGGTGCTGAGGATTGAACCCAGTGGCTCACACACACAAGGCAAGCACTCTACCACTAAGCCACAATTCCAGCCCTCATCATGAATTTTATTAATTTGAGTTTTCTCTCTCCTTTTTGTTAGGGTGGCTAAGGGTTTATCAATTTTATTTATTTTTTCAAAGAGCTAGCCTTTTTTGAATTGTTAATTTTGTTTCAATTTCATTGATTTCAGGCCTAATTCTAATTATTTCATCTCTTCTACTTCTTTTAGTGTTAATTTGTTCTTTTTCTAGATCTTTGAGATGTAATGTCAGATTGTTTATTTGTTGACTTTTTCTTCTTTTAATGAGTGAGCTAAATGCAACAAATTTTCCTGTTAGCACTGCCTTCATAGTGTCCCAGAGATTTTGGTATGTTGTATCAGAGTTCTCATTTACCTCTAAGAATTTTTTTTATTGCCTCCCTGATGTCTTCTGTTATCCATGCATTGTTCAATAGTGTATTGTTTAGCTACTCCAGGCATTGGAGTAACTTCTATTTTTTATTTTATCATTGATTCCTAATCATTCCATTATGGTCAGATAGAATGCAGGGTAGTATCTCTATTTTTTGCATTTGCTAAGACTTGCTTTGTGGCATGACATATGGTCTATTTTAGAGCAGGATCCATGTGCTGCTGAGAAAAAAAGTGTATTCACTTGTCAATGGATGAAATAGTCCTTAGATATTTGTTAAGACTAAATTATTGATTGCATTATCAAGTTCTATAGTTTCTTTGTTTAGTTTTGTTCAGAAGATCTGTCCAGTGGTGAGAGAGGTGTGTTAAAGTCACCCAGTATGATTGTGTTGTGGTCTATTTGATTCTTGAAATTGAGAAGGGTTTGTTTGCTATATGGAGATGTTTCATTGTTTGGGACATAGATATTTAGGGTTGTTGTCTTGTTGATGTACGACTCCCTTACGCAATATGAAATGACCTTCTTTATCTCTTCTGACTACCTTTGATTTGAAGTTCACTTTATCTGATAAGAGGATGATAACCTCTGCTTGTTTCTGTGGTCCATGTGGGTGATATGTTTTTTTCCCATGATTTAACCTTCAGTCTGCCAATGTCTTTTCCTATGAGATGAGTCTCTTGAGGGAATAATATTGTTGGGTCTTTTTAAAAAAATCCAATCTACCAGTCTATGTTCTAATTAATGAGTTTAGGCCATTAACATTCAGGGTTAGTATTGAAATATAGATTGTATTCCTGGTCATTTTGGTTTGTTTTTGGTTTTTAACTTGACTTATTTTCTTCTTTGGCTTTTTCTGTAGTGTAGTTCCTCCCTTTGCCGATTTTCATTGTTGTTTTTCATTTCCTCCTCACGAAATATTTTGCCAAGAATGTCCTATAGTTCAGGCTTTCTCATTGTAAATTCTTTTAACTTTTGTTTATCCTGGAGAGTTTTTATTTCATCATCAAATCTGAAGCTTAATTTTACTAGATATAAGATTCCTCGTTGGCATCCATTTTCTTGCAGAGCTTGGTATGTTTTTCTAGGATCTCTTAGCTTTGATGGTCTGGGTTGAAAAATCTGCTGTGATCCAAATTGGCTTCCTCCTATATGTAATCTGAAACTTTTCTCTTATGGCTTTTAAAATTCTATCCTTATTGTGTATGCTAGGCATTTGCATTATAATATGCCTTGGTGTGGATCTGTTGGTGTCCTTTAGGCCTATTGTTTTTGATTTTCAAATTCATTCTTCATGTTTGGGAAATTTTCTGATATTATTTTATTAAAGAGATTGTGCATTCCTTTGGTTTGTATATCTGTGCCTTCCTCTATCCCAATAATTTTTAGATTTAGTCTTTTCATGTTATTCCATATTTCTTGGAGGTTCTGTTCATGATTTCTTACCATCTTCACTATATGGTCAACTTTATTTTAAAGATTATATATTTTGTCTTCATTGCCTGAGGTTCTGTCTTCCAAGTGATTTAATCTGTTGATGATGTTTTCTATTGAATTTTTTATTTGGTTTATTGTTTCCTTAATGTATAGGATTTCTGACTTTTTCCCCCCCAAAGTCTCTATCTCTTCCTTGAGGTAATCTCTTGCTACCTGTATTTGTTCTCTTATCTCTTTGTTGTGATCCATTGTTACCTATATTTGCTCTCTTATATCATTCTTTGCTTTGCAGATTATTTTAATTATGTGCATTCTGAACTTCCTCTCTGAAATTTCATCTACTATGCTGTCAATGGATTTTATTATTGTAGCATCTTTGGGGCACTTTATTCCCTTGTTTTTTCATGTTGTCCATGTATCTTCTTCTCTAGCAGTGCAGATTTGAGGTATTACAGTTTCTGCCCTATAATCTTGTAGTGTCCCTACAGCTTACCAATACCTTGCCTTTAAGGGGGAGATCAATATTTAGAGCACATACTGCAAACAATATGCAGCCATAAACCATATAGCTCCTATTTAGACACAGTTTTGTCACAATAATCAGAAATAATATGTTTGATCAATATCTACAATATAAATAGTAGGTTTGGATAAGGGTCTACAGTTTCTAATGGTGGACAATGAAAGAGCTGGGGGCTGGGTGTAGGATGTGGGGTTTATAAGGCAGGAAGTGAGAATATAGAGGTATTAGATCATAGGAAGAGTGAAAGAGGAATCAAGAGATGTAGGCTAGCAGGGATACCTCAGGTGTAACCAGGCCTACAAGAACCTTGGTGATGGTCTTCCAGATCCTGGCTGTTGTCTCTAGATAGAAGTGAGCCTGTCCCTAGTTGGTGGCAGCATCAAACCTGTAGGTTCCTTGATGTTAGGCTTCCAGGTCCTAGCCAGTGTCTTAAGATGAAAGCTGCTCTGACTAAAGATGGTAGTGGCAGCAGTGGAAGCAACTCAAGATGGTGGTGGCAGTGTCCCAAGATGGAGGCAACCACTTTCAGGGATGGGGCTGAGAAAGCAGGCTGTGCATTGGCCTGCGTTGGGCAGCCTGTTTGGAGATGCAGTGCTGTGTTGTGCAGTGCGGTGGGCAGGCTGCTGCCTCCAGGCTCTGGCTGTTGTTCCAAGGTGGAGGTTAACACATGGGGCAGGAGCGCTATGGAGGTGACTGCAGTGTCCCAAGATGGAAGCACACTGGGAGAGCCACACGTTGGTAGGTGGGGAGCCACAGCATTGTTGCTCCTCTCCTCCTCCTCTGTGCATGCTTGGTGGCTGAGCTTGCTCTGTTCCTCCTCCTTCAGTGGGCTGGGGTCGTACCTAAGTATGCATTCATTTGCATATACCGTTTATGATGTAACGTTTGAGTCTCAAGTCCTTCAAAACTTTGAATTCTAGGATTTGTCTTTTTTTTTTTTTGGTCCAATCATTATGTTATGGTAAAATCTTGTTGCCTGAAGAGAGGTAGATTATGTAGTAAAAAAGAATACTAGAGGAAAACAAAATGCATGCTAATACTAGAAATTGCCATCCTGGCACACAATCTGTTACCAGTGAACAGAATTGCTAACTGACCTCTTTCTTCAATTTGACATCCATCTCTTCTTACTGCTTACGTGAGGCTTCCCATCAGATGGTCTATGGAGATCTTGAGTTCAGCATGTCCAAAATGGAACACATTCTCTTGCCTTGATCTAATCATTATTCAGGTTCCTTATCTCAATAACTGGAATCTTCATCTACCCTGCTATCTGGGAAGTGTCAGGGCTTCTTCCAGCTCTGATTCCATTACTCCCTGCCATCTATTTTTAGGATCTTGAATAAACTATACTCTTTCATGCCCTCAGATTTTTTCTCAAATCTTTTTTCCCTAGATGAGCCTTCCCCATTTCTACCCCTTACAACCTCATACACTTCTCCTTGGCTAATTCCTATAGATGAATCTAAATAGTATGTCCTTTAGGAAGCTTGTCCTGATTTTTCTGTCCTCCATGACATATTTGTATATCATCTGGCTAGTTTTCAAAACTCTTATCAGATTTCCAATTCCTGACATTTTCTTTATTTAACTAAACTTTAAATGAAAGCATATCACACAAAAATGTGTGCAAATTGCAAATATGTATCTTGATGAATTTTCACAAAATGAATTATCATTTATCCAAATAAAGAAATAGAATATTGCCAGCAGTGCAGAAGCCCCCTCTGTCCCCTATTTTAGTCACAACTTCCTCCAAGGTAACCACTTTTGGCTTCTAACATCACAGATTCATTTCATATTTTCTTGAGCTTCATATAAATAGAATCATACAATATGCATTCTTGTGGTTCGATATTATGTTTGTGATATTCATGGCGTGTGTGGCAATGATCTTTCTTTCACATTCCTTTGAACAAATATACTACAATTCACTTATCCATTTGATTGTTGATAATGTCTGGGTTACTTTGAGTTTCTGCCTGCTGTAAATTCCACAGTTATTATGAACATTCTTATGTCCTTCTATCTGCTTTTTTTTCCCTGAAAGATTTGTGCATTTCTATTTGGTGTACATCTAGGAATGGATTTGCAGGATCACAGAATAGGCATATGTTCAGCTTTAGTAGATAATGTCAGTTTTTCAAAGAAACTATAATAATTTAAATTCCCATCACAAATGTTTGAAAATTTTAGTGGCTTTAAAATAATCTTTGATTATGGTGTGAGGTAGACATCAAGATTCAGTTTTTCAGCCAGCCATGTTGGTGCATGCCTGTAAATCTGGCTACTCAAGAAGCTGAGGGTATAAGTATAAAGCTACCCTCCACAATTTAGTGAGCTCTATCTCAAAAAGAAAGATGGGGATGGAGATGTGTTATGATGATAAAGTGTCCCTGGGTTCAATCCCCAGTACTGAAAAATCATTATTTTCATGTATCTGATTATTACAGCATTGTTTACAAAAACTATCATTTTCACTGCATAGAATTCCAGTAGCAACTTTTCTGAAAATCATTTGATTATGTATGAATGCACATAAATATGATTCTCTTTTCTGTTCCCTTGGTCCAATATCATACTGTCTTAATTACTGAAGCTTTATAAGAAGTCTTTCATTCTCATAATATTATTGTTCCAATTTTTTTCTACTTTTAAGATTTTCTTTCTAGGTTTTTTAAATGTCCATATACATTTTAGATTAATTTTTCAACTTCCAAATTAAAAAAAACAAATCCACACTGGGATTTAGTTTTGAATTTCCCTGAGTTTACAGGTTAATTTTGGAATAATTAAAATTTTAACGATCTTGAGCTCCTCTAACCTATTAATAGATTGTCTCTCTTTAATTCTTTAATATTTTGCAGTTTTCCACCATACCTTTTTTTGTTAGATTCA
>CM053408.1:17418429-17508857 GCA_028644305.1 Xerus rutilus | reverse complement strand
TTTTTGGTGGGGGGATACTGAGGATTGAACTCAGGGGTACTTGACCACTAAGTCACATCCCCAGCCCTATTTTGTATTTTATTTAGAGACAGGTTCTCACTGAGTTTCTTAGCTCCTCACTTTTGTTGAGGCTGGCTTTGAACTTGCGATCTCCCTGTCTTAGCCTCTGGAGTCACTGGGATTTATGTGCTACCACGCACTGCTCAAGTACATGTTTTTAATTCTCTTCAGTGTATATCTAGAGTAGACTTAATGGATCATGTGTTAGCTTTCTGTAACTTTTTGAGAAAGTGCCAAACTGTTTTCTACAGAGGATGTACCATTTTATACACCCAATATATGAGAGTTTTAATAGTCTATATCCTTACAGTATTTTTAAAAAATAGCCATCCTTGTGGATATAAAGTAATATCTTATTGTAGTTTTTATTTGCATTTCTCTAATGATTAATGATTTGAACACATTTTAATGTGTTTATTGGTCATTATATATTTTCTTTGAAAAAATCCTCTCGCTTTCTTGATAGTGCTCCTCTGAAGCACAAGACTTTTAATTTTAATAAAGTAAAGATTATCATTTTTGAGGGTGAATGGGGCTCTTTATGCTTTTGGTATCATATCTAAGAAGTCTTTGCCTAATCTAAGTTCAGGAATTCCCCCTTCCCATTTTTTCTAAGTATTTGTTTAAGTCAGTTTTTTTTTTTTTTTTTTTTTTTTTTACCACTGAGACCAAAAGACCTGACAAGAACAATTTTAGGGGAGGAAAAGTTTATTGGGTGCTCATGTTTTCGGAGGTCTCAGTTCATAGGTGGCCAACTCCATTGCTCTGTGCCTGAGGTGAGGCAGAACATCAGGGAAGAAGGGTGTGGTAGAGGAAAGCAGCTCAGGAAATGACAACAGAGACAAAATATAAACCCCAAAGGCGTGCCCTCAGTGAACAAACTTCTCCAACTACACCCTACCTGCCTAAAGTTGCCACAAAGTTAATCCTTATCAGTGGATTAATTCACCGATTAGGGTACGACTTTCTTAATCTAATCACTTTACCTCTGTAAATTTCTTGCATTGTCTCACACATGAGCTTTTAGGGGACACCTCATATCTAAACCATAACAACACTTTTGTAATTTAAGCTCTTACATTAAGGTTTTGATTAATTTTGAATTGATCTTTGTGTACTGTATGAGAGAAAGGTCCAAATCCATTCTTTTGTGTGTGGCTATACAGTTGTCTCAGCACCATTTGTTGACAAGACTATTCTTCCCCTGTTGGATGGTCTTGGCCCCCTCATCTAAATCAGTTAACCACAGATGTGTGGTTTATTTCTGAATTTTCAATTCTATTCCATTGATCTATATGCTAGCATGTGTGTGCATGCATATGTGTATGTGTATGTGTGACTATATATGTGTGTGTGTGTGTGTGTGTGTGTGTGTGTGTATGTATTTATTTATATGTAAAATAAGGAATTGGCTCCTATTATTATGGAGACAGAAATCCCATGATCTGCCATCTGCAAACTGGAGAACCAGGAGAGCTAGTGATGTAATTTAGCCTTAATTCAAAAGCCTGAAAACCAGGAGCTAATGATTTAAATCTCAGCCTGATGAGAAGATGGAATGATATGTCCCAACTCAAGCAGTGAAGCAGGAAAAAGAAAAGGCAAACTTTTCCTCCCTATGCCTTTTACTCTTATTCCAGATCCTCAATGAATTGGATGATTCCCAGCCATGCTGGGGGGAGTGGAAACTCCTTTACTCCACTTATTCAGATACTTATCTCATTAGGTAACACCCTCACAAATATATCTGGAAACAATGTTTGATCTGATCACCCCATCGTCCATGCAAATTGACATATAAAATTAACCATCCCAGCATATATTGAGATAATAATGTGTTTCCTGACCTTTATTCTATTAATATGGAGTATTACATTGAGTGATTTTATATATATATTGAACCAAGCTTGCATTCCTGATATAAATCTCACTTCATTATTGTGAAAAATATCTTTTATATATTGCTAGCTTTAGTTCACTAATATTTTGAGAATTTTTGCCTTATAATATATAAAGGGTATTATCTATAGTTGTTTTGTGAAGTCTTTGTCTGGTTTTGGTATCAGAGTAATAGTGACTTCAAAGAATAACTTAAAAATGATCCCTTCCTTTATATTTTTATAAGATTTTTTGAAGCATTAATGTTGATTCTTTAAACACTGGTGGAATTTATCATTAAGTCATCTTGTATTGGGCTTTTTGTAGTAAAATATTTCTGATTACTAATTTAATATCTTTACTTGTTATAAATCTATTCAAATTTTATATTTTCTTTTGGGTCATTTTCTCAGGAATTTGCCCATTTTACCTAGGTCACCTCATTCGTTGTATACTTGTTTATAGTACTTTCTTAAAATCCTCCTTAACTCTATAATGTTGGTAGTAATGTCTCCTCTGTTCTTTTAGCAATTGAGATTCATCTTTGTTCTTGGTCAGACTAGCTAAGGCTTGTCAATTTTATTGAACATTAGAAGAACCAACTTTGGTTTAGTTGATTTTCTCTGCTATTTTTATGTTATTTTCATTCATTTCTGCTTTCATCTTTATTACTTAGGTCCTTTTGTTTTCTTTGGATTTAGTTTGCTTTTCTTTTTCTAGTTGTTAAAGGTGGAAGATTAGGCTTGATTTGAGATACTTTTCTTTCTTAATATAGACATTTATAGATGTAAGTTTCTATCTATGAAATACTTTAATTTCATCATGTTTTATATCATTCTAGTTTTGAATAGTATAGTTTTGTGTTTTAGTTCCATTCATCTCAAACATTTAAAAAATTTTTCCTTTTATTTACTCTTTGAAACATTTCCTTTTTTTTAAAGGAATTATTTGCTTAATTTCCATATATTAGTGATTTCTTAAAACCTCATTTATTGATTTCTAATTTTATTCTGTTGTGGTTGGAGGTCATATTTTATGTGACTTCAGTCCTTTTATATTGATTGAGACTTGTTTTAGGTACTAACACATGACTTTACTTGGAGGATGTTTCATGTGCACCTGAGAAAAATATGTATACTACTGTTGTTGGTAGAGTGTCCCATAGATCTTTGTTAGATGTAGTTGGCTCATAATGTTATTTAAATCTTTGATTTTGTTGTTGACCTTTTGTCTAGTTGTTTTATTATTTAAAGTGGAGTAATGAATTCCCAAAAATTATTGTTATCTGTTTCTCCCCCTAATCCTGTTTATCATTGCTTCATGTATTTTGGTGCTCTCTGATTAGATGCATATATATTTTTAACCTTTATATCTTCCTGAGGAGTCAATCCTTTAATTTTCATAAATGTCCTTCTTTGTCTCTAGTGACAATTTTGTTTTAGACTCTATTTTTGTCTGGTAGTGGTCTAGCCATTCAACTCTCTTACTGTTTAAATGATATTTTCATTTTCTTTATTTTCAACCTAATTATGTCTTGAATCTTAAGTCTGTTTCTTGTAGATAGCATATTGTTATATTTTTAAAAATGCATTCTTCCAATCTCTGTATTTTAGTTGAGGTCTTTAATCCATTTACATTTAATGAAATCACTAATTATTTCTGTCTACCTCTTACTATATGTTTCTTATGTCTTAAGCTCTTTTCTTTCATTCTTCCTCCTCCTGGTCTCTTTTGTGCCATAAAAATGTTTTCTATTGTACCATTTTAATTACTTTGCCATTTATTTTATAACATTTTTCAATTATATTCTTGGTGGTTTCCTTGGTGAAACACTAAAGTGTAACAATCTAGTTTAGATTAATACCAATTAACTTCTAGTAGTACACAAAATCTTTACTCCTGCATAACTCTGTTTTCTCTCCTCTTCTTTATATTATTTTCATACAAAGTACATCATTATACATTGTGTGCCTGTCAACATAGATTTAAAACTATTTGCTTTATGCAGTTGTCTTTTAAATCAGACAGGAGAAAAAATTAAAAGCAAAAAAAATCCTTTTATTATGTCATTCATTTTTATGTGGATTTAAGTAATGTTTGTCCTTTAATTTCACTCCGAAGGATTCCCTTTATTATTCCTTATAGGGCAGTCCCAAGTTCATTTATTGAATTCTCATTTATTTCCTTCAGAATGGAGATCATGTAACCACAAGAGTAGCTATGAAAACCATTAGAATGAATGATAAAATGATAAAAAAAATAATTATTCTTTGTTAAAAATGTATTTCACATTCTTTGGAAATACTGTAGTTTTTTTATTCTGAACTGGCTTTAAAGGTTCTATTGTTTTTAAAACTTTTAGAAAATCATTTTTCTGTAAGAATGATGGAAAAACCCTTCCTGAATGTAGCAATACTAATAATTAAGTTATGAAAAGCACTTTGGCCTTAAATTGTGAAAGAAATTCTTTTGTGAAATCAAATCTGGATTGTAAACAATGGTGTTTGTTTTAAAAAACTGAACAAATAATGGAAAGTTTGGATAAAGGCAGAGTGCATAATTCTTGAATATTGAGTGGTAAGATTGTCTTTCATAACTTCTTTCAAAGTGTTTTATACATATTAATTTAAACCTCACACATGTTCATCTGTAGATCATTTATCCACAAGTGTCTGCCAATATAGACCATTTACCCCACAGATAGGAGATGGAATTGAAGATACAACTAGTACAGGCTTGAATCATATTTTTCTACCGGAAGAAAATTCTAGTTCCTTTTGAATAGCCCTGGACTTTTAGAAAGCCAGTAAGCACTTGCCAAGCAACATATGCACTTCCTGTGGACAAAGAAGAATCTAACATAGCCTTTGGCTCGTGGCCAGCAAGTTTAGTGGCTCTAGAAGCATGTGCCTTCTCAGTGTGTGGCAATGCCAGTCTATTTCTGACCTTATCCATCGTAGACTCTTGGGTTTCCCTAGCCAGCTGGGCTGGGAGGCAAGTCTACCCCTTCAGGCCACTGAGGAGCTAAGTGATCACTGCCACACAAATCTGTTGGTATCACTGGGACAGAACATGTATTGTAGCTCTTACTCAAGAATAGAACTTTGCTCAAAGACTTTCTGGGGAGTTCCTTCTTAGCCTGATTCTCTAGGAGGTTTTCTCAGAAACAGTTGCTATCTGTGAGGTCTGGCCACTAATGATCTCCCTCCTGGTCAAGCAGGATATTTTCCCCTAGCCAACTAAAGAAATCCCTTTTATAAAGAGTCTTCCTGCTGAGCCTTTGGAGGATTAAGTGCCTAGTTAAGTCCCTTCTACAAGGAGAAACTGGTATGAATTTGGTTTCTTTCTTTCTTTTTTTTTTTTTAATTTTTTTAGTTGTAGATGGACACAATATCTTTATTTATTTTTATGTGGTGCTGAGGATCGAACCCAGTGCCTCACGCATGCAAGGCAAGTGCTTTACCACTGAGTCACAATCCCAGCCCCTTGGTTTATTTCTTAACTCTGAGGAATCCATTTTGAAAACTGTCAACAGAAGCAGATTGACAGAATGATTACCCCAAGCTATTTGTGGATTCCTCCCAGTTTGCTAGGCTTGAACTCAAGTCTTTTCTGTCCTGAATGGGATGCATTTGAACAAGAAAGAGTAAAATGACCCATTTCTGTTAATCTTAACATTGCATGTGAATCATTTCTGAAGCTAATCCAGTATGATTTTTCAGGGGAAGTCTTATCAGTGGAGATGTTTTCCTCAGGGTCTCTTCATCTGACAGGTTACCTGAGGTCGAGTTTATTTATTTCTTCCACTAGGTGGCAGGACTTTTAGGCAGTGTTACAAACGTGTCCCAGAAAGTCCTCTTGGAACAGAGCAGTTTAGAATTGTCAACATTTGGTGCAGGTCAAGGAGTTGAATTTCTTATGCCTCTGAGTTTCTATGATTACCTTGTTCCACATTCCTTCTTGGAATACAGTTTATTTTTTCAGGCAAACAATGCACAAACAGCGTGTTTTTGCTTTTGGCATCATGTCTCTGTTGCAGAAATGATTTTTTAAATCACAGATCTTTGACCGAAGAGTTTGTGTTTTCTTGCTTTCAGGAGGAAAGAGTGGTGCCTTCTAAACTGTGGAATGACAAGTTCTTTTCATCTAAAAAAACAAGGGTGGAACATTGGAATTTTGGTACTATTGTGAGAGAGATGGAGTGTTTGAGCCTGAACGGAATGAAAACACTTTAAAAGAAAGAAAACAAATGATATTAAGATATGGCAAGCACTACAAATGTAGGAGAGTCAATGGAGTCTACGAATTATTAGCATCCTGTGGATCACTGGGTCTAGATTATGTTCTGCTAAATTTTTGTTACTGAATAATGGCCTTTTTGGCTCATGATTCAATGTGAGTGGCATTTGGGGTGATCCTGGATAATTGAGAGATTAGGCAAGATGCTTTTGAAACCATATCATCAAATGCAAGTGGAAAATATTTTCCCAGCTATCTGAAAATAAACCAATGAAAAATGAAAGGTCAAATTGCCATAAGCCTTTTGGGTTTTCGTTATGGGTAGTTGTGAATAGCATCACCCTCAGATAAATAGAGCTCGAGTTACATGAAATAATCCTTCGGAATTAAGCTGATGGGTGGTCTTTCCTTTAATTTGTTACTCTGGCACTTGGGTACCAGTACTTAATATTCATGATTAAATCCAAGAAGGAAAGCACTTGAAATTATAATCTCCTTTTGTGTTTGGAGAAGAATCTAGTTTCAGCCAAACTTTTCATTTAACCAACATGTTTCAACCTTCCTTAATGGAGAACGGATAGAGTTCCAAGAACTACTAAATGTTTACCTTTGGTTCACTTGCTGTAGAATATGCAGATGTGTTTCCAGTATAGGACAAGGAACCTGTTTCTCTTAACATGAATCTCACAAAAGCCTATGGAGTGCAGATATAGCTGTTGGAAAAGTGCAGGCAAAAGAAACTTCGAGGTAATCTATTGTCTCCTCAGCCACTCCTGACAATGTCTGGCTTTCACAGACAGGTGCTTCTGTTATTTATAAACACCTCCTATGAAGACAGCCAAAGGAGCAAGGTGTGCCTGTCAGGGTGAGTGATGGGTGTGGTAGGAATAAATGGGTGGATGGTGGTGAGTTGAAACCTGAGCTGTTCTGATCCCTTGGAGCAGGACACCTGGAAACTCCTCCTGCCTCTTCCCAAAACAACTCTGGTTTTGCCAGATATAGGAGGGTGGAGAGAAGGAAATGAATTGTGTGTTTATGTGGATGGGGGATGAGATGAGGGGCTATTTGGGAAGTTTAATTCTAGCCAGGGAAGTCAGAAACCCTTGCATGGATGCAAACAAAGCCACCAGGGGGTGGTTTCTTAATTTCACTTTGATGATCCTGGTACTATAACAGGCCTGCCTGGACTCACTGTTCTGCTTATCCGGTTTCTCTTTCCTTTGCTCTTTGGAGCTTTCTGGGTTGAAGCCAGGTTTGGTCAGGGAAATATTAGTTGAATAGAATGATCAGTGGGAGAACTTCTCAGTCTAATGTATAATGCTTTTAGTGCTTTTTGAATCTTAAGTTGTATCTTCTACGAAGGAGATCATACATTAGTTAACTAACTTACAAACTAAAAATATTTTCTCTTTTATTTTGATTTCCTGTTAGCACTCCCCAAATCCGATAGTTTGTGCTTGACAGTTTAAATAATGTGTCATAATTACATAACTATATGTACTTTGGAGAAAGGAAACCTAACTCTGATACTCTTAATAACTAACTCTTCTCTTAGAGGCAAAACACTGACTACAGACACTCATATGTTGTAGAAAAAGACTTTGGAATTAGACACATTTGGTTTAAATGTGTTCTAACATTTATTATTTATGTGAGCTTGGACAAGTGATTGAACTGCTTTGTGCCTTGGTTTTCTATCTCTGTAAAAAGGGATATTAATATTTGTTCTTACTATGATGATCAAGTGCACCACTGACTGTCCAACGGGGCACATCCACTCAGATGTGGAGGGTGAGCTCAAGGATTGCTAGCACCTTCTGTGCATAGGCCATGGTAGAATCTTTCAAAATAAGGATTAATCGGAAGCAATACTTCAGAAAGCTTACCTTTTTGGTCAGTCTTTAATCATGAAGATGAAGTTTCTGGGGATGCATTTGAGTTTTCTACTGATTGCACTCTTCTGGGGAGGAAACCCAGGATAGGGAGAGCAGAAACGGAAAAAATGCTTGGTGGGTGGTGAATCACTAACAAACAAACAAACAAACAAACAAACAAACCACCTGAATGGTGTTCCAATCAGGAAGGGCTTTGTTTCCCTTGAACATTATCCCCTAAGAATACCCATCTCCTGAGACATAAGCCTGTGCCTTTCTCCACCCATGTGACAGCCATTTTGAAAGATGGATATTGGGTAGAAATCAAATTTCAGAGATAAGAGAATCAGAACCCGAAAGCTGGAAGAGACTATATTATTCAAAGAGTATGTTGGAGGCCAGAAGAAGTTTGAAAGTCTAGGGATGATACCTCATGCGTTCATGGCAAATCAAGGGTTAGAATTCAAGTTTCTTGATTTTAATCCAAATCTCTCTATTTCAGGAAGAGTGTTTCATGATTAGTTTCTTCCTTCCCTTTCCTTTCCCTTCCTTTCTCCCTCCCTCCCGCTCACTTTTTTCTCCTCATTGCTGCTCTTTGTTGACCAGAAAGATGAAAGTCAACATTAGGAAGGACATTACATGTTCTCCAATGATCTCCTGCTGTCTTGGAAGAGCTAGAATAAAGGAAAAAATCCAGGAAATGACCTTTCCAGTCTGGATTCCTACACACACACACACACACACACACACACACACACACACACACACACACACAATTTCTTCCTGGGACAAAGACTAGAACTGAATCTTGAGTTTGCCCTTTTTATTCTAAAAAATAATGATATGTACATACTAACTGTTTGGGGGGTAATTAAAATAATTTGTGGGAGGTCAGAGGATGTATTTCTTAAGGCTGTATGAGGAAATATCATTTATACGAATTTTTATTGCAAAAAACCCCCCAAAACAAACAAACAAACAAAAAAGGAATCGTAGTGAGATTTGTCAGGCTTTACAACTATGAATTAAAAGTTCCTAAACCATCTCTGGCCCAAATCTTCTCTCTAACCTGTGTTCTGCATCTTGTTCCAAGGGCAGACCTGGCTGCCAAGCCTACCGGATGGGACATCCGCAGCAAAGATTGGAAAGGAGAATTTTACCCTGAGTTTGAAGGTGTTATTTTTCCCATGGTTTGATTTGCCTGGCATTCTTTGCCTGGCATTTTTTTTTTCCCTTTCCTTTGCAAGGAAAGGGAGAAATGAGGAGCATTAGTTAGTTGCTGACGAAGTCAAGAGGGCGCTGAGGTTGGTGGGGTTTATTACTTTTGGCAAATTCATTGTGTGATGTGGTTTTACTTCCTATTTGCAGAGCCTTTCTAGAAACCTGGGCTCTGTTCTCCAGTGAGTCCTCCTTGTTGGCTAATATATATTAAAAAAGAGAGAGTGAAGGTTCCAAAGATGGGAAGAAATGTAAAAAAAAAAAAAAAGAGTTTTGAAGAGAACAGCATAAAGCAGAGGACAATTACCAACATGTAAAAAATAGCCTTTCAGTCCAGCGCAGATGTTGCAGAATTTGCCGTGGAACTCTTACAGCCCAATGACAGCATTGGCACCATTGACATGTATGTGTTGCCACCCAGTTGTTGGCCTACCTTGTTTCATATAAATTAAAAAAAATATGGAACATAAAGTGAATTTTTTTGAGTATTCACATTAAAAATTCCCTGGGCTTGGGTTGCAGGAACTGAGCGGTATTGCTCAAGGAAGACACTATGGGTCTGGCATCTAGTACTTGGTTTTGAGTTTGGCTCGGTCATTTGAGTCTCGAATAAGGCACAAGCTCCAGGCCTCATCTGTAATCATTTGAAATTATATTAGATGATCTCTAAGCATCCTCCCAGCTTGAATATCTTACGTCTAGGATTTATTTTCCTAGGTGGGGATGAATTTCCATCTTCCATAAGGTACCTTTTGAATGTTACAAGGTGAATTCTGCTCTTTGAGGAAGTCTCTCATTGCAGCAGCAGTTGGTTCAGAGGTTTACACATGGTGTATAAAACCATTATCTTTTCAAGCAAGCAGCTAGCCAAAAGTAAATCAATCAATCAATAAATAAATATAAACAACAAAAAAATATTGCTTTCATCACCACCATTTCTATTTTGAAACAGAAAATTCTCCCTGAAAAGATTTAGATGGGTGTGTGTAGCGCATGTATTGTGTAACCACTCTGCAGTGTAACAAGTCTAACGAAAACAAGACTCACTTATCGGATGCTGCAAGCCAAGTATTGAATATAATTCTAAGCCAGGAGTATCTTCAATCTGCACACATAAATACTTGTTATTTTACTTAAAAAGAAGTTTCTGCCTGGCTAGGAAAATGAAAAGCGAGCGTGTAGACCGGGAAGGACAAAGCAGTGGGACCAGAAAAGATAGAGCAAAGGAATTACCAACACGTAAAAAATAGGCTTTTTATTCAGTGCAGACGTTGCAGAATTTGCATGATGGAACTCTTACAGCCCGGTGTACGTGGTAGTGATGATAGCAGCAGCCATCGCGAAGTCCAGGAACATGCAGGGCACTGTGTCTCAGCCATGATCTGGTACGTGTGTGTGTGAGCACACAAGCACATATGTGCATGAAGGAAGGTGTCAATGGACCTTCCTCAAGAACAAGTATATTTGGAGAGTTAAAAAAAAGAAGAAGAAAATGATAGGTATTTTGCTTCTTTAACTTGGGACTACAACTTGTGTTCTCACTTTCTTTTGCACACACCTTAAAAGGAGAACTTACAACCATGGAAGTAAACTTGAAGTAGCACAGGAGAGAGAGGGGAAAAAAAAATTCAGTGAGAATATTGTTAGTGGAATATCAGTTTCTGGGCTTTAGGTTCCTTAGATCTATTTTTCCTTAGTTTCAGGAAAGAGTTGTATGTTGTCATCAGAAACTATATCTTTTTTTCCTACACACACTACGTGCTTCTGTTCTGTTTTAGTATCTTTTATTATTCCTTTTATATATCCTTTTTCGTAAGTAAATTAAAATAAAAACAAACTTCCTATTTTGGAGTAGTTTGAGAACTACTGAAAAGTTGCAAAGATAGTAGAGAACTAAATTATCCTTACCTTTTTTTTTACCAGAGTGTACGCCTATCTTACCATGGCATATATGTCAAATCTAAAACACTGATATTGATATATTGCTACTAAGTTCTACACATTGTATAGGTTTCACCATTTATTCCATTCATGTCATTTATCTGTTCCAGAATCCTGTTATGATTTGGATATGAGATGTGCCCTCAAAGCTCTTGTGTTAAGGCAGGGATGTTTGGAGGTAGAATGATTAGATCATAACAGATCTAACCTGTTCAGTCCATCCTAGCTTGAATGGACCAACTGGGTGGTAACTATAGGCAGGAGGTCATGGTTGGAAGAAGTGGGTCACTGGGTGCATGCTGTAGAAGGGTTCATCTTCCCTGTGCCCTTCTCTCTCTGCATCTTTGTCACCATGGACAGAGCAGTGCTCCTTTACCATGCCCTTCCACCATGATGGTCTACCTCGCCTAGGGTCCAGAGCAATGAAATCAGTTGACACGGACTGAATCTCTAAAACCATGAGCCAAGATAAACTTTTCCTCCTCTAACTTGTTCTCATCAGATATTTTAGTTATAGCAACAAAAAGCTGACTAACCATTCAGGATCCCATATTGCTGTGTCCATTATTTCAGGTTGGTGAACAGAAGGTTCTGGAGGAAGACCCCTTACACAAATACCGGTATGGAGTATCACCTTTGATCTGGGTTTTCCTGTTGTTCTAGAGGGAGCGTCACAATGACTAGCTGGATTTGGATTTTCTGATGGAGCACTGGCTGCACCAAAGACAGATTTGCCTTGGTGGTGCCATTTTGGCCAACCCTAGCCATGTGCTCTGCAAGAAGTACAGCCGTCTCACTCACAGATAGCAGGGAGTCAGCCTAAAAGCTACAGCCTGGGGACAGAAGAGATGCCACCAATCCATTCATGTTTGCAACACATGGGTTTGATGGCATAGGGTTAAGGAGTCTTGAGGCCTTTGTTTATAGCAAGACTAACTATAAGCTGCGTAAGGTGAGGGATTGTGTCTGTTTTGGCCATTATTGTCTTTTCAGGCGCACCTGGTGCCCACCACATAGTAAGTTCTCATGGAATATTTGTTGAATGAACAAATGTGTGAAAAGATGAGAAGCTGCTGAAGAAGACCAGCAGAGAGAGGGAACACCATGGTTGGCAAAGGAAAGGCCTTTGGCCTTCTCCGTCCCCACCCAGGCAGATTTGGCAGGGATAGGGAAGGGATTCTCTCCAGTGGGGCAGCTTGGACTTCTTCAGCTGTTCTTAGTTGGAAGCCTCACTCACTACATCACACCTGGCTATATTTCAAAGATTAATGAACAGCATCTTGTCAGGTTTAATATATTGCACTTGGGGAGTTTACTTTGCCGATGTAATCATAAATTCCCCGAGCTGCGAATTACACCTTAAGGACTTAAATGAAGTTCTAGTGAGAACTAAAGAAACAGGAATCACTGTAAAATGTAAAAAGTGCCAGTTTTGAGAGAAAACTGTAAATTTTCTAGGACATTAGGTTTCAAAAGAAGGATTACACACAGACTAAACAAAGTAGAAGTCATAAAAATTTAAAGACACCACAAAACATAACAAAAATAAGATCCTTTTTAGTTATGACAGAATTCTAAAAGGAAACTTACACCAAATTATGCCACCCAAGCAGAGCCATTAATTAACCTAATGAGAAAATATGTTCCATTTCCATGGCCAAAGCATGTCAGGAAGCCTTTGACATTTTAAAATGGGAAAGAAGAAGAAGAAGAAGAAAAGGCAATTGCAGTATTCTAAATAGTTTTAAGCATTAAGTTATCAGTTCAGGAACTCTGAGGTACTTTTGATAATAGCTTCAGTGACCCCCTGGGGAAATTTTTGCATTGTCGCATACAGACAATGAGCATTACAAAAACAGAATTGGGAAAAAGAAGTTGGAGTCAAAGGAAACTTCAGGAAACTCAGGGTGAGAACATTAAGAAGAAGCTTAGTTACTGACCTCTGGGTAGAACTTCACAAGATGAACTTGAGCAAAGAGGAGAGAGAAATCAGTGAGACAAAACTGTAACAATGAAAATTCCATCACTTGACCCGGGGTATGGAATTTAAACGTCAAGTCTTTTTCTGTTTCTCAGTAACATTATTGGTTCCGAGATTAATGTTGCTTGTGTTATAATCTGTGTTGTTTCCTTTCTGTGTTGCTGTTCTTATATGTCCCTTCTCTGTCTGCTCTTAGCCTTGAACTTAACTATGAGATCGGAGCAAAACCTGGGCAATCCATACATGCTTTCTTTTTTCCTCCTGAGAAATGGAGATAATACTATTTCCCATATATTTCACAGAAGTTGTTTCAAGGATTAGTGAAGTCATACAGGCAGAGTGCTTTGAGGTCCTCAGATGAAAAGGGTTATAGTGATCTAACATGTTATTAGTCAGCGTTATTCAAACTGCTGCTCAGTCTCCTACTAGCATAGTTATAATCGAGGAGGTATTAGTCAGGGGTTTATGTATTTCTCCCCAAGATTACTCTAAGCTGAAATTGCAAAGTGGTCCCAGTTGTGAAAGTTGAAACCAGAGTAGGTACGAAGGCTCTACGCCTGTTCACAGGCGTCCCAGGTGGTGTTATGTGGCCTGGACAGGCTCCAGGTTCCACCTTCTCCTGTGACCTGTGGGGTAACCTGCCCTTTTGCACTTTGGGAGGTGATAGGCAGTTAACTTGGTTCTGGCAGTCCTGGAAATTTTGTTCCAAAGTCTGGGGTCAGAGATGTTTGTTCAGCCTTTACTGAGAAGGGAGTCTAATTCTTACTAGCCTTATTGACCCTAAAATGTCAATCATTTTAGCAGGTTATCCATTTGACTTACTCTACTCCAGTAGAAGTAATCGACTCCTGAGTCTACCATTTTTCAGTCTGAGACCACCCTGAACTTCCGATGTACTTCCCTTCAGGGATAACCCCAAGGCCACTGCAAATGCTCAAAAATGTGCCTAGACTTCAAGAACTCCAGTACCCCTTGGCTCAGTGTATCTATACCTGTGCATTAAAAGCCCAGTTTTGGGATTTTGGACTTGCCTTAAGATGCTATTATTGAACAAAATGATTGGAGGAAATTATCTTTTTAAATGCAAACAAGAGCTGAGGATTTTTACATGAAAGTTGTAACTTAATCATGGGGATAAAACTTTTTGAACTGGATTTAAACTCTAAAGTCTAGTTTTGTGTTAGGTACATCAAACTGTCTGATTCTAGAGCTGTTGATTATTAGATAAAAAGTTGGAGACAGTGGCTCAATTCTTTAGTTCATCCAAGAAAGGAAATCCTGATTATGCCTTGGTTATCAAACTTCACTGTTCATTAGTCAGAATCTCCTGAAGGGCCCATTAAAACACCAGAATTTCTGATCCAGTAGGTCTGGAGTATGGCTGGGGAAGCTGATATGGCTGGTCCTGGGAACATGGTTTGAGAATCACTTGTACTAGGGACATGGGTTGCAGACTCTATAGTTTAGACTAGACTTTTGCTACACAAAGTATGGTCTTGAACTAGGGCATTGCCGTCAGCTGGAAGCTGTTAAGAACGCAGTATCAGGCCTCATTCCAGAAGTACTATATTTGAACCTGCATTTCACAAGATACCAGGTGATCAGCATGGACATTAAAATTTGAGAAGCACCACTCTAAAGGCCCCTGCATATTTCTCATTATCCAACATCCTATGAGTTTTCTGGATTCTCAGGATGGAGGGCTCCTGGAGTCATGTACCTATTAGTTTAAATTCAGCTCTGACTGAATGTGGTCAGGGACCCTCTGAGAATCAGCCTAGCACCACAAAGTCTGTGTTTTACTCACCTCTCTGTCATGTCTCATCAAAGAGTGAATTAAGACCTATAAAAATGGCCAGTGAACACAGGCAAATGGCCCACAAACACTGACAAGCTTGCTTTTCCCCCAGGAACTGAAAA
This sequence comes from Xerus rutilus, assembly GCA_028644305.1. Classification (NCBI taxonomy): domain Eukaryota; kingdom Metazoa; phylum Chordata; class Mammalia; order Rodentia; family Sciuridae; genus Xerus; species Xerus rutilus. The sequence continues at coordinate 17,493,746 of CM053408.1, read as the reverse complement.
CACCAAGAGAGACTCTAGTACTTCTGAAATCATAAGTGATGTGACTTTTTTTTTTTTGAGCCAGAATCTCCATCCAGATGGAGCCCATGGGTGTCCCCACTGTGCAATTCTATAAATTCTACACAGCTGAAATGTCAATACTGCTCTTGGCAGGGCTGGCTGCAGCTCTCGGTGTATAGAGGCAGGTGTTCAACATCAAATAACACTGCCTTGGACCTGAGCAACCCAGAGAAAAATGTAAATGAAACTTAAACAGTTATGATAAGAACCAGTCGACCACCCAGTCCACCCTCTCCCAACTCACCCCTCCCCCACCTTTCCACCTCCCTTCTTTGCTCACAGAGCTGAAAGTCCTAGGAGTGTCTTTGGAGTTACAAATGCTGTTCTCAAAAAATGGGCCTCACATACCCCAGACACCAGGACAGATTTATTGAAGGTTCTGAGAATTAGAGACTTCACCTAGAAGGATCCGTTGAGACACACAGTTAAGAATAGTGTTAGAAGATTGCAGTGCATTGAGCAGATTTTTCTACTAAGTCAAGCATTGGGTGTGCCTTTCCCTGTTTTGCATTGCTCCAGCAAGTCATTCATTCACCAAGTATATGCTCATTGCTAGAATTTATAGGGAAATATGAATATGAAACTCCCTGGAGGTGTGAACATAAAAAAAAAAAAAGGCTAACAAATAAAACTAGAGTGCAAAGTTGAGAGATTTCAGGATGAGATGTCTGGGTCACCAAAGAAAACTATAGAGAACAGAAATCCAGTGTCAGAGATATAAGCACATGGCCACCAGCAGAATGAGGAGAAGTGGTGACCAGGGTTTTAGCTGTCCTTTCTCCTGATGTTATTCCATTTTAGTTTCCAGTGGATCTGGAAGTCTCTTATTTGGATGACTGTACACCAAGAGAGATGTGGATGGGAGGAGAGAGCCTTAGAACCAAGCAGCTGGAGTCGTGGGTGGGGCTCGGTGTGTGTCAGTGGTTTTAAACCACCCAAGGACTTCCCAATGCACTTAAAATGAACCCCAAACTCTTTATCAGTCCCAGAAGACCTTGTGTAATTTTCTCAGGCCTGCATCTCCAATTTCATTCTTCCTTTTGCTTCCAGTCCTTCAGCTACTCTGGTATCTGTGACCATTGCCAATTTCCAACCTCTATCTGGGTCCTTTTCCCTCCCAGAATTGTGGAATCCATAACAAGATGGAACACTGATTGATGAGTGAAGGAGAATTTTATTCTTGACCAAAAATAGGAGAAGTGGGAAATGGACTTGCTATTCAACTTCTCAATCTACTTGGGGGTCAGGAGATTATAAATACAGGTGAAAAAAGAAAAGAAAAGAAAGCAACCCAGGGGAAGGGATAGGCTAACGAGGGAGAAGAATGTTCATGACTTTTCTGGATATGGGTAGAGCTTTTATGGGAATTTTAGGGCTACTTCGTTTTGCTCCACTAATTCTTTTAGGTCCTTGTCATGGCAATTGTCACTTGTCATAGCAGATGAGATTATAATGAAGTCATAGGTTGTCTGCTGTTCACTCTGGCCACTATCTTAGATTTGACCAGTTTCTGCTAGCCCACTGTAAGAGAAGCTTCTGGCCTACGGGCATCCTGTCCTCAAAGATGAATAAAGTTAAGGCAAGGTAGAGATACAGCTAAGTCACCTAGACAGTACAAGTTTAGGGTGGGTAACATGAACAGTCTTTTTCTCCCTCCTGGTCCTGGATTTTGCTTCTGCCTGGATGGCATTTCTTTCAACTCCTTATATCCTTCTGTGGTGGGACTTCTGTGGCCTCCCTATATCAAACAGCTCTCTCTCCCAGTAACTCTGTCATCTCCTCCTCCTCCTCCTCCTCCTCCTCCCTTTCCTCCTCCTCTTCCTCCTCCTTCTTTTTGGTACCAGGGATTGAACTCAGGGGCACTCGACCACTGAACCACATCCCCAGCCCTATTTTGTGTTTTATGTAGAGACAGGGTCTCACTGAGTTGCTTAGTGCCTCGCCTTTGTTGAGGCTGGCTTTGAACTCGCGATTCTCCTGTCTCAGCCTCCCAAAGTGCTGGGGTTACAGGCGTGCGCCACCATGCCCGGCCATTTCCTTCTTAACTGTCCTTTTTATCAGTTACTATGCAAAGAAAATCCCTCCAAAACCTAATAGTTTAAAACAAAAGTAATCATTTAATTATATCTCATAGTTTCTTTGGGACAGGAATTGAGGATAGGGTTGATTGAGTGACTTCTGCTCCAGGTCTCTCTTGCAGTTGCTATCGGGGTGACTGGAGCTAGAACAGCCTGAGGCTGGAGCAGCTGGGGCAGGTTGGACATCTCTCTTTCTTGTCTCATGGTCTCTCCGGGCAGGCTAGCTTTAGCTTCATGGCCACAGGGTAATTTGACTGCTTACATGATGGTTGAAGTCTTCAAGACCAAGTGTTCTTGTGGCAAGGTAGACATTGCATCACCTTTTATGCCCTAGCCTTGAAAGTTACTCACCATCATTTCTACTTTTTATTGGCTCAGAGTCACAGGTGAGGGAATGAGACTCCATGTCTTGGTGGGGGATGACTCTAGGAGAAAGTTTGTGGGATAGGGATTTTGTTACAGCCCGCCTTGGCCTGTGCAATCTACCACAATGCCATTTATTACAGACTTTAATTATAGTATACTCTTAATTCCTATGGGATGTCTCCCTCTTTAGAATGTAAGGGCTGGAGCCTTGTCTGTCTTGGTTATTCCTCTATTACTAATTCCTGTATTACTAGCCCAAAGAGGGTGTGTAATCATTATTTAGTGGAATATGAAAGGAATACTCAAATACCAGGATAAATCAATGTTTCAAATCAAGTCTTTCATAAAACTGAAATGCAATCATTTTTGAAATTGACTTTCTCCCTGGATCCATCCATTTTCTAAAGAATGTAGCAGTAACTATGCAGCTACATTAAGAAGTCTCTCCTGCCCCTTCTTCCTTGTAGGTTGACATTTCTCCAATGCTGTTTGGTTTTCACGTGAAAGACACAAATTCTGAGCTTCTTCCTATGCTCCTTGGCCTTCTGGCCCCAGAAGATCATGACCCTGACCCACTTCTTAGAGATGCAGCCTCCTTTCCTGCATTCTTCTGCCCAATTAGTAGGTTCAGCAGCACTCCAAACTCTCTGATACAAGGCAATTATTATATCAAAGGAATTCTCTGCTATAGATACCTAATACAATGATTATTGATGATATAGTCAGATAATGAGAACTGATTACAGTTCCATACAAATTTTCAGATCTGAGTAAGAAATGACTTTATGAACTTTTTGCCTCCTGTTAAGTTTTCCTCAATTAACTCAGCTGTGGCTACATTCGTCTCAAGTGTTTTGTTCAATTGCTTCGTAAGGAATTTGGGGACTGAGGATGAATAAATCCAGACAGTTTTCCAATGGATCTCATGAACTGCTCTTAGGGATGTTGTGCACAACACATTTCAATCATCTCCCTAAGGAATAGTAATGACATATCTCTTTTGCTGAGGCTGGCTTTGAACTCATGATCCTCCTGCCTCAGCCTCCGGAGCCGCTGGGATTCCAGGTATGCACCACCATGCCTGGCTATAATGATGTATCTCTACATGGTGGTTTCCAGATGAGGATTCCTTATACATATTAGCACTGCTGTTTCTTTCCAGGAGTATAGAAGCAAATTGGATCATGAAATAATCTGAGGGTATGAAATATTGATCTTGGGAAACTACATATTTCAGGTTTGCTTCTTTGGTAACATTCACACGTATGTTTTCATTGGAGAGTGCCACTTCATAGAAAGCTAACTGAATACATTATGTTTGGAGCAGCATGCCAATGCCATACCGTTATTGGCCCAAGCTACCTCTTGCAAATAAATTGTTTTGAATCTGTTACATAATTTGTTGTGCTGCTTCTACTTCTAGTGAAGTAACTCATCAGTAAAATAACCAAAAGAAGAGCAGCAATAAAGAACTGGAGTTAAATAAAGAGACTGAAATTAGAAATTCTAATTCCTGATTCTAATGGCGCTGGTGGGAAGATGTTGCTTGACTGGTCTGGAAGTTCAGCAGGTCTGGAGGTGAGTTATAGCCATAGCAGGGAGTACTAATGTCCAGAGTGAAAAATGATGCTGGGCTCATTTAATGGATTAAATGAAAATCTTACCTGGAATCTTAATTGTGATAAGAGTAGAATCTCACCCTTCTCTCTTGACACCCAGGCCCCAAATATAGGCCTTACATAAATAACCAAAGTGGACTGGATTTAAGCCAAAAATTTGCTTTGCCTGCTAAGTACTTTTAGGCCCTAATAGTATTGTCTTTTCATATCTGGATATTGTTTCTTCTCTCAGAGTCTATGCAATGTGAGAATGAAGACCTGCATTTTATATCTCTGTCTTTGGAGTCATTTATCAGTTGATGGGTGGATTGCTGTAAGCATTCTTAACACGATGAAACCAGTGTTTCCTGGTTCCAAATTAGGCTTTATTGTGTAAATGAAAAAGGAGACTGGATATCGGAAGGAAAACTCCAAATTTCTCCTTTTCCCCCTTTCTTCTCCTTTCCCTCCTCTTCCCTCCCTCTCTTCCTTCTTCTCTTCCTCCTTCCCCTCTTATTTTCTGCTTTGATTTTCTCTCAAAGTAGAATTATACGACTGCATTCATTTCCCCCTAAACTCTGATGATCAAACTTTACTTTATCCTTTTACATTTGCAGCAACTGTAACACAGTGATACAAATGCTTTCTTTTTTGAAATCTAATATCGTAGAAAGAATAATCAACTAGTAGGAGCACATTACTACGATGTACTACGTCAAAGCAAGTGGAAGAGAAATGTGTTAAGATGACCTTCTAAGAAGCCAATAGAGATAAATCAAGTCATTTCTCGCCATGAAACAAAGATGTACGGAAGTCAGTCTTCACTTGCATCCAGGGAGGGGAATGTTGAAAAAAAGGTTTTAAAAAAAATGAGTTCATATCCAGAATGCCAGCATGATGCTTTGTGGGACAACACAGTAGAACCTCCATGTTTGCTGTGTTTGATAAATCGGCATGCCTTTGAAAAAGCCTGTGGGGACCGGGGTTGGGGCTCAGTGGTAGAGTGCTTGCCCAGCACATGTGAGGCACTGGGTTTGATCCTCAGCATCACATACAAATAAAAAAATAAAATAAAGTCATTGAGTCCATCTACAACTAAAGAAAAGTATTTTTAAAAAAAGAAAAAACAAAAGCCTGTGGACTTTGTTTTTGCCAAAATTGGTAATACTGCCAGTCCAGCAAGATAAGAGCAAATTGACCTACCAAGTGTGACTACATGATTGTGTATTAAACTCATCATCAGAAACAAATGTTTGAGAACAAGATTAAAATATTTTCATTAGTTTGGCAGTCTTGTGGGAAGTGACACAAATACCTAGAAATTTGGAGTAATTAAGTCATTGTGACCTTAATTGGTTTTTTTTATTTTTTAAAGGATGGACAAATTTAAATAAACTTCAAATTCTTCTTCCTCTTTTTCTCCTTACTGGAAACAACCAGTATTATTTATTATGCTGCTCAGTCAGACTTCTAAAAAATTGTATTTGTGTCCATGGGGCACTATCTTCAATATTATTCTATTATTCTTTATTCTATTATTTCATTTGTTATTTGCAAAAATGTGTTTGTTATTCTTATATCCATTTTTTCCAATATGGAATAAAGCACAGATGATTTCTTCCAAATGTAGATCTTCTAATATCTCTTGAATATGAGACGTTGGAAAGAGCACTGACCAGGGATGGCTGAGACTGATTCAGTTTCCGTTGCTGTTGTAGGACCTTCATGGCGCACCATTATCTAGTCATATTATGGTGAACCTTAAACCTTGATCAGAGAGCAACTTAAAAAGTCAGCATTAAGTCATGGTTTAGCACATGACCTTGAAGTACATTCCAGGGTCAAAGGCATGTAAGAATTGCCACACTGGCCTTTCACTCTAATTATCTCTTGCTGAGGCTCTTTGCTTAGAAAAATGTATTGTTCTCTTTGAATCCATCCTTAAAATTCAGGTATATTTTAGCTTTAGTATCCATTTAAGGCTTTTCTTCTTACAACTGTCTATAGGAGAAAAAAGACAACGTTTCACTTAATTCTGTAATTCCTTATTCTAATGAATTTGGTGGTTCCTTTAGAAAGAATTTGATAACTAGAATTGCCTAAAATGTTGCTACTCAAAGAGGCATCTGTGGTACATTCATCTCAAGTGTTGTGTTCAATTGCTTGGTAAGGAATTAAAGTCTGAGAAGCACTTGCCAAAAATGAGTACTAAGTAATGGAATTGAGAACTGGAAACGTGGGTCACCCGCAGCATCTGAGGTGGAGAAAACCATACCTCCTTTCAGAGACATGGTGTTCTGGACGTGGTTGGGGATGCCTGCTGTTCAAGGTTTTTGGCACTAGAGGGTAACATTGGGCTGTATAGCTAAGAGAGCAAGTCCTCTCTTCAGAAAATAAATGGGCATCTTAAAATGATCTACTATTACATTTTTGTTTGTTTTTTCATGTTAAATTTACTCTAGTTTCCAAATAATGACTGACATTTACTGAGCATGAACTATGTGCCAAATACTGCGCCAGGTCCCTTACATGAGTCACCTTATTTTATACATAGAGGTCCTATAATTGCCCCACTTTCAAGGTGAAGAAATTAAAGCTTAAGGAGGTCAGGAAATATGATATGGTCACACAGCAGGATTGAGCCCAAAGATGATGAAACATGGATCAGACCAGGTCTGTATGACTGTGAGCCTGGGTTCTGACCTTCCATTCTGTATTACTTTTCTCTGGACTTCTCTCAACAACCCTCCAGGGCAAGGATGTTGACATAAACAACTGTGGCTCCATTAGCCAATCAAAAGGAAAGAAAAAACAGGCTAAAATTCTGTGCATTTTTAATGCCTTTCTTTGGAAGGCAGGAGAACAAGGTGATTGTGTGTATAGTCTCCAGAGCTAGTCTGTCCTATTGAGGAGTCACTAGTCACACGGGGCTTTTGAGCACTGGGAATGCGGCTACTGTGATAGAAAAACAGAATGTTTTAAATGATTTCATTTTAATTAATTTAACTTTAAAAAGTGATAATCGATTCAGCCACTGGAAAGCTGCTAATCCTATCTGGAAAAACTTGGGTGTGTGATCCACTTTTACAACTGTGAATTTTATGCCAACTAGATATAGATCAAGTATTTTTATGAAAAATTCATGTCTGAATTGAGATGTTATGAGTGTAGAATACTCACTGGTTTTGAAAGAAAGTATAAAAATCAAAACATTTTATTAATAGTTTTATATTGATTGCATGCTGAAGTTATATGTATATACATTGAATTATTTAAAACATTATTAGAACTCATTTCCTCTGTTTCTTTTTATTTTTTAAATATGATTACTAGGTTTAAAATGATATATGTAGCTCACGTAATATTTTTATTGGACAATGCTTCTCCAGAGCCAGATTGCCTGAGTTTGAATCCATATTTTATTATTTAGTAGCTATGAGAACTCTTTGTCCCTCCACTTCCTCATCAGTAAAGTGGCATGAGTACCTACCTCTCACAAGGTCGTTGAGAAGGTTAAATGAGCTAATACATGTAAATTGATCATTGAAAGATAGTTCTCCATTGGCCTTTGTGTTTCTTTTATCTTGTAAGCAAAGGCATTGAAAACCTTTATTTGAAATTAGTTTTCATGAATACTTTTTAGAAAATAAACTTGGAAGACAGAGATAGCTTCCCCCTGTACCATAAAGTTCAAACAGATTTGGCTATTGTCCATTATTAAATATCTGGATTCTCTAAACTAAAAATTCCTCTTCTATAACTTAGTCCACTGCCTGGGCAGATATCATATGGCCCCTTCTGTGTCACCCTGTGGGCACTGGGTCTCAGATATCTAATTATTGGTTATAGCTGTTGCCATGTGTAATAAACTATTCTTTGTCTCTGACCCAGGAGTCTCATGTCTTCCACTAGCATCCATGAAATTGTGGCAGTGCAAACTTGTTAGTTTTTAAATGAAATCTCAGACCTGTTGTCACATTTTTGACAATTCTTAGAATAGATACTTGAATGCAGTACTATGCAAGTGTTAGCTATTATTATGATTACATACTATTTTAATATGGATGCTGTGGTTTGAATGTATCTCTCAAAAATTCATCTGTTGAAAACAGTCTCTGAATTCATGTTGATTGTACTTGGTAGTGAGGACTTTGGGAAGTAATTAGGAATGGATTAGAGGAGTGGGTCCCCATGATGGCACTGGCGGCTTTATAAGAAGAGGAAGAGAGATCTAAATTTGCATGCTTGTGCTTTCTGGCTATGTGATGCCTCCAGCTTTGGGATGAGGCAGCAAAAAAGCCCTCACCAGATGCCAGCACCATGATGTTATACACACTCACTTCCAGAACTGTGAGAAATAAATTTCTATTCATTAAAAATTACTCAGTCTGTGGTATTCTGTTTTAGCAACATAAAATGGACTAAGACAACTGGCAACTTAAATTTAAATTTAATTAAAATTAAATATTCTGTTCCTTAGTTACACCAGGCTAGTGGCTATCTCCATGGACAGTGTAGATATAGAAAATTTTCATCATCACAGAAGATTCTATTTGTCAGCCCTGCTTTAAAAAGTACATAAATGTTTGATAGCAAGTATTGTTCATTAGTGAACAGAATTATATTTGCTTCTATGGCATTTTTTGACATCATTCCAGATATGACTATATCTTGGTATTAGAATAAAGTTATAAAACTTTATTTTTGAAAATTCAGTACACACTGAAAAAAATACTGGTGAGGATATGCAGCAACAGGAACTGTCATTCATTTCTGATAGAAATGCAAAATAGTAGAGCCAGTAGGAAAGATAGTTTGGCAATATTTTACAAAACTAAACCCAATGTTACCATAGGATCCAGTAATTGAACTCCTTGGTATTTATTCAGAAGAGTTGAAAACATTTCCACACAAAAACCTGTTCTTGGGTGTTTATAGCAGCTTTCTTCATAAATTCCTAAACTTGGAAGCAACCAAGATATCCCTTAGTAGGTGAATGAATAAATAAATTGCTGTACATTCAGATAGTGGAATAGTATTCAGCATTAAAAAGAAATGAATTTTCAAGTCACAAAAGGCATAGGGAAAACTTAAATGTTTATGTGAAAAATAAAGCCAGTCTGAAGCAGCTGTATGCTGTATGATTTCAACTATAGTGCCTTCTAAAAAGGACAAAACTTTGGAGACAATAAAAAGATTGGTGATTGCCAGGTCTTGGGGACAGGGAGGGATGAACAGGCAGAGCACAGATTTTTATAGCAGCGAAACTGCTCCGTATGATATGTAACAGTGGGCACATGTCACCCATATATCATAACCCATAGAATGTGCAAGACCAAGAGTGAATCCTAATGTAAGCAGTGGAATTTGGGTGATTATGATGGGTCAATATCTGTTGATTAATTGTAACAAATCAACCATTCTGGGAGGGGGATATTGATAATGGTAGAGACAATGCCATGTAGAAGCAGGGGGATATAGGATTTTTTTTGTACCTTCTGTTCAATTTTGCTCTGAGCCTGAAACTGCTCTATAAAACACAGTATATTTAAAAAATTCTATATAAATAGAAGTTCACTTGTTATTTTTTCAAGGTCTATATCTTTAACTAAATATATTTGTTCATAGTGACATTTTCCTGTTTAAATTTTTTTTCTCTTAATGGGATCTTTCCCAGTTTTCTGTTGTCATTATATACTATCTTGGCACAATTTACACAGTTTAAAGCTAATATATGTTTTATTTATGGTTCATATTACTACAGCAACCTGGATTAACTTCAGTTTGAACAGATAGATGAATTCCAATATACACAAAAACATTGTATTTGTTTGTAGGATCATGATACTATCAATGAATATAAAAACATCAGCTATAGTGACAACAGCATACAGAGCCACCATCCTGAGGACGACTATCATATGTACATATTTATTATAGTCAACTAAGACCAAGCCTGAAACTAAGATGTAGGCCATGCTATAGCTTGGATATGAAATGTTTCCCAAAGGCCCATGTGTTAAAAGCTTGGTTCTCAGCTTGGCACTACAGAGAGGTATGGAACCTTTAAAGGGTGGGGCCTGTGGGGAGGTTTTAGGTCATTTGGGGAGTGCCCTTGAAGATATTTGTGGAACAAGACTCTCTTACTCTCTCCTTTGCTTCCAGCCATGAAGTCAATAGTTTCTTTTGCCATGTGCTCCCACCCTGATGTGCTATCTCACCACAGGTCCAAAAGCAATGAGACAGGACAATCACACACTTAAACTTCTGAAATTATAAATGCAAAGCAACATTTCCTATTTGTAAGTTGATGATTTCAGGTACTTTGTTGCAGTAACAGAAAGATGACAAACTATAGGCCATATCATTGTTTCCTTTTTAGAGACAGAAGGTCATGTTGCCATTAAGTCATTTCTAGTATTACTATTCTGAAGTTAAACAGAATTAGACCATGAATTAGATCCTTGCTCCTCTAAGTATGGCCCACAGACCAGCAACATTAGCACAATCTTGGAGTTTATCAGAGAGAATCTGAGGTTCCATCCTAGACCTATTGAATCAGAATCTGTTTTAACAAAGTCCCCGAGAAACTGAAGGCACATTAAAGTTTGAGAAGCCCTGCTTTAGACAATGAACATGAGACTTCTCCTAAGTCTGTAGCCATTTGGGGGCCATTGTGTTATGGAGGAGGGGGACTGTGTCACTTCTTACCCATGCTTCAAATTCATATCTTCAAGTTCAAAACCCCAGTATCTGAGAATGTGACCTAATTGAGAGATAGGGTCTCAACCCAGGGACTCAAGTTAAAATGTGGTCATTAGGTTGAGCCCCGATCCAATATGAAAAAAGGAGGAAAACTGGGTATAGAGAAACAGAGAGAGAAGGTGATGTGAAGAGATACAGGGAAAAGATAACCTGGGACAGATCTTCCCTTACTTCCCTTGGAAGGAACCAATCCTGTTGACACCCTGATGTTGGACTTTTAGCTTCTAGAACAGTGAGGCTGTAAATTTCTGTTGGTTAAGCCACCCAGGGAGAGGTATTTTGTCAGGAGTCATGAGTAGAATGGTATTCATAGTTCTCTTCTGTATCTTGAATTGAACACCTTTTAGATGACATCAACCAGGCATTTATGCCCTTGTATGTGCCCAGAATATGCTATTAGCTGTTGGGTAGGTGCCTACAGCAGTCCTCTAGGGAACAGTTTATGAAAGAAACAGTGATATTTCCAACAGTTGCAAAACCAGGCATGAAGGTCCCTGGAGAGAGTACAGCTTCCCGGTAACAGGACACTTCTTCAGTGTGAAGGAAATGATGGATACAGATGAGACAGTGTTTAGAAATTTAAAGTGAGAGGTTTCGCTGACATAAAAAGGACTCAAGAGTGAGCCAGGCCAGGATGGAAGGAACAAAAAATGCAAATTAAAGAATATATCAGAGGAAAGCAGACTAGAGGAAAATCAGTAAGTGTCCTTTTCCCTCACATACTTGGAGATGTAGTTCTATCCCTGAGCTACATTCCCAGTCCTTTATTTCACTTTGAGATAGGATTTTGCTAAATTGCCCAAGCTAACCTTGAACTTGTGATCCTCCTGCCCCAGCCTCCCAAATGTCTTTTTATAATTATTTAACTATCAAAAATCAATGAAGTGGAGTAGTCAATGTGTATTTCTAGCAAAAATTTGTAATTTCAGATCTGCAATCCACATGCATACTGGAATTAGCAATATTTCATATGATACCTGTTAGATCCAAAAGAAATCTCTTATATTTTACACAAGGAAGCTGATTGCCAGTGCAGTGAGAGATGTACTCAAGATCAACTGTATAATTAGTTGAAGACCCAGGCCCAGCACCCACATTTCGCAGCCTGAGCCCAGGGACCCTGCCAATACACCTGGCATGTGTGGCTTTGGTAGCTGTAGATCATAGAACAGAGTGTCTATGATAAGCTAAATTGCTTTACATGAAGCACATGGATTTTGCATCAAGGAGGTTTAATTATAAGGCTATAAATATGTCAAAGGGATCTGACAACATCTTATTAAATTACAAGAGTGAGCTCAAGTAGTTTCTGATGCTGGCATAATCCCAAGAAGAATGAGTTTTATAGTCAGGACCAACCCAGCCTTCTCCCTCTCCCTGCCCCCCTCCTTTCTCCTTTTAAATTCTGTCTGTATTAATCATAGAAAATATTGCATAGAAATCAAATATAAATCAAATTGTGAAAACTCAGAAGAAATGTTTCATGCAAATTGTTTTCCTTCCTTTTATCCTCTCATTTCTTTGGAGGATGGCAGGATTTAGTCTCCAGAGAGGTCTCTTTGGAATTCCAAACAGAAACAAACAAACAAACAAACAACAAAAAAAACCCTTTTTTTTTTTTGTTCTGATGAGATACTACCTGTGGTTGGTATTTTAAATTGTATTTCCATTGGAAATAGTACATGAGCTTCAAAGTTTCTTTTAAAAAGCAAGTAAGTGTAAGAGAGCCTGTTCATAAAAATATCTATCCCATTAGCTGTCAGACTCCTGCGGAAATTGGCAGCTGTTGGTTGCAATAGTACAAATGTGAGCTATGAGAAATCTCAGTCAAACTGTGGAAATAATGACCTTTTCCACTAGTAGATGCCTTGGAAATTAAGGGATCTGCATCAGGTTTGGAGGTAGGATCCCTCCAACCTGATTTCATTGGGATAGTGTGATTACCGTGGTCTTAGTAAAATACTCTACTAAAGCAGACTCCATTGTGCCCCTTTTAAATTGATTGTTTATTTGTGGTGCTGGGAATGAAACCCAGGGCCTTGCACATGCTAGGCAAGCAGTCTACCACTGCATCACACTCCAGTTCTATCTTGTACCTTTTTATTTCTACCATACCTTTTCTCCTCTGTGTCTAAGTCACTCTTACTAATCTATGTATGAATCAGGATACAAAAAAGGGATGTGGAAAAACTTCAAATGTGTATAACACAGGGAATTTAAAGCAGGGAACTGCTTACCCTGGTCAATGGCAGAGCCAAACGTGAGTCAAGGAAGGAACCCAGAGAAATTAGCCATAGCAAGAATCCACTTCCATGGCTAGACTGCACGTGTGTATTGTTATTTTCTCTCATTATGTAGGAATTGTTCTAGTATGTCAGGGATTCAAAAAGGAGCAGACATATACAGGAATCAGAGTGCTCCTGGGCTAAGCTAGGGGAACAAATTCTAACAGCTGGAAGTGCAGGGTCTGAAGGAGTACTTTCTGTGGGAGTCAGCAGAAGGACGCATTCCGTGCTGTCACCTTACCTAACTTCAGACTTCTAGGGAGCAACCTGAGCTGTAGAACACTTTGGGAAAAAGTATTTTGTCCCACATTTTCAGTCTCTCAGGAGTAATAACCTCTTACAGAGATTCTTTTAATGAATCAATGAGATGCACTTATCCAGCAAGATGGGGGTTTAGACAAAAGCAGAAAATTTGGAAGTAGCTTGGGTATAAAATATGTAAAAATTTGTGTTTATAAAATCAGTCTGAATATGCAGGAATTTTTAAACAATCCTAAAATAAAAAAGAATTTTAAAGTAGCACATATACATAGAGTCATAAGATAAAGTTTAATACATTTGACCACGTTAAGACATAAAACACAGCCAATCTAATCAAATTTCAGGCATGCATTTACATAAATATATTAAATTAAGAAAAGAAATTATACACTTAAAACATCCTTTTCACCTAAAAATCATTAAATCCACAGATCAACAATAAAACCAATTCTCTGCATTTACCACTTCAAGATACAATTGATCTATTTTTAAAGATAACACAAATAACACTTGTTAGAATTTATATGCATTATACATATATTATATATTACATAGATAGTGTGTATACATATGTAGTGTTTGTACAGAGATAAATATATATACATGGGTGTGCGCACACATACAGATACACACAGATGTTCTTTAGATCATCTGTACTGTTCTGCTGTATTCTAATGTTGAGCTGAATTGAAGCTGTTTGGACGTGAAATTGTCTTTTGCTTCCAACATGTTCATTGTACCCATTGGGCTCACAACCCCATCCTTGTAAACGTCCCTGCCTGTTCTATAGCACATAATCACGCTAGGCACTTCAGTAAATATTTTTTGAGCTAATAAAATGTATGAATGGCTGAATAGTAGAAGATTAATCAAAGAGAATTGCATATTATGTAATTTGATTAAATAAATCAGATCAGCTCAAACTCAGAGGGATTATGGGAACCAATAACTTTGCAGGTTACTTTTCAAAAGAACATTTATAGAAATCCCAACCAGTTCATGTATTAACTCTGCTCCTTTAAACTTGGACCTGATTTTACTAATTGTTCCTGCAGTCTTGTGCCTCTTATTAACAGAAGTCCAAACATGAATGTGTTCTGGAATCTTCTGTGAGTAAAACTGTGGACAAACTGCCCTAATTTTCAACAGCCTAAAAGAAAGTGAACAACTAGGAAAACCAAAATACGTTCAAAGAATGAAACAGGTAATCAGTCTTTAACACCAGACAAAAATTAATCACAGATTAAGTCAGAGAGGACACAGGGTTTGCCTTTCATATTCTTTCAGGCTTTTAAATTATAATAATTAAATATTTTAAAATTCTAATTAGATGGATTTCTTCTAAATAAATGTCTACTGTGGCATAGGTAGGGAATTAAGTGCCATAAATTCCTAGGATATCAGCATAATTTACCTTGCTACTTTCTGATTCCAGGTGAAATTCATGTCCAAACACAATCCATAACTTTAATGAGATGTGGGAAATATCTGGTATCTTATAAGTTTGTCAGATTGGCTTTTTGGTAATGGTATTAGGAAAAGAACCCTATTGCTCATGAAATCTTAACTTATTCCAGGAAGGTCATGTCTCAGATTTAGAATATGAAGTGAAGAAGCATGCAACATACAGTTTGGCATAGACCATACCAAACCTGATCATCCCTCGTTCACATGAATGGAAGCTACTGACTAGTTTTTGGTTTTGGTTTTGTAGTGTTGGGATTGAACTGAGAGTTTTGGACATGCCAGGCAAGTGCTCTACCATTGAGCTACCTCCCCAGTCCAGCCTGATTTGTTATTTTTTAGTGCAGAGGAAAGTGTACAAGAATTAGTTTCTGGGGCTGGGGTTATGGCGCAGTGGTAGCGTGCTCGCCTAGCACGCGTGAGGCACTGGGTTCGATCCTCAGCACCACATAAAAATAAAATAAAGATATTCTGTCCACCTACAACTAAAAAAATAAATACATATTAAAAAAAAAAAAAAAAAAAAGAATTAGTTTCTAACTGTGAAAAAAAGCTTGCTATATTTAGCCATTATGAACAGACTTTCCTATACTGTATGTATTATGTGCTAAAATATGTGTGTGTGCTTATTAAAAGGTTATAGTCAATTGAGATAACTCACCATACATGTATGTTAACTTGCCAGTGTATGTATACATATATTTTGGAATTAAGTATAAATCATCTCCATATTCCAAAATAACAAAGAAAACCCCATATGAGAAATGTTTGACTTTATGAATGATGTACATGACAGGCAATCTAAGAGTTAATGTTGAATCGGTAGTATTTTTTTTTTAATGTCACTGTTGTCTGGCTAAAAAAAAGAACAACAGGTTTTTGGTATAAGGTTTTATGTTGATGCGAGAGATCCATTGGTTTTTCATTTTTTCAGCTGACTGGTATATGACCTGTACCAATCATATGGGAAAGCAAGGTAAATGGTGGGTGTATCTTGGGCTCATAAGAAAACACAAATCTTGTAAGTGAGCAAATCTCTCCATAGCGGCTAGGGGCAGGGCGTTCTGACTGAGAAGGACGTGAGTGTACATACTCCCTCACACTCCCGCAAATGCCTCTTACTCTCTGAAAAAGTTTCTTGAAGTCCATTTACAAAAAGTATTCAAAGGCTATAGTTAAGAGTAAGAGATCTGAAGTTGGCTGGCATTTGTGTTTGCCAGCTCTCATGGCCATGTTTTCATATCCAAATGCTTTTTCCAGGTTCCCACCTTCCTTGATAGCATACTAATTATTGGAGGTGTGATAAAGAGAAAGAAGATAAGATAGCAAACATCCATTTCAGATAGTGTAAGAGGAACTTTCTAAGGAGGGTATTCTAGCTGTGTTCCTAGTAACAGATCCATCAATTTTCTGGACGTGGCACTTTGATCTGAGTTCTCTATAAAGTTCAAATTTCATCCCAGAGTGAAGAGAGAAGATTCTGAAGTCTTCATGGAGGAATTATTTCTTCTTCTTTTTTTTTTTTTCTCACAGATTTGGAATAATCTTCTTTAAAGCAGACCCCTTAGAGATGGCTATTGCTTGGGTGAGAGAGAGCTATTCCTATTCCCGACTGTTAGCTCCAGCTATTGACTGGGGGTTGTTTCTGTGTTTTTCCTGTGACTATGACAGCTGCGCAGGGGCTCCTGGACCAGCACCCATGGCACTTGTCATGATTTCTCTGAATGAATGTAATAGATCAATCTAGTGTGTTATTTGTCTACTACTCTTCATGGCACAGAATTTGAGCAAGATGCCAGAAGAAGGTATTTTTCAGGAACATAAAGATCATAACAAGCCAAATCCACAGCTACTAGCCCAGGACATGTTTATAACGGATATATTAAGGACAAGTTTATTGAGCCCAGACTGAAAGAAAATAGAGGAGAGGGAAGGGAAGAGATTAAAAGAAAGAGAGAGAGGAAGAGAAGGAAAGAGAAGGGAGGCAGAGGGCAGGAGAAGACAGATACTTTCAGTAATGTTCTATACAGATGCTCAGAAACTAATTTGTTAATCTCTTAACTACAAACCCATGGTATGCTTTAATTTTTCTTTTAAAAATTTAGATGTGGCTGGGCGCAGTGGCACACGCTTGTAATCCCAGCACTTTGGGAGGATGAGACAGGAGGATCGCCAGCCTCAGCAATGGCGAGGCACTAAGCAACTCAGTGAGACCCTGTCTCTACATAAAACACAAAATGGGACTGAGGATGTGGCTCAGTGGTCAAGTGCCTCTGAGTTCAATCCCTGGTACCAAAAAAAACAAAAAACAAAAAAAAAAACAAAAAAAACACAGAAGGTTCTATGAATCAGGCCAAGAGTTTGGCAGAAATAGTGGTGGAAAGGTTATTTCAAAATATTTAAAACCACCATAGCATCATTCCACATTCAACTGACACTCAAAGCTTAAGCTCTAAAATGGACAAGGGCAACCTAATATACATTCATCTCTTTCTTTGTTTCCTCTTTATCTTGCACACTGACGTTCATATCAAGGAGCTTTTTCTACCATTTTAGATTGTAGGCTGTATGAACTGAGTAGACTTTGCCTTTTGTGTGATGAAACAATTACTTTCCCCTAACTCATACTTTTTAACCAATTCCTACCTGCGTCTCATCATAAATCACTTAGGGCATGCATTTAAAAAATATCCTTAAAAAAAGAAGGTCAAAGAAGTTTTTCGAATTGGCCACTTAATTTAAAATATGTAGCCATTAATTAACCACTGCTTGCTGCTTTTCTCCTAAGAGCAGAAAGAAACGACTCCGATGACTTGACTTTCTTTGCTTGGGTTTAATATCCATGGATCTTGCTATCTCCTTTTTAGAAGAATTTGGTCTTTTATTCCCTCACAATAGAAAAGGCAATGACACCTGGGGTACATATGTTTTTCCAAGTCACTTGAAACTCTCTTGCTTGGGAAATAGCTCTATAAAAAAATTCTGGGTCTGCTTAATTGAATATAGATTATTTTAAATAGTAGAAATAATGGCAATAGAACACCTTTTCTTTGGGGGAAGAGATGAAAAGATTAAAGATGTAAGAAGATATGTTTGATTTTTAAGATTTCACTGAATATATAGTAGTATCCTTATTGTTTTCACTCAAACTATGAATGGGAGAATGTGTAATAAAACTGCACGATTTGACAGATTTAGACAGCTACCTCCCTCACAAGAAGTTCACATTTTGTTAATGTCACCCACGTTGAATAAGGGATGATTAGATGGTAAGGTCCATTTACAAAAATGGTTGTCAGGACATTTTTTTTTTTAATTGTAAAACTTTCTGTGATGGAATTCTGTAAAAAGGCAAGGAAGAGAAAGCACTGGAAACAAAAGATTGCTATTAACCTACAGATGCAGGCTACTGCATGGTTCATTGCAAGATTGGTCACACTGTTGGGCCAATGAAGTGCTAGTGAGACTAGAAGGGACCACCCCTTTTCTGGGGTAAGAGGGCAATTTGGTCTCCATGCTCATTTAATCCTGAGACTTCTTTGAATAGACTGCCAATTGAATCTAAATTGTGCAAAATTATGCATGCACTTTTTAATGCAGGCTATTGTTCCCAAAGCACTGAACCAAGATTTCTCAACCCATTTCCATTTGGCATGAGGTCACTTGAAACTTAAGTAATCATATATGGAAGACAAGAGCAGTGTACTTAACCAATCTTTCTACATTGTGGTTTCTATATAAATGTTCACCGTGCTTTAATCATAAGTCTCTCACTTGGAGAAGATAGAGAAGTACTAGCTATGAAATTTTTTTTTTTTAATTTAACTGAGGCTCATATTCCTAAAGGTAAGGAGCAGGTTTGGAAAGTCAGCCAAAGCTGCATAATCTATACACTTCCACAATTTAGATTCCAGAGGAGTGGATGTTTATAGAAGGACAGCTACAGTGTGTGTGTGCTTGTCGTGAGTGGACGTGTTTTTTCAGTAGTGCAAAGAGGCCTTATAATTTTGTTAGAATCCAAATGTGAAGAGGTGGGCTGGAAAACCGTTAAGAAAAATGTGTACCAGGCTTTCTGCAGTCTTGCTGGAACATGTCATTTCTTTTAAAAACCTGAACAGAACATTTACAGAAAATTTATTGATATATTAGGCAGAGAGTATTTTCATTGAGTTCTGAAAAAGCATATACATGAAAACTCATATTTGGCAAGAATTATTGTATGAAAAATTTGTAAAAGTGATAGCTTACACAGCCCAGATTTGATGTAAATGAGTGAGCTCTTTTCCATTGAGGTTTGATTCAGTGTGGAATCTGTAACATTCTAATCACATATACTTGGACAGTCTTGCTATGGTGAGAGGCACTTTACAAATGTTTAATGCTGCAATTTTATAAGGATTGGCTGTTTTCTTGGTTTTTCGTCCATCGTTAATGATTACAAGTTGGCAAAGGATACTTTGCTAGATTAGATCCACAGCACATTAAAGATTGCTTTCTCATTCCCCTTCTCTCCAATTAAGTTGGTGAAAAATGTAACTTTAGTATTTTACAGGACAGGGTAAAGGTGTTTCATCTAGGTGATGTCTATATTATAAAAATAAAATAAAAAATATAAATATGTAACACAAACCCAGTGCCTATTGTTCAATAAAATCATACAATAAAAGCAGACCTTTTAGGAAGTTTGATTTAAAGTAGGCTGTTATGATTTCATTACAAAATATTTGAAAACAATCTTGAGATTAAGCCAAAGTAACCAGATTGCTTTGCCAAATAAAAAGGTAAGTGGGTATCAAATACATTGATAAAAATGAAGATTACAATTTTATATCAAGTTGCTCACTTAGAAATTCATCAGGGAGTTTTGAAACATTCTCTCATATCATAGTTCTTTAATATAAAAATATTGCCATTTTTATTAGATCCATCAGATTGCACAGCGATGTTTCAAAACTCCATTAAAGTTGACTTAAGTAATTACAGACAGAAAATTCCTGGGAAGTCAAATAATCTCTTCTGGTGACATAAAATTCCATTATCAAATTTACAATGGAATTTCTGTGTCAGTTACTCCACACAAGGAAGTATAGATTTTAAAAACCCACCTGTTATGCAAACACGTGGACAGGGGTTGTGAGTGTGGGTGTGTGTGTGCACATGTGACCAAACGTGCCAACATACACACAGAGGATCTGTACGTTTCTGCAAATTACTTTTAAATTAATAAAATAAAATGAAATCACAGGAGTGTGTAGCAGGATAGCAGTCTTTCTTTTTAATGACAGGATAAAAAATAAATGCCCATTGGAAAGGAATATTCAAACAGTCCCAGAAACTATACAATGTAACTTGTTAGATCCAGTAAATAAGATGTCATGTCAATGATCTGATCAAGAATACCTGCCCTGGTCACTCTGCGGATGTTTCTGTCCACTTGTTCACACTGAGGACCAAGATATCCTTTCTTACAGAGGCACTTGTTGGGTCTAACACAGACACCTCCATGACGACACGCTGGCTCACATTTTGCTGGAAGGAGGGGGAGAAGAACAATAACATCACTCTCATTTTGTAGGTTAGAAACAGTATTGAGTAGGAGGGTAACAAATACCTGATGAATAAGGGAAGGCGAGGAAAGAAGGAGGAATGGTTTGAAAGATAAACATGTATGTAGGAAGGAAGGTTTCTCAGATCCATAGTTATTTGGGGGCCAGAACTCAGCAGATAATGGTAGACATTTCTAGAGAAGCAGAGATCTTGAGAAACAATTTCAGTCCTGTGCAGAATTGTCTTTATTTAAAGCAAACATTTCAGCTTTTTCAGATCTCTGCTCCACAGAGGCCTGCCGGGAGGAGGCCACTGGATGGAGCATCTCCAACACAACACAAAGGTGAGGTCAGTTTTGGATTTGGGTTGGATAGAATCTCCACCACATAGCTCCCTCAAACTCCTTCCCTCTGCTTGCAGGGGGCTCAAAGCGTGCACTTTGCTCCCTGATTACACCTTGAAGTCCATTCCTAGGGTGAGAGCAATTGGCCAAAGAAGGACGTGCTAAGTGATCTTTATAGGGTTCCTCTAAAGCACAGCATTTCCTCATTCAAGAATTGTTACCCCTACAATATAGGTGACTTACTCCTAAAATGAGATGAAGACATACATTGGGCATATAAATTAATTGTCATTTACTGATAAGATAAACCTGGGGAGTGCAGGTTTATAGACGGATTTAAATTCCTTGAAACATTTCCCTATACTTTGAAGGGTCAGGATCATCTTTACCTTTTTGAATGCATTGGTCAAGACCCAGGGGTCTGTGGTTGACAAATGGAAAAGAAAAGAAGAAAATAAAGACAATTTCTCTTTTAAATGTGTGAGAGATGAATAAACCATGTGCATATATGAATCAAATTCCTGCTTGGGACAAAAATATCTTCAATAGATAATTTAAATTTTTTTTCGTGTGTGTTTTCTTTTAATTTGTTCATTTTAGATCTTAAATTTTTTTTTGGGGGGGGGCAGCAGTTACAGGGCACTCAACTACTGAGCCACTTACCCAGTCCTATTTTTTGTATTTTTTATTTAGAGACAGGGTCTCACTGGGTTGCTTAAAGCCTTGCTTTTGCTAAGGCTGAATTTGAACTCATAATCCTCCTGCCTCAGCCTCCTGAGCCACTGGGAGGATAGGTGTGTGTCATCACGCCTGGCCTAAATCTTAGATTTTTTTATTAGTGCATTTGATCATACAAAATAATGGGTTTCATTGATCATATTCGTTATTCCCAACCCCTCTTTCTTTTCTCTAATAGTCTCCTGTGACAACTTTCATGTCAGATTCTACATCCGAGGGAAAAGATGTAAGATTTGTCTTTCAGAGTCTGTCTGATTTCACTTAACCTTATGATCTCCATTTCCATTCATTTTTCTACAAATAATACTCCATTGTGTAGAAAGACCCTGTTTTCTTTTCTTTTTTTTTGGTACTGGGGATTGAACTCAGGAGTACTCGACCACTGAGCTGCATCCTCAGCCCTATTTTGTGTTTTATGTAGAGACAGGGTCTCACTGAGTTGCTTAGTGCCTCGCCCTTGCTGAGGCTGGCTTTGAACTGGCAATTCTCCTTTCTCAGCCTCCCAACGTGCTGGGATTACAGGCTTGCGCCACCGTGCCTGGCTCAAAAGACCCTGTTTTCTTTTTTTTTTAATTTTTTTTTTTAGTTGTTGAACACAATGTCTTTATTTTATTGCTTTGTATGTGGTGCTGAGGATTGAACTCAGGGCCTCATGCATGCGAGGCGCTCTACCGCTGAGCTACAATCCCAGCCCCAAGACCCTGTTTTCTTTATCAGGCTTCCGAATTGCAGGGATTACAGGGGTGAACCATCATGCCCAGCATGTCATTGGTAATTGCATTGAATGTGTACATTGCTTTCAGCAATGTTGCCATGATCCTATCATCTGCAACAGGAATAATTTGACTTCTTTTCCTATTTGTATCCCTTTTACTGCTTTCTCTTGCCTAATTGCTCTGGATAAATTTTCAAGTACTATATTGAATAGAGGTGGTGAGTGAGAGCTAACTTCTTTGTCTCAGTTATAATTTTAGAGGAAATGATTTCAGGTTTTTCCCATTAAATATAATGTTGGCTTTAAGTTTGCCATATATAGCCTTTATTGTGTTAAGGAAAGATCCTTCTATATCTTGTTTCTTCAGGGATTTTATCATGAAAGCATGTTGAATTTTTTAAAAGTTTTTTTCTGTATCTATTGGCATGATTATGTGATTCTTATCTGTGATTCTGTTTATGTGGTATTATTATGTTTATTGATTTGCTTACGTTGAACTATCCTTCCATCCCTGGAATGAAACCATGGTGAGTGATCTTTTCAATGTGCTATTGAATTCAGTTTGAAAGTATTTCATTAAGAATTTTTGCGTCTATGTTTATTAAAGATATTAGTTGGTAGTTTTCTTCCTTTCCTTCCCTCCCTCCTTCCTTTTCTTCCTTCCTTCCTTTAGTTTCTGTTGTTTCCTTATCTGGTCTTGGTATGAGAATGCTACTGCCTTTGTAGTGTGAGTTTGAAAACATTCTTTTACTTTCTATTTCATGGGAAAGTTTGAGGGGGCATTGGTGTTAGTTCTTCTTTAAAGACTTGGTAAAATTTAGCAGTGAATTCATGCAGTTCTGGACTTTTTTTTGTTGGGAGACTTTTAATTATTGTTTCAGTCTCATTGCTTGTTATTGGTCTATTTAGGTTTTTCATACCCTCTTGGTTCAATTTTGGTAGATAATATATATCTAGAAATCTATCCATTTCTTCTAGATTTGCCAAATTATTGGAATATATGTTTTCAAAATAGTCCTGAAAGATCCTCTGAATTTCAGTGATATCTGTTGTAAGTATCCCCATTTTTCACATCTAATTTTGTTAATTAGGGTCTTTGCTTTCTTTTTGGTTAGTTTGGTTAAGGGTTTATTGATCTTATTTATCTTTTCAAATAACCAATTCTTTGTTTCATTTATCCTTTTGTATAGTTCCTTTGGCCTCTATTTCACTTATTTCAGCTCTGATTTTTTAAAAATTTGTTGTTTGTTCTTTTTAGTTATATGTGACAGTACAATGTATTTTAACATATTATACATACATGGAGTATAACTTCTGATTTTTATTATTACTTTCTTTCTATTGATTTTGAGTTTGGCTTATTCTTGATTTTCTAAGACCTTGAGATACATCATTAGGTTATTTGAGATCTTGTTTGATTTTTTAATGTAGGCATTCATAGCTATAAGCTTTTCTCATATCTGAGAGAAGAATCTGTGGGATTCATAGCTGTATCCCACAGATTCTGGTATTTTGTGTTTCAGATTTTGTGTTTCCATCTTCATTTGAGTCTAGGAATTTTTACATTTCTTTCCTGATATCTTTAATGATGCACTGGTCATTCAAAAGTGCATTGTTCATTCTCCATGTGTTTGTATAGTTTCTGAGTTTCTTTTGCTGTTGATTTCTAGTTTTGTTCCATTATGACCTGATAAGATGCAAGGAGTTATTTCAATTTATTTTGTTATTTGTTAAGACTTGCTCTATGGCATGAGATATAACCTATTTTGGAGAAAGCTCCATGAGCTGCTGAAAATAATGCATATTTTTCTATTTTTAGATAGAATATTCAGTAGTCTTCTATCAATCCACTTGATCTATAGTGTAGTGTAGTTTAACTGATGTATCTTGGTTGATTTTTTTTTTTTTTTTGGTCTGAATGATCTATTTGTGAAAGTGGGATATTGAAGTCATTCACTATTATTGTATTGGGGCCTCTCTGTCTTTTTATGTTGAGTAGAGTTCGTTTTATAAAATCAGATGCACTCATGTTTGGTGCATATATATTTATAGTCATTATATCTTCTTGGTAGATTGCTCCTTTCAGCACAATATAGTGATCTTCTTTGTCTTTTCTGACTAATTTTGGTTTCACATCTGCTTTGCTAGGTAGGAGCGTAGCTACTCTTGCTTGCTTCCAGACTCCATTTGCATGGAATATTTTTTTCTCATTCTTTCACTTTCCAACTGTGTATGTCTTTGCTGGTGAGGTATGTTCTTGGTAGGCAAAAAAAAGCTGGATCTTGTATTCATCAGTCTTTGCCTTTTAATAGGAGAATTAAGGCCATTTACATTCAAGGTTATTATTGGAAGTTGTACTAATTCTTGTCATTTTGTTATTTTTCTAATGTTTGAGTCTTTCCTGTATCTCATATGCTTATCTACTCTTCTAGTGAGATTAATTATTTTCTGCACTCTTGTGGTTGTGTTTATCTTCCTCTTCCATTCACTAGAATCCTTTAAATAGCCTCTGCAATTCTGGGTTAGTGATCATAAATGTCTTTAGTTTATGCTTATCCTGGAAGGTTTTTATTTCTTCCTCCATTCTGAAGAATAGGTTTGCTGGATATAGTAATCTAGTTTGGAAATAATTTTCTTTCAAGGCTTAAAATACAAAGTTCCATGGCCTCCTGAACTTTAGAGCTTCTGTTGAGAAACCTGCTGTTGTTCTGGTGAGTTTAGTTTTAAAAGTGACTTGGTACTTCTCTCCTACAGCTTTTAATATTCTTTCTTTGTTCTGAAGTTTTGATATTTTCACAGCAATATGTCATGGAGAGGTTCTTTTCTGATCATGTCTATTTAGGGTTCTAAGTACTGCTAGTACTTGAGTATCCGTCTCATTTCCAGAATTTGGGAAATTTTCTGCTATTATTTATTTTTTAAGTTTTTTTTTTTTTAAGATGAACACAATATTTTTATTTTATTTTATCTTTATGTGGTGCTAAGGATCAAACCCAGTGCCCTACATGTGTGAGGCAAGTACTCTACCACTGAGCCACAATTCCAGCCCCTTCTGCTATTATTTAATGGGATAAGTTTTCTATGCTGTTAGCTGGTATCTCCACTCCTTTCTTAAGACCTTAGAGTCTTAAGTAAATTCTTTTAAAGTTGTGCCAGAGATCCTGCATTTTCTGTTTATAGTTACTTATTTTTTTCTTTACAATGTCTGAATCTTCTAATTCATTCACTTTTTCTTCAAGCCCTGAAATTCTGTCTTTTGCCTGATCTATTGTATTGGTTGGGCTTTCCACTGAATTTTTTTTATTTGGCTCATTAAGGTTTCATTTCTAAGATTTATGTTTGGTTCTTTTTCAAAATTTCTATCTCTTCAATGAATTTTTCATCCATATCTTGTAGTGTCTACATTAACTCAATCAGTTGTTTCCTGTGTTATTTTGGAATTCATTGATCTTGTTTTATAATCATTCTTTCTAATTCTTCATCTGGCATTTCATCCTCTTCAATATCTTTGGAGTCAGTTGGTACTGAATTATGAACTTTAGGAGGCAATGTGTTGCCATGTTTTTTCACATTTCTTGCATTTCTGTGTTGAGATTTGTTCATCTGTTGAGTTGGATTTCTTTCCCACTTTTATGTGAAGTCTTTTTTAGGTCACAGTCTTCTCTTGATGACAGGTCCAATGAATTGTTGTGAAGTGTTGAATACATTTCCAGATGAGTTTCATAATACAGTTTCTTTGATACTACTTTGGTGGTAACCAGAACACCTTGACATAATATGTACTCTGTTGGAGCCTGAGATCCCTCTTTCTATGTAAGTTTCACAAAAGTGGGATCCTTCTGTGGATCAGGTAGACAGTGGAGGATATGGGCAACACCTTCTGTGATTGCTCCTCTGGTCTTTTCAACACTGATTATCCAGAAAGTGCATAGGGCAATCTATGCTGAGGTTCCTCATAGGTGTGGCATCCACACCCTTTGGGTTATTTCTGCTGTTGCTGTAGGAGTGAATGTCCAGGGCCTGCACAGCAGTACCTACTTAGGGCTTGGTGGCTGGCTGGGGATTTTTGTCTTGCTTCTGAATAGATTACTTTTATAAAGCAAGTTTGACTTATCTTACATTTTAAAACTATTTAAATAGTGGCAAGATTGAAGTTCTTCACTGAAATAAAACTTCATATTGACTTAAAGAATGCCTATATTCATTTATATCACATATTATTATTAACATTTATTAAGCAATGTATAATACCACCAGCATTCAAAATAACTTGTTTACCCTTAGTTAAAACATACTGTCACTGGAAGGTACTCAATAAATGTCTGTTAACTGATTACTTGAGGTGACATAAGAAATTAGGCAAAATGTAAAGTAAAGATTATAACACAGTGAATGCTATGTAAAAGAAATGGAGTAAGTACTGTCAGGGATCAAAGGAAGCTGAATGATGATATATTATCAGAAATCTGAATATTATTATACTTGGACATTGACTCTTATTTTTTGGTTGACTAACAAAAAGGGAGACAGATTGGGTCAATAAAATATAAACAATTATGATAGATAATGGAATTATGCAATTTCCATTGAGTTTTAATTATGAGAGATTTTTCCTAGGTATATGATCACAGTATTAATCAATCACATAATGTTATTTATGTTGCAAATTGCTTTGGCAATTTTCTTTCTTTCTTTTTTTTTTGGTAATGCCAGGGATTGAACTCAGGGCCTTGTGCATGCAAGGCAAGTACTCTACTAATTGAGCTATTTCCCCTGCCCTGCTTTGGCAATTTAAAATTAAAATTTATACTGTATATGTGGCTTTGAATATTGGCTATTTTTGTTAGACAATATATAAAATAGGCAAGTTATGGTTATACTTTTTTGAAACAAATACATCTTTGGGTGAACAGAAAAAGATCATGTATGTATTAAGAAAAATATTAAATATTATTTTGGGGCTTTGGTTTTCATCAGCAAGAGGTACTTTTCTAGCAGAGACCAAAATCTTTTCTAAGTAATATGTATATGCTGGTTGTGACTATACATTTTTAACATATATATCTTAAACTCTACATTCTTTAATTTATCCAATTTTCCTACTTCTCGCCAAGTAGAGCTTAAACTCTGCACAAAGTTGAGGCAATCTTATGTTAAAGGATAGAATAACTCTGAGTAAATCTCCCTTGCTTTTTCTGAGCAGCTGCACACCTAGTCAATGGTTCCTAAGAGAGTGGCAAACAGAATTAAAAATCCCATAATATGCCCCCAGATGATTGCATTTTCCCCTTTTATTTAGCAACACTCACTGAAAACCCCTGTTTTGAGTGTGGTGTGGTGAGAAAGCAAGCAGTAAAGCCAGGGAGGGTATTTATAGGGTGTCTGGAAAATACTAGCACATGGGTAGTGGCTTTGCAAATGCCAAGCCACTGGCTCACATGGAGCTCAGAACCCAGGGCTGAGCCCCAGTAGAGATGACCGGGTTGGGCTGTTTTCAATCTTTTACTTTTTGAAGGAACTCAAGTCATTTAAAGTTTTCTCATGTTTGTAATGAACTTACCTACGTGGATAGTTTACATTAAGGAAATGGAAAAGATTTCATTTATAAGTTCAGAAGCAAGTAAGCATCCCTATAGTATTGTATTCTGAACCCTAAATGGTTCTAGAAGAATAACTAATGCTGAGTTCTTGAGGACCTAAGGACAGTCCCATTCCCCAGTCTTTCTCATGACAACAAAAATACTAACCGATTCTGCAAAAGTCCCCCTCCCAGCCTGGACTGCAGCAGCACGTCCCTGTGGGGGTGCAGTAGCCGTTGCGACAGAGCCGGGAACACTCTGAGGTCAGTGTCTGCGCAGGTTGTACTGAGGCTTTGCATTCCGCAGGCATTACAGGTCTGCAGCAAAAGACAAGAGTTGACGTTGTATTACAGTTGAAAATCAGCATTGGAGTGAAATCTAATGGTTGTGTAGTTTACATGGCATGCAAGAACTTTCTTTTAAGTGACTCAGTCAACCAGCAACTTTGGAAGAATGGAAAAATACATACCAGTAAGGAAACAAAATAATCAGTCCTGAACCAAAGTGAACATATTAAACATGCTAAGAAACTTGATCATAATCAATTCATTGATGAAAACATAAATATAATTATAATGACATTTTATATTTAGTAGCTAGAATTTCTAGCAATTGCAATTTTAAAAATAAGTGTACTTATATTTTTAAACTTTTCCCCCCAGGTCTACAAAAAAGTTCAGAGATAGCACCTGAGATATTATATTTAGGCAGAGTACAGTTTCTCTTGCTTTTGGCCTGTTTAGCAATCTTACAGGGCTGTAGGCATTCATCAAAATGAACACTTGCAGCCTATATAGCTTGGGAATCCATTTTTGTTTTCATTTTACATTTCTTTTGACATAATTTTTTCTTGAAAGGTTGTCATATTTATGTATGTGTGTATTTGTATCATTGAATCAAAGTTTAAACTCTGCATGCAGAGAAGGCCTGCATATATAATGGGGATTTTTATGTACATATGCACTTCTATTTTATTTTAATATGTGCAAAATAATTAGATTTTATCCTGTTATGAAGAAAATGGAAACATCTTATTTGCCATGTAAAAAGTCATGGTTTTTGTTTTAATTGTTCTACAACTGCCATTATGTATAGAGGAAACCAAGAGCTTCTGAAAGATTTTCATGGTTCCTTTGTTTTTGTAATGTTCTCACTCAATCTGAGTCAGGCTGGCATCATGTTCACAACTGCTCATTACCTAACTGTGGGGGAAAACGTGGCACTTTCAATGGTACTGGGAGCCCTAGTGTGGTGGACAGGCTCTTTGAGAAAGTTTAGGATGTAAACAAATGTCATCACCATCAAGTCACTGCATTAGTATGGCCAAAGCAGTTAGGGTCCTTTAAAGGACTTTTTTTTTTGGTGGTGCTAGGGATCAATTCAAGGCCTCCTGCATAGTAGGCAAGTGCTCTACCACTGAGCTATACCCCTAGCCCAGCTGGGTTCCCTAAGAACCAAACAAAGAAGGTGATCATTATGGATCAGATCACCACAGAGGTAAATTACAGAGCTTCCCCAGATAAGCAAATAATTAAGCCCTGGAGAGTGTTTTCTTGAAATTGGTTACCTTGTTATGTCCCTTTGGCAACAGAAACAGTGATAATACTTTGGGACCTGACCTCAGGCTTTTTCTACAATGATTCAAAACCATACATATTCAAAACCAAAATACAAAAATGCACAGCAACTTCTCTAGCTCCTCATCCCATGAAAGTTCTACCCTGTTGAAGTTCTGTGTTTGCGACCAACAGAGCAATTCAGAAGACTCTTATGAATCTAGTCAGCCTCTTCTTTAAACCTGGAAATGGTCAGTGCATATGAAAGGTCCTTAAGAAGTTCCATAAACTGAACATATTTCCATTCAGAAAGCATTAAATGTTTTCCATGTTTCCCCAAGGAGTCTTTTTGGAAGTAAAGGTGAACTGGGATAGGGTAGAGAAAATGTTAAATAGTTAAACCAAGAAACGTAAGGATATTATCTTTCATGCCTTCTTGCTGTTGTTAAGAATCACACGTTGGCTTTATTTCTTTCTCATAAAATTCTCATTTTGCTTGTGAGATAATGGTGGCATTTCTGACCACCTGCAAGGCAATTTTTCAGATCTTTGGATCCCACGCCAAGATCATTTACAATGTGGCATTCAGTAAATGGGGATTGCTCTAATCTTATCCGTAACTGATAGCGTATAACTCTGTGTATCTAATTTGTATTCATTATCAATTGTTCACTTTCTTTATGACTCATTTAAGTCCAGATAAGCTGAAAGTAGAGTTACTAACAAAGATATTACAAATCGTGGGTGATCCAAGATTTTCAGGCGCGTAGCTTACACTGTCCACAAGATGGTTTAGACCTGAGCGCACAACTCTGAGGAGAAGACATCCTTTAGATCAGGAATGTAGGCGGATTCAGTAAAACAGCAATAACTAGAGGTGAAGTATCCAAGGGACACTGATTATTGTGCAGAAGGGAAATGAGTGAGGACATGATAAACAGGGATCCAATACTGAAGGACAGTTCTTTAGGGTAGAATACATCACCCTTGTTTACCTACTGATCCTTTAGTTACATGCGTTAGCTGTTTCTCACCATTCATATACATGGAAACTCAGATTATGGAGGGAATTCTGAATCATTTTTTGCCTAGGATTTATTAAATGCCTATCTGCACATGTAGAAATTTCATTGTTGGGTTTGTTTATTTTCACTTGTATAAGACTGTAAGGCTTTCATGTATAAACATT
Organism: Xerus rutilus; assembly: GCA_028644305.1. Lineage (NCBI taxonomy): Eukaryota > Metazoa > Chordata > Mammalia > Rodentia > Sciuridae > Xerus > Xerus rutilus. The sequence goes on along the minus strand of CM053408.1, from coordinate 17,463,202 downwards.
TGAATTCCTCCAAGTTTTAATGTAAATACCTGAGAAAGTTATCTTCTTTTTCTTTTATAAAGTTGGTAACTAACATTCCTCATTTAGCATGTTAAATAAATCTTATCCTTCTTTTTAAAACTGTTATTACATTGGGGTTTTCTTAGCATGAAATCTACATAAGAGATTGCCCATTTCTTAAAGAACTTCTTGTCTTCCTTTTCCCTTCTCCATTGAAGTGAAAGGTTTCTGTGGGCAGAGTTATATATTTGTTTGTTTTCAGGTCCCACACTCTTCATGGGGATAAGACATCATAGTGCCCAGATCCTCATGGAGTTCACGGAGGGGAAGATGGATGGGTAAACATAGGAACACACTGAAGTGTGATTTTCGTTTTGATAACAGGTGCACACAAAGTCTCATAGGATACAGGTGAGGGAGGAGTTAGTTTAGGATGGAGAGGAAAATACCATCTATCTATACTTTCTTGAAATAAAGAGAGAAGCTGGGATACATGAATAATTTAAAACATACAGGGTAAGTGGTGATTTTTGTGAACAGGAAAGGCCAATGGTGAATGTCTCTGGGTAGTGGGATTATGGGTAGTTTTAATTGAATGACATTTAATTTAATAAATGAACAAATAAATCAAGGGATGCAAAATCCTCTGTGAATGCATGTGGAAGTCCTGGGATCCATCCATCTGAGTAGGCCGGCCCCTCAGAGTGAGCATGGAGAAATCTGTTTTGTCTTTTCCAATTGTAAGTAATAGAAGAGGATAAACTACTTTGGTGGTTAAATATAGAGAGATAACAAAGTTAGGAAAATACCTCATAGATGATCAATAAATGTTTATTAAATTAAGTTGAATGTTTATAGTAGTAACTTTCTCAAATAAACTCCGTGAAACAAACATTTCCTTTCTTCTCATCTCCCCAAGACCAAGAAGAATATGTAGCCCTTGGAAAATGCTTAATAAAAATCTATTGAATGAATGAATAAAATTAATAACAATATGGAATTTTAAAAGGCTATTTGTTTCTTTTTTATGCTATTAGATATTAGGATATATAAACTGTTCAGGAGAAGGGTATCATTAAAATCTAATTGCTAGACTTTTGTATCATAAACATAACACTAAAAACATTTGCAGTCTTTCTAGTGCCTAAATTAACTCTATTTTTATAAAAATTTTTCTTTCTAAAGCATAGTTAAGTTTTAAACAATGTATTGTAATCCTTTATCCTAGTAAGTACACAAAAGGTCAAAAAAAATCAGAGTATGTTTGACCTTACTTAAAAGGATTGTTTTCTAGACGAGAATTAAAGTCAATGCATTCGCGTTCATTTTTCTAGTAACATATTTGGCAAAGTCTGACAATGTCTGGTGACAACCACCACTTCTCTTCACATGATGTTGGAGACAATCTCCCTTCCACTAAGAAAGAACATGCCCCTCTGCATGAAATGAAGAGACAAGAGAATGCAGCAGCACGGGGGGGATTCTGTTCCTACCACCACATTGAAACAGACAATCTTAAAATATACATAAATACTACCTGTTCAGACCTAGGTGAGATTGAATAAAAAATCTCCAGTATGTATCTATGACAGATACTTATTTTCATACTTATTTTTATTAGACTAGAAAATCAGGTGTTTAGTTTATGTTCTTTTAAGCAATTACTTTTTAAGCTTTCAGACTCTTTGCTCTCCTGAATAGAATCAGAAGTAGGTTTCGAAATAAGAAACTTAGCCAAGAGGATGTTTAGGTTTGCAGTAAGGAAAATATTGAGCCCATTTGTTGACAGCTATCTCCACAGCCCTAGAACTTAATTTAAATCAGAAAAACATATTTCCTAATCTTCTCACATGATGAATAATGAAACACTGAAGGCCTGGTGCAGAAAATAGCTCAACATTCCTTAATATATAAAGCATTGTTTTGAGAAATTGGATATTTTCTTAGAAATCTACTTTGGCTGGCTCTGTGTAGTGGTGCAAAGTTTGGATACTTTCTTGAAATAAAGAGAGAAGCTGGGATACATGAGTAATTTAAAACATACATGGTAAGTGGTGACTTTTGTGAACAGGAAAGGCCAATGGTGAATGTCTCTGGGTAGTGGGATTATGGGTAGTTTTAATTGAATGACATTTAATTTAATAAATGAACAAATAAATCAAGGGATGCAAAGTCCTCTGTGAATGCGTATGGAAGTCCTGGGATCCATCCATCTGAGTAGGCCAGCCCCTCAGAGTGAGCATGCAGAAATCTATTTTGTCTTTTGCAAAAGGAGAAGGGGCTCATTCTGAAATTTTTGTTAGGTGTCCAGATTTTAAATTCATTTTGTTGTAAAACAAGATCTATAGGTTATGCATAATACACATTTAAAATGTAACTCATTGGGGGTTTTAGGAGATGTAATGATTCTACAGCCTCTATTAGCAGTCTCCTTGGAGGCGGGACTTGATGTCAGAATTGACTTCTTTTTTTTTTTTTTGGTACTAGTGTACTGCTACATCCCAGCACCACCCCCCTTTTAATTGAAAAAATTTTGAGACTGTCTCACTCAGCTGCTCAGGGCCTCTATAAGTTGCTGAGGCTGGCTTTGAACCTGCAGTCCTCCTGCCTCAGCCTCCTGAGTCACTGGGTACAAGTGTGCACTATTACACCTGTCTTACTCTTTATTCATAGTCACATTAGGACACATGGAAAAGTGCTTGCTACACCTGTAACATACATAAAACGGTTTTCCTGTCATGCTTTTTCCCGTTCGCATGAATTAGGAAAAATCAGTAAGTCTAAATCCTCATTATTCATACTACGGTCCCAGGTCAGTAGCGTTAACATGACCTGGGAGTTTCTTAGAAATGCAGAATCTCAGACCCTACCCCAGACCTACTGAGTTTAAATTGGTACTTTAACAAGTTTATCAGGTGATTCATATGCATGTTCAAGTTTGAGAGGCATTATTCTAAATTAGGATCATTTTCAGCCAGGAGTAATCAATGTGGCTATTAATTTGCGTGTTGAGGAGCTTCCAAGTACAGAATACTCTGCGATTTTATAGTTGGGCAGAGTCTCATGCTCTGCCCCAGCAGATTCTCTGGTGTGATGCTCCTCACTGTAAGCAGTTTGATACACAATGATCAGCCTTAACAACCCTTTATTTTAGAAGGGAATACTCAGCACTTTTACTTCAAAGAATAAGGAAGTGGAAACTGTCTTGTAATGGGATATATTTTCCTGTTCCTGTTCCTTGAGGCAGAGGAACAAGCACTGGATGATAACTCCTGTGTCATCTTTTAAATGCTCATGTTAGTGACTTTCTCCAAGGTCAATACACAAAGTCATTCTCTCCCCTCATAATTGTCTTTAGTATGGCTACTCACTGAATTTTTTTCATGTCAACATTTCTCTTTTTGTGTCAGTTTACTCATGAGGAGGAGAATTTTAGATTCAGATTTATTAACAGCATATTTTGGGACTATATTTGGCCATTTGGTAGTAGGTTTTTAACTGAATTTGACATACAAATTCATTTCAAGTGTAAGGAATCTCACGCACTTAAAATACAACTGTATTCCAGGTAAAAGAGCACAGGAAATGGAATCTATTTATTATAACCATGCAATTTTGATCCCACTGGGATGTCATATCTGGATAGATGGCAATATACTTTTCCCAACAGTATTTTTCTCTTTGAAGCATACCAAGAAATCAAATGCCATTTCTTTGACATTATATCATATGTTAGTTGCAGAAATACTGTTCTATATATTCCCAAGTAGGCCTGACATTAGAATAAAGGAAAAGAATACTTAAATTCAAAAATAGCTCAGAATTTACATACAGTACATATCATATTAAAATTTTTTTACTTGTACTATGTATTTCCAAAATTCTAAGTTAGGATGGAGAAAGTCAATGTTCTATCTTACTTCTAGATAGGTTTAGAAATTTCTCTGTTTTGAAACATGCTGAAAAAAAATGGGGCTGTGCTTCAGCTGTCTTCTCTGACCAAAGTAGTCTTCATTTCTTTAGTCGTCTGAGGTTTAGGTCTCTTGCCTCACATATAGGACTTACTCACTTCACATGATCACTAAGCCTGTTGACTGGCTTTAATATCCAGGCACATTGGACCAAATTGGTGCTAAGCTTAAAGGAGACGGAAGCAGGAGTGACTTGGTGAGTCCACACAGGTTCGGCTGCCTAGTGCTACAAAGATTACCAGAAATTTCACAAATTCCCGTTTAATTTTGTCCTATGGTTAAAGATGCAACCAGAAGAGAAGCTACTGATGAAGCCACTTACATTTTTCAATAACTTTCCTGTTAACTTTATCCTCATGACCAAAGGTCTGGCTCTGCTCTTGCCAAATTCAAAAGTTCAGGAAATGTGTGAGAGATGAAAGAGCTTTCACGACGCAGCTAGTCACAGACAGTGTTGGAACTCTTTCCTGTCCCAGTATTCTTCCCACTCAACTGGCCTTCTTACTTCAGGAAAAGATAACAAGGAACCCCCATTTCAGGCCCCATTAATCTCACTATCCAACCACCATCACCACAATATGCATATGTCTGAAAGGGAATGTGTATCTCTTATATCCAACATTAAATTTATCAGCTTAACTCATTGTCTATATTTCCATGAGAAAATCAGAATATGAAATGTGAATAAGATTTCTTAAAGGGGAAACCTAGGAGAAATAATAAACAAAATGATCATATTATCTACTTCTAGATAAAAAGACAAGGTCTAGTTTATCAAATTCCCTTAGCTATTTGTTACATTATGTTTGTAATATCCTAACTTCAGAGACTGGTCGATTACAATTATTAGTGGTAAATATAAAATAATAGATGCTTCTACTTTAATTCAAAGCACACATTCCTGAAAAATATTTTATTCCACAGAATTGCATGATAAGGCTATTCTGGATTGGATTTGTGTCTTCCCAAATTTATGTCAAAGACTTAATTCCCAAGGTGATGGGAGGTGGGCCTTTGAGAGGTAACCAGGTTTAGGTGACTTTCTGAGGTTGGAGCCTCTCTGGTGGGATTAGTGTCTGTGTATAAAAAAGAGAACTTCCCACTCACTCTCCATGGTGTGATTCAGTGAGAAGGCTGCTGTCTACAAGCCAGGACGAGAACCTTCCCAGAAATCTGACCAAGCTGGCACCTGATGAGAAATCAATGTCTGTCATTCAAGCTAGACAGGTATTTTGTTATAACATCCTAAGCTGGCTATAAGACAAGAGTTTATGGGAAAATCCAGACCTGTGTGATGCTGTAACTAAAGCATTAACAAAAATAAAAGTATCTTGGGAGATAATTTGGGCAACTCAGTGAGCAGCTCAGCAGTAGTTGGAGGCTGCCTGGGGAGATTGGAAACAGGCAAAAACCAAGCCCAGCATGTTGGCACAAGCCTGTAATCTCAGCTACTCAGCAGGCTAAGGCAGGAGGATCGCAAATTTGAGGCCAGCCTCAACAACTTGGTACGATCCTGCCTCAAAATTTAAAAATTCTATAAAAAATTTGGAGTTATAGCTCAGGAGTAGAGTGTTTACTTAGGCTATCCGAGGCCCTGGGTCTAGTCTTCATGTAACATGAAGAAAGAAAGGAAGAAAGGAAGAAAAAGAAAAAAGAAGAGAGAAAAGAAACAGGAAAACCAAGGTGGTGATGAAAGTGTAGCTTTGAACTCGGCAGGAAGTGTAACCTGCTGAGAGTCGTGTCTGGCTGGGGTGCCTCTTTGGGGAGGGAAGACCACTACAGCACTGCTTACATGATCACTCAGCTATGGAGGTTAAACCTGGGCAATAGCTGGGCTAAGGATATGCTCCTTTCCTTAAAATTCTGGCTACACTTACCCATAAGCTACAGAGTTTTCATGTTGTACACAAACATGAAAAGCTATATACAATTTTCATATATTCATATATATATTCATACCAGACATATATATATGAATATATATATATGAATATATATTCATATATATATATTCATACCATATATAAGCTCTATAGCATTAAAGAAAATATCACTGTAGCAGAATAGCCCTGGTTCAGAGGCCAAATCATAGTGAGTTTTATCTACCTCAGTACCTTCCGGACCATTTGTTTGGCAATATATAACATAATGTTCTGGCATGATTTTTTTTTTGTTCAAAAGTGTTATTATATCAGATAATATTATTTATGCTTTTGATAATATGTGCAATCTCTCAGCAGTAAAATAAGCTGCTCAGAGGATGGGACCATGTTCTCATCTATTTTCTCCCTCCATAGTACAGGAAGTATTAAAAACGAAATGTGGACTCATTAAATCAGAAATCTTGCATGATATTTATATTTACTCTTATATGAGGAAAAAACCTGAAAAATTAGGGTATGATCAAAAAGTCAATGCCATTGCTTCCTAATTATCCTTTTAACTTAAATGCTTAATTTACAAAACATAATTTATGAAAATGTTAGGGTCCTCAATTTTAAAGAACGTCTGTAATTGGGAAAATATGCATTTTTAATGTTCATAAACCATAATACCAGTGGGTTTTGTTCTTAATTTATCTATTTTTTGAGACAAAATTAATCCAGGATAGTGACAACTAATATTAGCAAGTAGAATAAATAGCACTGTGATTACAACATAATTACAAAACTTAAAGAATGCAACATTTCTCTTCTAGAAATCCCCTGAAAAATTAATTCTCATGCCTTTTCCCCCACTTGCAGAGCAATAGATCTGCCAGTGTTTATTTACTTGTTATATGAAGGTAGAAATTTAAAATATCACTACATGTTTTAAAGGAAAACTAAAATTTGGAACAAGTTTCTGTCCTATAAAAAAGCCCAACATGTCAGTTTACATTTTTTCTCAAGACAATTTCAGTGGAAAATTCCAAAACTTTGATGTTATACTTATCGATTCATTTGCCAATGTTTAGAAAAAGAAGTCATTTAAGCAAGAAATGTTTGAACTCAAACCAAATGAATTAGTAACAAAATGACGCTAAGAAGCAGTTTTTTTTCCTTTGTCATTTACGCCTTCCTGTAGAAAATGTCTTTTTACAAAACCTGCCTCCCTCTTTTCGACACATCTAGTGCATCAATAAATCTGCCTTTCCCTCAGAAACTACAGTATTATGCGTCATGGTCTTTCAGTACAGGTAAGATATTCATAAGGTCTAATGACATCAGACTTGTAGCACTGTCCCCAAAGGGAGAATGGTAGGGGAGGGGTGGGCATGGGAATTAAAACAAATGCTTGTGAGAGTCTGACAATAAATGAGTCTCATTTTGATGAAGATATTCTTCATTATTCACATTCTCTATTTTATATATATTTCAACAAATGCCATCTCTAAGTGGCGAGTCAATTGTTTTCATAGTAACCTGTATAGTTACTAAAAGGGCTAATATTCCAACATTCAGAACTGATAAGTAAAGAGAGAATATAATTAGTATAAAGCAAAATTCCTTTGAATGCTGTTGTCATGTCACTTCTCCATGAAATAGGAAATACATATCAGAAGACATATATATTCTCACCATAAGTATGATAAGTATGTGAGATGTGGATATGTTAATTAGCTTCATGTGATTACATTTATCAAAACATCATGCTGTATAGTTGTTTACCCCTATAGCTTTCTGAGATTTCAGTTACCTGCGATCAACCATGATCCAAAAATATTAAATGGAAAATTCCAGAAATAATTAATATGTTTTAAATAACTTTTTATTACAGCATATTATTATAATTGTTTCACTTTATTATTATTGCTGTTACTCTCTCACTGTGCCTGATTTATAAAATGAACTATCATAGGTATATATGTAGTGGGGGGAAAAAGCATATATATGGGGTTTGGTACTATCTACAGTTTAAGGCATCCACTGGAGGTCTTAGAACATAGTCCCCAAGAATAATAAGAGATACTGTACACTATGAACATATACAGTTTTTATTCAAAACTTACTGCAACAACTCTGGGGAAAAATAAAGTTTAGATTCACCTTAGTGGCTGTGGGAGATCAGTGGGGAAGAAACAGAATTAGTTGTGCATTTTGTAAATATAAATCTGTTAGCATTTTGAATATAGGCGTATGACTATTTTTAAAAAAGACATATAAAGTATTTAAAAGTTACACGGTAGCCAGGCACCGTGGCACACACCTGTAAGGGACCGCAAGTTCCAGGCCAGCCTTGGTAACTTAGTCAAGACCCTTGGCAACTTAGCAAGATGCTGTCTTAAAATTAAAATTAGAAAAGCTGGGATATAGCTTAGTGGTACAGAGCCCCTGGGTTCAATCCCCAGTAGTCCTCCACACGCAAAGCAGCATAGTTATATTTTTTTTCCACAAAATATTATATAATATTTTCTATTTATTAAGGAAGACCAATACAGTAAAGAAGATGGTTCAGTGGAAGAGGGAAGTGGAAGGAAAAAGAAAGTACTCGGGATTGAAATGAAGAAAACTATGTTATATGCATTTATGAGTGTGTTAAAATGAATTCCACTATTAAGAATAACTATAATACACTAATAAATAACAAGAATAAAAATATTTTTCTATTCATTTTGAAATAGGAAATAGCCCCATGTAACATTGCATATATTGCCTGAGTATATTTAAGTGATCTCTGTAAGTACCCACAAATATACAAATAGACACATACATACACATACACAGGCAAATCTTGCTATAGTATGAATAAAATTCTAGTTACATTAAGTCCATTACCATATATTATATATTCATATTCATCCATTCTTTGGAAGTTTTGACTTTGATCTTGCCCAATTCTTTGGTAAAATATCTTTGAAATTTTAGATGCTATGTGGCAGCTCAAGAAAGAGCTGTCAGTTAGAAAGGTATTTTACCACACATGAAATATAGAATAGAAGGAATAAAATATAAGCAGGCAGATAAGTGTATATCCATTTTTGGTTACCGGAGATGCGGAATTAATAATAATAGCAAAAAATATGGAAAATGCTTCCTTGTCTTTCAGACTCCAAATCCACCATGCTGAATGGATTTTTATAGGGCATATACTTGTTCATGACCTCTAGTGTTAAGAAATTCGGTCATGTTTGAAAACTAGTCCCTGGTGGAGCCTGTATCCCTGTTAATAGCTGAAAGGTCAATGGAGCTGCTAAACAGTTTGTATTACTGCCAGGGTGGCCATGAAAACACCACCTGCTGCAAGAGGACTTGGCAGCTGGGTCAACAGGCACTGTGGGAATTTATCAACTTAGGGGGCCACTTGCATAAAACTTGGGCTGATGAATTGGGACTAGACTGGCTTATTGGGCTAAAGCTGCTCTATTATGTATGACTTTCTTTACGATGACAGAGCTGCCTGCCGGCTCCCTGAGACACATGGAAAGGATAAACAACCCATTTCCCCTTATGAAGTGATTGTTTTCTTGGGGGAAAAAAATCAGTCTTCAGCATTCAATGTAAGAAGGAATAGAATGACGATATTAAGAAAGAATAAACAAAGGATGCAAGTGTCACCTTGGAGGGGGCAGGGAGAAGTGGGGAAGGACACATGAGGGACAGTTTTGATATTAGTCATGGAGGAGTTTGGAAATACCACATTTCTATAAAATGACCTCTCAAGCCTGGAATTTGCATTGTTAGTTTATTGACTCTTAAGGAAATGGTCTATGTGACGTGGTTGGGTAACAGATAAGCAACATGCTGAAATATAATAACAGTGGGTACAAAGTAAAAGAATCAGCATGATTGAGAATCACTTTGTCTTACAGATTCCTGGAGAAATAAACCCTAGAAACATTTCAAAAAAAAAAGAAAAAAAGAAAAAGGAAAAGTCATTTGGTTTAGGTTCATCTGAAAAAAAAATGTTGAACCATCTGTTCATAATTGGCAGAAAAAAATGTGTTCTATAAAAATAAAGCTTGGAAGTTACATAACTCTGTCAGAGTTCTTTAATTCCATCCTCCAGGACCATTTGATTAATTCTGAAAATATTTAGTAAAGACCAAGAATCGATGAGAAGACTTGAACATTTGAAAATTAGGTATTAAATGCTCATTAAACCTCCATGGAGCTCTTTATTCCAATTTTGGAACTAAGAGAACCTTCAATGTTGAGAAATCACCAGAAAATAATTATGAAAATGAATGGAAAGAGCACCATTAATACTAAAGATCTAATAGGTTTTAAATATGTTATTTATCTGTTTGGGTCCTTCTGTAGAAATGAGGCAGGGAAAGAATGATCATCTGTCCTGTTTTGATGTCAGGAGAGCACAGCATGGTGAAATAACATGAGCAGATCCCATCTGAGGAAGATTCAGAGAGCAGACAACTAACTCCGTCCTTCAGAACAGCTTTGCTCCTGACTAGTTCAGCATGGCACTACTAAGTGAAGCTAGAAGTATTGCCCAGATTCTGTGCTCAGCATTTGAAAATCCATTTGTCTGTTAGATTAGGGCATGCTGAACTGAGCACTAGAGATGTTTTAGAACCCTGAGAGTTGGGGGAGCCAGCCAGGTGACTGGTATGGACTTGATCCTACCTCCATTCTGCCATGGATGTAACTGCTTCACTCCCAAGGATATCCCATAAGTGTGTTCAATGTTCTGACATGAAGGCAAATTCATTCCAGTGCTGTTTTCCTACGGATGATTTTTCCCCCTCACATTATTTCTGCATGCCTGAGAGAAATATGGTTGCGTTCTTTTATTTTTGAATTTTCTTTTTTTGTTTCATTGTGAGTAGTGACATTTGATTTTCATAGCAGGTTATTGCACCATCTTTTTCTGGAGTGGTGGCCCCACTGTAAATGACCTGAAGCTTATGTAAATGATTAGGTAACTCAGAGCCTCAGACCAAATTGTCCTTAACCGATTGAAGTGGTAATTTTGGAAACTCATCTGCTGTTGCTGAAATGACTCAAGGGATATTGCATAGGATTTCTAAATATCTCATTGTGTGTGTGTATCTACAGAAAACTATAAAAAAAGCATAAATCCTACAGTAAGAATATAACTTCTAGAAATAAAAAAATTATAATTTGGTATTTTTCTCTTCCAGGGCCACAAAGCTATTGGTGCTTAAAGTTATTGTGAAAACATTATTCTTACAAGTCTGGAGGCTTCTCCACAAGAATACAATTAACTTCAGAGTTTAACTTGAGTTAGACTTTTGACGTAACAAAGAACGTCTACATATTGTTTTTTTTTAAGTCGATGCTCTCTTCAAATACTGACTCAAAAGTTTTGAAAAAACATTTTGCTGTGACGCCGACATCCTGAACACTACTATGCTAATAATTAGCTCATATTTCCAAAATAATTCTATTCACATACTTAAGTGTCTGCTTATAAAGAACTTCAACTCATCTAAGGAGAAATACTATAATAATAAACGTTGGCATCCAAATCGAAACAGCATGAGGCTCCCAACAAATGTTTATGAAAACATTAGTTTTCTTATAGTCGGTTTGATTTTAAAATGTTCGCCTATGCTCGTGTCCAAGGACGAGGTCTTAGGGACTCTGTCACTTCCCCCACCTCCTGAAAAGCAAACACAAATCCTAACCCTGGCCCCACACATGACATGACTCACCAGAAACAGGCACCATAATGAGAAGTCAGGCCTTCAGGATGTCACTCTGAGACCACCCTACTAGAGGGGGCCCTAAGATCACAAGCCAAGGTCCCTTACGGCAACCCTGGTAATTAGACACTAATAATGGACTGAAGGTGTAAAATCCACCTCCACTCACCAACAGACTAAACAAACCAGATGAAGACAGATTTTTTTTTCTGTGAGAAGGGAGACTTCATTACAATGGTACCAGGAAGCTTGCAAAAGCACATGGACTTTGACAACATAATGGAGCAACAATGACTATTTTGAAACTAATTGCATTAGACCTGAGTGAAATCCCTACACCTCATTAAAAATCATTAGAAAGCTGCTATTTCATGAATTAACATTAGTCTTAATTTTATTCTTAATGTTGCCAACTTCAACAAGCCCTGAAGTGTTTGATAGTTTTTTCATTCATTTCTTTGGTTTTCTTAAAGAGGACACACTGGTTTCACACTCAAGAAGAAAAAAATCCCTACCATGTGTGGATAGATAATTTTCCCATTCTGAAAGACAACATGTACTGTCAAATAGGGAAGCAATGCTATCAGCATGTGACATGTGATACTGTCCAGAGATCATTCAAAAATGGAGTTTATTATTTCTCTCCCTCCCTCCCTCTCTTCCTCACTCCCTCCCTCCGTCTGTCTGTCTCTCTCTTTCTTTCTTGAGACAGGGGCACTTTACCACGAGGCTATACCCTCAGCCCTTTTTGTTTTTTTTAAATTTTGAGTCAGGGTCTCGCTAAATTCCTGAGGGTGTCCTTGAACTTGTGATTCTCCTGTCTCAGCCTATAGAACTGCTGGGATTATAGGCACGTACCATTGTACCTGGCTGAAATGGGTTATTCTTTTTGTTCTGTAGTAGCCAATGTCAACCTATATTTCCCCCAGGAAAGAAAGTGCTTTATGGTATAAGAAAAAAAGAAGAGGATATCTGTTTTATTAGTCAATAGCTCTTTTAGGGAAATATACACAACTGACAATTTACAGAGAGTAATTTAAAAATGGAACTACATCAATGCCTTTGGTTAACTTTTCAGATGATTAAAACTTACTCTCTTGAAAGAGACTTAAAATTCTAAAAAGTTAATGTAGAAGCGATCCATAATTTGCAGCATGGTTTGGTTAAAGAGCAAGAACTACTAGTGCTCCATACTACCTAGTGGTACTGACAGAATACCTAGGTCTTGCGATATGGTGAATTTTTTCCTAAACTTCTAACTAATGTCTATTTGACAGCATAAAATTTTAGCAGCTTCTGGTATTTTGGGTCTCATGCATGAAATTAACAACTGATTAATCATGATTCAAGCTGATGGGTAAGTGGTGTGTTGAGATGGGTGGATGGATGGGAAGCAGCAGGAACAGGATGAACATATTCTTTAAAGGATTAAAATCGTCAAATCTTCCCTTTGCTGAGGCAAATAACTAAGCATTCCTTAGTTTTCATTTGTTTGGTCACAGCCGTCTCCCTGAGAGCTGTGAGCTTTCAGATAGTTTCAAAATGAGGCTCAGATGTTGAACTGCCAAAATAACTTATCCTGATGACCTAACAAAAATCATCCTAGCAGCTGCAACGTCTGCTAGTATGTTTCTCGTTTTCTCAAAAATAAGGAGTTTATTGCTTCCAACACCAGAGCTGAAGCCACTGCCTCACACGTCGGGTTCCTCCCCTGGCTTTTAACCAAGAACTCGGATTTCACAAATACAACGCTGGGGGGACAAGAGCATGAATGAACTCTTGAAGTTCCGAGAGGTCAAGTGCAGCCCTGGTTCAAGGAGTGGAGGGTCCTCTCGGGACACCCTTAATCACGTGGAATGGGTGAAGTGTTCATCCCAGTTGATTGCTAAATGCAACTCTTCCACTGCTCGTTTGAATGAACTCAAGTAACTGGAAGAAAACTCTCACCTGATTGAAAAGAATAAAAAGGAACCTCACCTTTTTGGATCTATAATCTTGTAGAGTTTTCCATTGTGAGTCTGGGTCATACTTTTGCTGCTTGATAAAATGTAAACTTCACCTGTTGAGGAAAGAAAGAACAATAAGTTAATTTACAGCATTTTATGTATTTCTCTCTCTCTCTCTCTGTATTCCTCTTCAGGAAGCTCCTTTGCCTAAAGATTATGACTATGTGCCATCTGTCTAACTTCAGGGCAATCCAGAACACTCTGGATTCCAATCACTTCTTTCCACATCCCATTATGGCTCCAGAGCAAGCCCTTGCTCATCTCTCACAGAGCAAAAAGTAAGTCCTGACAGTGGTCTGTTTAGCTCCCCGTTGCTGCCCCCGGTCCTCCCCTCTCCAGTCTCACTGGCCCCTTAGCTTTGAACGTGTGAGGCATGCTTATCGCAGGCTTCCACTAGGGTCTTCTTCTGCCTTCGGTTTTGTGTTTAAGTATCACCATTTCTGACTGCAGTATTGAAAACTGGACTTCTTCAACTCCCAACTAGCCCTCTTTGCTGCTAGGTTTTTCTTCAAAGCGCTTGTTACCATTGACTTACAGTGTATACATTATAAAAGATTGTAATTGTCTTTCTCATTTACAATATGATTGTTATATTGTCTTTGTTACTGTATCCCTTTAGAACAGAGTAGGTGCTCAATAAATATTTTTAGAATGAGTGTCGAGTAGTTAAATTTTATCTTGACTTATTTTTTGCCCAAGATTGAAAGGTTTTGGTTACCAGGTTGTCACTATTAATTTGAGGCCAGATGGAATTGGGGTGCTCATTTTTAATCTTTAGCTTTTAAAAAGAGATTTAAAAAATATTGAGGAGAGAGAAGGAGAGGGAGGGAGGCATGAAGACATTGATATCATATATCAATGTACAGAATGGGTCACATGAAGAGAAAATTAAAAGCTGTATGTGTGATTATATGTTTATTGGGTTTTAAAATTTGCATTCTGTCCTCACTCATGAAACAGTGTTTGATGTATTCTGTATTTCTCTATTCCATCCTATTACTGTGCATATAGTTACTTTTCTGTTTCTGAAAAGGATGTTACAAGGTTTACGATAAAAATATAGACTCCATAGAAAAAAATAAAAATAAAATGAAAAAAGGACATAAGCAAGAGTCAAGTACTTTATAAGCTTGCCTCATTTAATCCTATGACAAAGTCATCCTGTCTTTATAGTTGAAGAAAGTAACACAGCTCAAACACAAGACTTTCAACACTTTTTGCTCCATAAGGTGTAAAACCTTACTCATTTTCTTACGTGACTCTTGAATTAAAGCTAGAGAGTTTCACACTAAAATGTATTTCATCAAAAGTATATTTGTTTATCTATTTTGGTACTGAGGATTGAACCCAAGGGTTCTTTACTACTGAGCCACATCCTCAGTTCTTTTTATTTTTTATTTTGAGCCTAAAATAAAAGTCTAATCTCGAACTTGCGATCTTCCTGCCTCAGCCTCTCGAGTCATTGGGATTTCAGGTGTGCACACCACACTTGGCTTATTTATTTCAACTATGAGGTATACACAGGGTTGTAGAGTTAGGATTGTATAGGCTTTATTTTTTTGGTTCTGCTCACAGCACAACATAATCTTAAGTGTTCACAGACATTTGGGATATTTGAGCCAATAGCGATGATGCTAATGTGATCGATGCTGAGTTCTTATCCATGAAAATCAAAATGATTCAGTCACAACATTTACACATTCATTTCTAACTCTGCCACAATTTAATTCTCCTTAAAATCAAAGTTTGCCCACGAAATTTAAATTACATTACAGAAGATGTGAGTGAGAAAAAGTATCTTTCAGGTTCTTTTGAGTGGGGTATAAGGATGTCAGGGAAAAATTAATTGTAAAATGCCTTCACTGTTGAGACAAGAACAGATGGACTTCTTTCCTTTGAAACATTACATTCCCATGGCTCTGAAATATTTTATGTTTCAGGAGTCTTGTCTGAGTTCCTTATTAATTTAAGTGAATGGCATGGAACTATTTCTGATGAATCTCTCCACTTAATGTAAAAAGAAAACCAATCTGGACTTTTAGAGAAAATGTTCTGATTGAAATAGGAAACATGTACTCTTTCAATGACCAGATATCCATTTCTAAGGCTGAAGAAGCGTAAGAGCTGTGGTTTATGTGAATATTGTTCTTTAAAGGAAACAATAAAAGCTACCTTCATCCCTGTAATTTAAAATAGTAAGAGAGTAAAATATTCACTATCTGCTTGATCACATTCCAATTTCAACTTCTTTTTGCTTCCTGGGGACAGTTTGCTAAGCATGCCAAAAAAATGTTATCCCATGGATCATCAATAGATAATTTCTATTCTATTGGAAAGACGATCTAAAAATCAGATTATCTTGCACAAATACCATGCCCAAATGGGGTAAAATTTTTTTTAATTAAAATTAAAAAAAATAAAGAGTGTAGGAAATTTCAGATTCCAACATTTTAAAAAAATTTATTCCAAGAGACACAGGTAGGTGGAAGATTTTTAGATAGAAAATACAGATTACTTTTGTACATAATCAAAAATATCAGAAGACATTTAAAAATTCTTGCTTTGGATCTCAACATTTTTTCTTGTTCTGCCTATTTTCCTGTTTTATTACTTTTATATTTTGAGAATGAAGATAAGGAATTTTTCCTCAGGGAAAAGTTACTGGAAAAGAAGACCTAATGGGCCCATCTTTCATCTGCCCAGTGGATTTCATCCTCTGATTTCTGTCTCAGCAGTGGAGGACGAGTCTGTTATTCCTTAGGGAAGAACAAAGTCTCTTGAGCAAGGAAGGGAGAATGGAACTTATTTGAAATAATTTATACAGTACCTAATTCATCTTCTCCAAATCCCAAGATGTGACCGGAAAAGTATCCTCGACAGGAACCACTGGTGCCCAGACAGAGTGGTTTTTCTTGCCATTGCTTGGTCACTGGACTTTGCTGGAGAGTTAAGAAATTTCTAAAGCAAAAACATACCAGACACCTACCATGAAAACATGCTTTTGCTTAAAGATGACAATGAAATGTTTCAATTAAAATTCACAGTGTATGATTGTTGTGTCACAGACCTGGCTTCTCAGGGTAAAAATAAAATAGTCTGTTATGTGTGTTGAGTACTGTGAAATTCCCATCTGCTGAGAAAGTACTTAAAAATAATGCTTTGGAGGGGGCACTGAAAGTACCTGAGTATGAGAAAAGCCCTCCCCTTCATCCAGAGAATGATACTTCCTCTCCAGGACTAGACTCCATGCTGTGCTATTGGTCAGAGAGAGGGTCAGGAGGAAGAGTGTGAGGTCAGTATATTTTTCGGGTTCCTTCTAGCACCCCAGCTTTTCAGCTCTGCCATGTGCCTGCCTGTTAGAGACTTGGGGAACAAGATTCTTCACGTGGATTTCATCAGTTTCTTAGAATTATCCATGATATAACTTCAAAAAATTTACACTCAAATTTGATTTTGTACTATTCCTACCCATAGAGACAAATTATGTTCTATTGCTCAAAGTCCTAAAAAATTTAGGAAAAAAATTTGAGCCTTCTAGGAGAGTTAAAAAAAAATATTTTCACCACTCATGGAAAATGACATTTTTCAAATTATTTACTTAGTAAATTTAAGTTGGGGATGAAGGGGAGAGACTAATGAAGAGTCCATCTGAAGATTTCATGTGCCCTTAAACTTATTTTGTGATCTTGATCAAGGCTGTTGAAAAGCACGTCTGTTATATTTCTGTGTGTTCCAGGTCTGACTCCCCAAGGGAGACAATCATTTGAATACTTTGTGGTGATCTGACCAATGTACTGATCGATGGATATATCATTTGTTATATCAAATCGTGGTACCATGAAACGTACCCATTGCGATCTCCAAATACGTAGCTTCCATACAATCTTTCAGACTGGCAGCCTCGGTAAACGAATCCACCAACCAAAGGACCATGACTAAATGGCTTGAATTCTAAAAGCGATGGTTCACTTTCTGGAAAGAAATATAGCATTAGATCAAAAGAAACATTTCCAACACAAAAAAGTAATGAAGGCCAAGCAATGATTATTCCAGTAACTTGACTCTGAAATAAGTTACATGGTGTGAGAGAGGAGCCCTTGCGTTAGCCATTTAGTGAAAATAATTAGTCTTAATTTAAATAACATCAAGATTTAAAAGAGTTCTATGGAAAGCTTAATGGAATGAGAATACAGATTCTGGTAGTTGTTACAACCACTAGGATACACCAAGTTTTCAATATAATTAGAATTTGGATATTTTGGAGATTGCAGTTATTTACTTTAAAATCAATATACTTTTTTTTTTAAAAAAAAAAACTTAATTTTTAAAATAGTACATGTTTTAGAGCAATGCCTCTGCTTATATTTAGTACATCAAATCAGACCTCTGTCAAATTATATAAAATCCTTAAAAGTTCACACTTAGCTGAAAATAAAAGCATAGTACATAAAAGATCTTTAAATCCACACTTATTGTATATTTGAAAGCATTATCACTTTGTCAACATCTTCACTTAAAATATTTTAATAGTTTCCTTTATACCGTCATGTGGTTAACAAATCCACTCCAATAATTCTTTTTGAATTACATGTGTGTAGTCACGTATCTCAGTCTTGCCATGCTTGCTGTTACTTACTTGGGTGTATGTCTGGTAATTGCAACAGAAAAATTCCAAAGCCAGTTGCAAATTAACCTGAAAATAGCTTCTTACGTCTTTAATATCAAACAAGTCACCATCAACAGGCAGTAAGTTATGCCATAGCTTTTGTGGAAAGTAATTTCAAAGCCCTCTGCTTCGCCCATGCTGTGATGGTGAATATGATGTTACAATTAGAAAAGGCAAGTTTTAAATACCTCGCACTCTGAGAGACACTGTCACTAAGGCTGTGAACTCAACAGTCAGACTGCTTGGGTTCATACCCACCTTTTCCCACTCTAGATAGTGGGATAATTAACCCATGCCTCAGTTTCCTTATCTGATAGTAATGTGGCAGTGCCTGTCCCACAGAATTGTTCTATGGATGAGATGAATAAGGTTTATAAAGTGCTTACTACAGACCTAGCATGCAGTTAGCACTGTGGACATGTTTTAGAATACAAAAATATAGGGCTGTTCATACTGTAATTAGTTTTGGTTCAACCTCTATTAATGTAATTGTAGAATTTAATCTATGATATAGGCCAAATTCCATCAAGTGAGTGCTCATTAGATTTTTTTTCCCCCAAAAGCCACATTATTCTTTTGTTTGGCTTTCATAAGATACACACGTACACAAACACTCTGAGGAAAAAAAAAGTACAAGAACTGAATACCACATGGTTTAACATAGCTGTTTCATTCTAAGTGCTAAATAATATCAGTATTGAATGAGTAAATAGTAGAAAAAAATCATTTTAACAATCAATCTTTTGATTGATTATTAAAATTTAATTTTAATCAATTAAAATCAATCATTTTAATAATTTAATAATGTGTTTTCTGAACCATGCTTATGTTTAATATACAGCCACTTTCAAAAGGAATCTATACTAAAATACTGAAAAATACTAAGTGTTTTGGACTTCACAATTACCCAGTTTTATATTTTTATATGTTCTCTCTAAATATCTTAGTAATCATGTTATTAAAAATAATGTTTAAACACCTCATTCCCATGACTTGTTTTTACAAGTCGATTACTTTGTTTTCTCTAGAATAAACACCTTTTTAAAAATTACATTCTTATTTGGAGCACTTATAATTTTCCTAATTGCTGAGAGACTAGCACGTTGAGTATTGAGAAATTTCTTACCTTTAAGACTTTTTTTTTCCTTGTGTATAAGATGTTGGGACAAGTTCTCCCTTATTATATTAAATAAGTTGAAGTTATTCATGTTGATTCACAGATGAGCCACTAACTTTTGAAACCATGACATTATTTGAACCTACAGGGAACTGTTTAATCCACAGGAAAGGCAATTGGCTAAATAGAGTCCTTAGGACTTGTTAGAGTCCCTGGACCTTTAAAACATGAGTGATTGACCCCCTCACTACTGTTTAGGACAATGTTTTCATGCCTTCGCAAGATCTCATTTCGCAGAAATCCTTTTCAATTAATATAATAAAACCAGACGGGAAGGAAGACAAAAATCAACAAATTATGTTCAACTTACCATAATCTTTCCCCTTAATTATCTGTAGGATTCTGGCTGATGATCTGTTTTTTCCATTGGAATCTGAACAAAGTATTGTTAAATTGATGTTTATATCCATGGGATGTCGATCCACAGCGCATCTATGTAACAGAAGAGGTGGATACCCATTAATTCCTACCAGGGCATCTTTCAAGCTCAGACTAGAGACTCCCAACATCGAAAGGAACTCTTTGTGGGCTGGCCAGGATCTTATGAGCAATTTAGTTTGGATTTTCAAGAAACCAAAATGGAAACATCCTGGTGTATTTTGTTTATTCTGCTGAAGCTTAATTACCTCTGGAGTATATTTCTTAATTTCTCTTGGTATCTCCCTTTCTTAGGATTGTGCCCGCTGTCTTAAAACGTTTGTTAGCCTGTTCTTACAGAAGATCTCATAAATAAAAGTCAGCATTATTATCAACCACATCTGCACCACGCATATCATATCAGAGCGTGAGTTTTGTATAGCATTAGTTCTGATGCTACATTCTGAAGCTCAGCATGCTCTGTTTTAACAAAGGAAAACATCAGTTTCCAATGCTGGAGTGAAATAAAGTTGGTCCCCACCAGCATGGAGGACTTTCATGTCTACTCTGTCTTCATGTTCTCTGCGCTTCATCTGGGATCCAGAAACCTCTGTGACTCCAGCCATTGACTGAAGCTCCAAAAGGGCAGGCATCACTTCCAACTTCCTTATCACTATATTCCTGCTACCTAGTTCAACGCTGAGGATGGAAGAGGGGCTCAGTGTGTGTTAAATGTTTAAGTCAGTGAAGGAATAAGCATAAAAAGAGTCTGGGAGGGAGAAAGAATGAAGTTTGAATAATCGGTTCTCCGAAATGTGGAAAACAGGCTTACATTGCTTTTTGGGTTTCTCAAAAATTTGGGCCAGGTAATCTTTGCTTTGGGAGGGGGCTGTCCTGCCAGCCAGAGGATGTTTGGCAGTATCCTTGCCCTTTACCCACTAGATGCCAGTAATATCCGTTTACCCCCATCTCTACTTTACCCTGTTGTTAAAATCAAAAATATTTCCAGACTTTGCCAAGGTCCCCTGGAGGCAAAATCATTCCATTGAGAATCACTGTGTTGGGCCAACAAAATACATTAATTACTTACAAACAAAACTAAACCACTGGGGCTATTAAATAAATTTAAAAATTTTTTTTGAAAAAATGAATGTAGAGGCTGGGTCTTAAGAGACAGGAGAGTTATGTAGCAATTATTTTAAAACAACAACGAAAACACAAAACAACTTTTTTGGCTCCAAAAAGATCCCATTCATGATAAGGAAACTGTTTGCCTGACCTGCCGAAGATGGGTTGGCTATTCTGTGGCAACAGTCCTTTTATTGTCCCCTTCAATTCAGTGATTCACAGAAGACAATGCCTGGCAGGGATGAGGGCACAGACATGCTGCAACTTAAGGTGGAACTAAACCCACATGGTATGAGAAAATTGTCCTGTATTCCCGTTCTTTTGAAGATGGAGAAACTATGCAAAAAGAGGTCTGACTTGTTTCCAACAAGAAACAGTACATCTGAAGAAATGACCATTTCTCCCAGAGATGGAATTGCTGGGGGCTGTGAGTTCAAGCTCCCCCTGACACCAGGTCCACTGAGAACTGCCCGACCCTTTATATTCAGTTTCTTACATAAAAGGGGACCAGACAGTGCAACTGCTCAGTAGGATGCTACGATGGTGGATACATGTCATTATCCATTTGTCCAAACTCAAATGGAGTATACCACCAAGAGTGCTCCCTAATGTACTCTGTGGGTGCCAATATCAGCTCATCACTGGAACCAGTGTACCACGTGGGGTGTGATAATGGCAGAGACAATATTTAAGTGGGGATGGGGTGCACAAGAAATGTCACTACCTTCTGCACAATTTTACTGTGAATAGAGAACTGCCCTAAAGCAGAGTCCATTAAAAAAAGAAGGTTTTGGGGGTGCAGATGCTGGCTGCCTCTGATTCCTGCTGAGAGACATAAAGGAGATACTGTACATGGGATACCTAGCTTAGCACCCCGCAGTCAGGTGCTTAATAACAGTGAGGTTTGCTTTCAGCCAATAATTATTTTAGTTTCTTTTCAGCTTTATGAAAACTTTTTCAGCTTAAAATTCTCTTGGAGGGCAATGGAATACAAACATTGACATTTCCTTTAGCCCTCTGCTGCCAGAGGAGGCGGGGCTCCACAGCACAGGCATCTTGCCACACTTATGGTCTGTAAGGCACCTCATCTATGTTTTTGTACCGAGATTCAGGACCCCCAGGAAGATTGCAAGAAAGCTCCAGTGGGCTTGTGGTGACTCAGGCTGCTCAACTTCAAAGTGCTGCTTGGTGGTGGTATCTGTGAGTTCTGAGCCATAGGAATGGAATGTGACAGTTTCCTCCACATCCTGAACCCACCTTAAGTATTCCCTGTCGAACAGATTTTAAGATCTGCTGAGATGCCAAAAAGGAAATGAACTGTAGGCTTGGGCTTTGATGGAGGGGAGATGAAGGGCATGAGGGATTATGAAAATAAAAAATTTGAGAAATATTCACCTTGCACATAGTGAACACTCAATAAACATTAAACAGAAATAATAACTCAGCTAGTAAATGAACGAATGTGGCCAGATACCCCTTAGTAAGAATAATAGACTACAGACTGGGTGGGGCTTTCATCCTGGAATTCTACATTATACTGAATAGTATTTTTAAGTATACCTAAAATTTCTCACTCTCTGCACTTAGTTTTTCTTTCTCTCTTGTTCATTATAGTACAGCAAGCAGCCAATATGAGTTCCCTTAGTATTTGTAATTTTTTTCAAGTAAAAAAAAAAGTTCACATTTACTTCAACTCCTTGCAAATTAACACTGTGCATCCTACATTAAGGGAAGTTATGGTAAGAACTACCAAGAGTAGTACTTTGTGCTTTACTTACAGATTTTTATGGAATCACAATGTGCTCCTTACAATGTAGTTGTTATCACCCCCATTTAATAGGTAGGAGCTGTGGTATGACTATGTCCTATAATGTTCATGTGCTGGACTCTTAATCCTCAGTGCAACCAACAGTGTTGAGCCGTGAGGCCTTTAAGAGGTGAGTGGATATATGATCTTGTGGGAGTGAGTTAGTTATCCCAGGAGTGAGATCTGATAAAAGGATAAGTTGGCCACCTTAGTCTCTATCCCTTTTCCTGTCCCCCTGCCTTTCTTGCCCTCTCACCTCTGCCATGGGATGACATAGCAGGAAGCCCTTGCTAGATGCTGAGCATGATGCCAGCATCATGTCCTTGGAATTCCCAGCTTCCAGAACAATGAGCAAAATAACTTCTATTCTTTACAAAGCACCTAATCTCTGGTATTCTGTTACAGCAGTACCAAACAGACTAAGACAAAAAAGGAAAATAAAATCTAGGGTTTAAGGAAGCAAATCCAAAGGTTAATGATCTCTTAAAATTATTCAGATTAGCCAGGCACGGTGGTGCACGCCTGCAATCCCTGCACTTTGGAAGGCTGAGACAGGAGAATTGTGAGTTCAAAGCCAGCCTCAGCAATGGTGAGGCACTAAGCAACTCAGTGAGACCCTGTCTCTACATAAAACACAAAATAGGGCTGGGGATGTAGCTCAGTGGTCAAGTGCCCCTGAGTTCAATCCCCAGCACCAAAAAAAAAATTGTTCAGATTGAAGTCTATTAGTTCAACAATACTTATCTAATAAATATCCCCCCAAATTTGAGACAAATTTTCTCTATGAATTTGCCCTTTTCCTTGTCTAATCTGCTTTCTCAATCTGCTTACATATTAGTAGAACAAAGAGGGCTGAACACTTGCTCGGATAATGACCTGGGAAGATTTCAGTCACAACATGGGGTACCACCCTCCGTGTCTGTGATCTGACACCCTCTGTCTTTTCTTAGTTGCCAAATTCCAGCCCTGCTTTAAGGCAGCAGTGAAGATAGGTTTGCATTCTCACCTGCCTGGATCATGGAGCCCGTGGGCAAACACCTCTGGGGGCTGGTTGGTGCTGTTGAAGTGCGGGTTGCTCCTTGGTATGGAGTAAGGCACGCTGCACATGTCTGTGTCCACGTCGAGCCGTAGCACCGAGCCTGTGAAATCACTGAGAAATCGGAAGATGGCATAAGTGCTTTCCATTTGCCTGAACTAAATGTGGTGACATTGTTCTATGAATAAAAGAACCATCCCTTTATTTGAGACAACATTATTAAGGTTCCAAGTACCATATGGTGTAAAATGAAAAGGGGCAGAAATAAGGCACAGCTAAATGGGCTCAGATAAGACACTACTTTAAGACGTAGTAAGAAGGTGACCAAAGACTGCATGGGCATGCAGGGCTGCTGACCAGAGAGGGGTACCACTCACTTCTCAGTGCTGAGTATTGTAGGAGCAACCTCCACAGCTCCAAACTATGCAACATTACATCAGCATAATATTGAATTCCTCTGCATTTGACAAATGCAGACACTGACAACTGAAGTTATATAAATAGGCAAGTGATGTGATTCAAAGACGGTTCTTTTTTTTTGGCACTGGGAATTGAACCCAAGGGCGCTTAACCACTGAGCCACATCCCTGGCTCTTTTTAATACTTTATTTAAGGATTCTTAACTCACTAGCTCAGACTCTTCTTCCTGCCACTGAAAACATCTTACCGCCAAGAGGCACCTGTTTACTGTGACTTTTACCTTAACCCATCCATCTCTTCCATATCGTCCAGTGTGATCATCCCATCTCCAAGGATGATATAGAGAAAGCCATCAGGACCAAAGAGCAGTTGTCCTCCCAGATGCTTTCTGTGTAGTTCAGCAACTTCCAGAAATACTCTGGCTGTTCTCAAATCAACTTGATGGGGATTTTTCCTACATTGTGAGAAGAGTAAATACCATGATTGTTAAAGATGGAAAGGTGAATCCTTTACTAAAATGTAAATAGTACACAAATAGAAAAGCAAACATCTGCACATAAATACGGAAACATACATTTGAATGGAGATAATAAAAATCGCTGAAAATGACATTAATTTCTAAGTTTCAGAAGCTGTGTTTAAGTTGAAAGATAACCACGGAAGATGACAGAGCTATCATTTTTTTTTCAATTTCTCTTAAACACATACACACATAGGACTTTAAGCAAGATGGAGATTTTGCTTTAATTACTGCCGCCTCTTGGCTAATTAGCTGCAATTTATAAACAAAGAGCTTATGAAGGGATGAAGAGAAAATAAGATTACAAAATTTGTATGCTCTGACGGATTTTAGCAATACCTGGACACTGTGTATTCCACAACTCTAAGAATGTGGTCATGAGGCCCCATAGCCCACCGTTCTTGGTTGGTGGTATAAGACACATACAGCTTTCCATTTTTCTTGTAATTGGGATGGAATGCAAGGCTTAGCAGTCCTCTTTCATCTCCTCCCTGCAGTCAAATGAAAAACACAAAGAATTGTGAAGTTAATTATGTCCTTTATTGTGTTTCAACTGGAACCCCAAAAGGGTCTCTTTCTTTCTCCTGGATAATCTTTGCCCAACCTCTTTTCTTTTTTTCCTTGCCTTACTGCACAAAAAAGGATTATAAAACATTTCACTGCGTGGAACTCTTTAAGGGTTAGAACAAGACAATTGTCCTGTGTGGTTATCTATGTGCAAGAGTCTTATACCACTTTTGTCAAATGATTTGTGTATGTAATCTCAGGGAGCTAGGAAAACAAGTTTAAGTGCTGTGAAGAATTCTTTCCTGGGTTACTAGGTTGCTTGTAGTTCATAGAAGACAAATAAAAAGGTTCATAATCAACAGTCACTTCTAATCCAAGTCTCCCAAACCTAAAACACAGTGTGGGCTGCCAACTCCCACTGTCTTGGCAATATGTTTAGAAAACAGTTAAATTGCTTGTGTAATATGTAAACCCCTGTTTCACCCCGAGGCATCTATATCAATTGCCACAACGATGGTGGTCTGTTCATCATAGCTAGGTAACAGGCAGCCACAGCCCCAGCCTATCTATATAGAAATGAGATATTTTTACATGCATCTCTTCACGCATAGGGCTTTCTTTAAAGAGGGATGAGGAAGTGGGAGGAGAGCTAAAGGCCAGGGCTGGGATAGGGATGGGAGAAATACTAGAAAGGAAAGTGGACACTAGGAAATAAAAGAAAAATTCCAAACAACTTTCTTTTGTTATTATATGGATGTCAAGGGTTGTATACATTAGGCATGCCAAATGCTATGACAATTAAAACATTATCATGTTCTTAAATAGAAAGGCATTTTATCTTTATTTTCTGCTAATTTAGCTTGATGAAATTCAATATGGGCAAAGCATTTGCTTTATCCCACAAGTAGTCTAGGAATTTCTATAGTGAAATCAAAGCATCTAAAATTATCTAGATCAGAGACTTAAATGTTGTTTTCTGGTAAACTGGTGAGCATTTTCTCTGCAGTCTTATGAGTTATCCACAATGTGAAAAACATGTCACAGAAATTGAATGCTTCAATGGCCATAATACATCATCTTATTTATTCCATTAAACATCACAACCTCCCCTACGGCAGAAAGCTGATGTACCATCTCAAGCACAGCATTCAAACTTTGAGAGAGTGTAAATAATAAAGTGGTTGGAAATATCCAAGAACTACCAAATTATTATTCAAGGGTCAACAGAGTCATATGTTTTGACATCACAGCATGTTTAATCTCTAGGATAAGACTGATGACTTAAGAATGAGCCCCTATATTTTGGATTATCTTGTGATGGTGATTTTAATATTGATGTTGCTGATTTTTCTTGTTATATCTTTGTTAATACATATCTTCTGACTTTCTTAGGAGATTTCGGAAGCTGGGATGGGTAGCTACCATCTGATCATAGAGAAGCCCATCCACACTTAAACCTTCTTGATGGTATAAGGAGGCCCAGGGGTGGGATTTAGTTTGTGATTGATTCCTCTCCTGAATATATTTCTCTCTAAATCCCCAAGTGCAAGTTAAGCGCAGCATGCCTGCCTCACTAACATTTGTGTTCATTATAAGAAGCTTTAGTTTCAAGTAGTTCTTTGTACCTTTAATCAAATCATCAAAGACAATTTAAACTGGATAGTGACATGGTTTAAAACAGTGTTGGTTGCTTTTCAGGAATTAGGAATGTATAACCAGCGCACTGCAGGAGAACAGATGGAAATGAGATTTTAAACACATCTACAAGTGATGGTAGACAATTGTTCACTTTAGAGAGACACGGATCACTTGAATGAATTTGGGGACATCAGTGACATTGTAAAAGTGCCAAGTAGGGAAAGAGAACAAGACACATGAATGACAGAGAAATAAATCAAAAAACCACAAGTTAAAAAATGTCAGTAATTCTGAATTTTTCAGGTGATACTATTAACATTGGATTAATTATTCTATATGATCTCATTGTTTTAGTTACCTTCCAAGTGTAAATTAGTATTCTGATTGGCTCAGAAACTTGACTACATTTAAGTCATTTCAAAGAAATACTTTCATGACCATATTGATGAAAAAATTAACATATTATGTAAATATCCTGGAAAGTCTCTCTCAAAACCACCTTTTAAAATAGTATAACAGGGTTCCAAAATGATTAGAGGTTAGGAAAGTTGGATATTTTCCTGCTGTGCCAGGAGATTAAGGTATTGATAGGCTCACCTTTCACTTGAATTAGCCTTCAGAGTTAAGTTGTATATTTCATTAGAATGTATTATTGACAAATCATGATGTAACTCTTACATGTAAAACTATCTTTGAGGTCTGGATCATTTTTCAAGGTCTATATGGAGAAACATGTTGATTGGATATTGAGGGTGACTTTTGACCAAGGTCAATTAGAGGCCACATCATTAGTGACACCCCAGACATTTCAGGCCCCCAGGCCCTGCAAGGTTGCTCCAACTCAAGTCTGTAACAGAACATCGTCCCAGCCCAAAAGCCTGAACACTGGCCCGCTGGAGCCAGGATTGGCCAGCAGACAAGATCTCCGGGCTCCTGTTCTTCCTTTTTGTTGCCTTAGTTTCTTGTCCTGCAGCTAATTGTGTTCACTGCTTTGTTCCGTTGGTCTAAGCCCCAACCCCAAAGCCTCCCTTCTCTTTGCTGTTTCAAAATCTAGTACCAACTTTAGAGGCTAAGTGGAAAGAATGATTGAAACCCGTGTGCCAACGTCATGGACTCCTCTGACTCCTTCCCATCCTTTCCCCTCATAATGGGTGGCTTTAGGGCTCAGAGTTTATGGACTCAAAATCATGCATTCCATCCAGAAATGTCAGATTAAAGAACTGATTCTGGAGATCATCTGGGGACAATGAGCCTCTAATGATTAGTTGAGTCAATCTGGCTAAAAAGGGAGAAAAACACATTATTAAAAGAATGGCAAACAGAAGATGTGTGGTCTGGGAGCCACACCTTTCAAAATAAAAACAAACAAATATTGATTTCTAACATTATACTTCTCAAGACTGTTAAGCTAACGTCCAAAATGGTGATCTTTACCCACGTGAAAACTAGCGATTTTTCCAAAAATTCACACTGTACTTTGGACTTCCTTATTAACACAGAACATTTTGAGCACATGTTTTATTTCTAGGAATGTAAAGACAACACTGCTAGAACCAAACCGGAAGTCAATTGGACAACAAGTAATTTATAAATGGTACTTTAAACTCATGACTGGAGCTGGACCCAAGCATCACAGAGCACCATGACCCTTCCTGTTGCTCAGCTCTCCAAATACCTTATCAGTTTTGTACAGCCCACACCAAACCCAAATAACTGCTTGAAATTGGATTGTGAAATGATTTGGAAATCATGTCCTGATGCACTTTGAAACCTTGAGATTGAGGTATGTTTCTGAGTAAACCCTCCTGAGGCACTCTGAGTAAGTAGCTATCTGTTATTCTAGTTGACAACTGGCTCCTAGGAGCAACTTCATGGGATCCACAGCAAAGCGACAAACACTCCAAACAAAAAGTATTGATGATTTCAGTATAAATACAAGACCAGATCTATGCCTGTAGTTTTGATCTGGTGAGCAGATCAAAGTTCTAACCAATCAACTAAGAATATTACTTTCCTTTGAATAATATGAAGTACTTATTTGAAAAAGAGAGGTAATCATAAAGTAATTACAACATTGTTTTCATTCTTTTTTTTTTTTTTTTTGAGGACAATTGTGGGGCATTCATCTTTCACTGTGATATTATTATTTTTTTGAAGAATTCCCTTCCTACTTTCAATACAGTTAAAGTTCATTCCTTCTGATTTCTGGTTTTTCTTACATATGCCTTAATCTTTTTCAGAGAAAGCTGACTTGTGTATTCAGGACGGACTGGGTGGCACCGCACTGAAGCTACAAGCACCGTTACTCATTTTCACATAGTTTCCCTTAGTGACCTTGGCCAATGACTGGTTTCAAGTTCAGTCTTAATTCCACTTCAGCCTTCATTCCATCTGCCATCTAGGGTAAGACATTTGCAGGTTCTAGGGATTAGGGCAAGAATATCATTTGGGGACAGACATTATTCTGCCTACCATGTGGTTATTTCAGTCTGTCTTTAAAAGAGGATCCTAAGCATCTATTGCTTAAGCCTGGCCAAGGCCTCGTAATCTGCTAAGTGGTATTGAGAAAACAATAAAATGTAAACGGGGTGTACTATGATCAAGAAATTACTTATTACTGCTTTGTCAAAACTTTTGTTATTTAACATTTATTCAACATATATTTATTGAATACCTACTAAGTGTTAGTGGCACTAGGGATAAGAAAACCAATTAAGCAGAGATTTATTAATCTCTGTCTTCCAGCTTATACATAGAAATAGATTAAAAGACAGTATTCAAGTGTTTTGTTTCCACCATAAATCTTTACGATGCTTATTTTTTTTTTGTAAGAGATTAAACAACACTATACTATTAAAAATGTACCTGGTCAAAGAACAAATATTTAAAAAGCAGATACTCTGGGGAACTTTTGACTAAAGATTAATTTGTATATTGGTTCCTGAGTTTTCTCTACCATAAAACTTAGTAAAGAAAAGAAAAGAATTGGGTACATGGAAATTAAATTATGTGAAGAATTCAGCACGGTTTCTACAAATAGTAAGACCATCTTCTAATTTACTTTCTATGCAAGGTATAAGCACATGGGTAGGCACAGTGATCTTTAGTAAAACTGTTGGTCCCTTAATGCTGAAGGAATTTCTAAGAATTAGCATAAGAACAAAGTGTCTCTAAAATATAAACCTTTACTATAAGGCAGGTTTTAACATTTGGTTTTTTGGGGGAGGGGGTATGGGGATTGAACTCAGGGGCACCAGACCACTGAGCCACATCCTCAGCTCTTTTTTGTATTTTATTTAGAGACAAGGTCTCACTGAGTTGCTTAGCACATCGCTAAATTGCTGAAGGTGGCTTTGAATTCACGATCCTCCTGCCTCAGTCTCATGGTTCACTTGCCTAGGTTTTGCTGGAACACATCAGAAAGGAAAAAGCCAACTTGGAAACCAACATGGGTGCCTCCCAGTGCAAGCCTTTTGCTAGCTCTGAGTTGGGAATCTTTTGTTCTTTAGAAATGAGAAAACAGGTTTGTCTGAGAATACCAGATTGTATTAGTATTTTTATTGCTGCTTGCAAAAATGTACCATAACCTCTGTGGCTTGAAACAACACAGATTTGTTATCTTGGTCCACAGGTTAGATGCGTTCATTATGGGTCTCACAGGCTAAAATAAATGCCAGCAGAGCTGAGTTCCTTTCTAGAGGCTTCAGGGAATGACCCATTTTCTTTCCTTTTCCAGTTTATCGAAGCTGCCCCTTCCCTTGGTTAGCGTCTTCTTTCCTCCATCTTTGAAGCCAGCAATGGTACACTGAGTCTTTCTCATATCATGATAATCACTCTGACCTCCTGTGCCTCTCTTTCAAGAACTGTGATTACATTGACAGCAAAGAAAACAATCAAGAGCATGAAGAGAGAGCCTACAAAATGGGAGAAAATTTTTGCTACTTGCATCTCAGAGACAGCACTAATCTTCAGGATATATAAAAAAACTCAAAAGACATAACACTAAAAAACCAAATAACTCAATCAATAAATGGGCAAAGGAACTGAACAGACACTTTATGGAAGAAGAAGTACGAATGGTCAACAAATATATGAAAAAATGTTCAGCATCTCTAGCAATTAGAGAAATACAAATTAAAACTACACTGAGATTTCATCTCACGCCAGTCAGAATAGCAGTTATCAAGAAGAAATAATCATAAATGTTGGTGAAGATGTGGGAGAAAAAGGTACACTCTTACATTGGTGGTGGGACTGCAGATTGCTGCAGCCACTCTGGAAAGCAGTATGAAGATTCCTAAGAAAACTTGGAATGGAATTTGACCCAGTTATCCCATTCTTCAGCATATACCCAAAGGACTTAAAATCAGCATACTATAGTGACATGGCCACAACAATGTTCACAGCAGCTCAATTCACAATAGCTAAGCTATGGAACCGACCTGAATGCCCTTCAATATATGAATGGATAAAGAAAATGTGGTATATACACACAATGGAATATTATTCAGCCTTAAAGAAGAATGAAATGATGACATTTGCCAGTAAAGAGATGGAACTGGAGGCTATCATGCTAAGTGAAATAAGCCGATCCCCTGAAACCAAAGGCCAAATGTTCTCTCTGATATGCAGATGCTGACTTAAAATGGGGGGAGGGTTTCATCTGATAATGTGAGATGGGAATTGACTTGCTGAACAGCCAGTTGGTGTGGGAGAAAACAAAACAAAACAAGCAAACAAAAAACCCACCTCTCATTTGCTGTTATAAAATACCCCAGAAAGAACCTGAGCAGTTTCTTGACCCATCTTCCTTTCCAGGGAGAACATGATGAAGTCTACTGGTCCCAAAGAAGATAAAGTCAAAGGATACTTGGAATAATTTGGTAATTTTCCATTCATATAAATCTTACTTTAGTACTGAATTACTTTTCTAAATTTAATTTTGGGAAACACTAACATATCTTGTGCCATTTTTGTTATTTACTCTCTTGGCTTTTCTTACCTCTGCTGTTCTCTGAGGATGAAACCAGTCACAATATATTGGAGACCTCTCATTTCTAGTTATTTTTCCTTTTCCTTTAAAATTCCTTCCACTTTTCCAAATTTAGTCTTTAACTTACTCCAACAGAATGACTGGTGAGACTCCACTCGCCTCTTCCGCTAAGTCATATGTACCCACTATTTCAGTTCTCCAAGAAAGCGTGTACGGTTATCAAATGCTGGTGGGACACAAGGTCATCATCACACTTGCCCGACAAAGACAATGTGTGCTGCTTCAAATGAAGTTGTAGAGCTGCTAGAAGACACCAGTGATTCTGAACTTTCAGAAGTGTCACATGGGGTATATAATTTCTAGTATATAGCAATGGCCCATGTCTCCTCTGTGTCCAGGATTGTATGTCATATCTTCTGTAAGTACCAAACACAAAGACAGACCAGAAAACTACAAATGGAAACTAAAAGATATTCCACATGGAGACCAGCTACCTGAAAGTTACAATACCTTTCCTCAACAATTCTCTTTAATGTTCTCTTCAGACATATAGAAAATAATCAGCCACACTACCCTTAAGTTACGACCTATTCAGAGAGAAGATATTAGAAGGGATTATTTTCTAGAAAATTCCAGCCTCATAGCTCCTTCTTATTCCATATACTAAAGTTCTTTTCATACCTCCAGCCTATGGGAGAATATGTATAATACTCAGTTATATACTTAAAATGATTATTGACACAATATCATCTGTTACCTATGCACATGATTTACATTATATAAAATTTATAGTTGTCAAACAAAATCAAAGTTATTATGTTTACATTTCTGCCCAGGCCTTTCACCTACTATAACATTTAATACATTATAGTGTATTAGATTTTGAATTGACCTGTACTTTTTACTTGCCCAGGCAACAGTCAGCTGCTGTAGAACTTTTCATATTTGTGCCCAAGAATCCAACACAATGTCAGAGGGATGTTTTGAACACCAGGGACCATTTGTCTCAACCATGTCACGTGTTAATAATATCTGTGGTATTATATGGTATTCTGAAGTCCAGTTTACCAAAACATCTTCTCTAAAGGATAAAATGCTTCAATTAAGTCAAACTGTGTGAAATATCTATTTGAAATAATAGAATAATAAAATTATAAGCCTACAAAAAACATAAACTCTTCTTAAAGACAAAATTTAAGCATTAAGCACTTTTTTGAAGAAAAAATCTGTAGAATATTGGTGATGTTTAGAGAAGGCAAAGATTTTTATTTTGTGTCTTTAGGCTAGATTAAAATAAATTAACCAGGGTTTATCAAAAACTATAAAAATATTCATGGGAGTGGAAAATAACAAAAATGACAATTAAAAAAAAGTTCTGTAACTTCCCCAAACTCTTCCCATACAATTTACAGGTTGAATATTTGCTGGACCTTAGGTTTTAAAAACTATACATTTCTGGCCTGGGTGTGTAGCTCAGTGGTAGAGCCTGTGCTTAGCATGTACAAGGCCCTAGTTTCCAATGCCAGCACCAAAATACTACTGCTGCTGCTGCTGCTGCTGATAATAATAATAATAATAATAATTAATAATAATAATAATTCATTTCTAAGCTGAACTGTAAAAGAGTGAAATATTGGGTAACTATATTGTTAGTAGTTGACAAAACAAAATGTCAGATATGCTAATTAGGAATTACAAAAATTCTCTGTTAGTAAAGTTCTGAAAGTTGTCTAAATCTAGTACCTCACTTACAGCAGAAGACTTGTCAAAATAGTAGCATATATTGAACCCTTACTATGTGTCAAAAACTGTACTAAGAAATTTTCAAATGTTAGTTTAAACTTCATAACAACTCTAGAGTTGAAAGCTACTTTATTATTATCTTTATTTTCTGGATAAGGAAATGGAGGCACAGAAGGATTAAAGAACTTTACAAAATGTACAACTAGGGGCTGGGATTGTGGCTCAGTGGTAAAGCACTTGCTTCACACGTGTGAGGTACTGGGTTTGATCCTCAGCATCATATAAAATAAATAAATAAAGATATTGTGTCCATCTACAACTAAATACAAATTATTTTAAAAAATGCACAACTAGAAGGGATTGTCTGTGATGGGAGGAAAAATACCATAAACCAGTATGTTACACCCCTCCACCAAATATTTCCTAAGTGAAGAAATAAATACATGAAGAATGGGCAGTATTCCCTGGAAAACACTCATGGTAATGAACTGAGGAAATTTTGAAACAGTCTCCAGTTACTGAAGTTCTACAGGGGGAAAAAAATGAAGCTCATATCTTAATACTTTAACTGATAGTTGTTATTGCAACTAAAACCACTCAGTTATTTTAACATACATGGGATCTAATGAAGCATATATATCAGTTATTTTAAGAGAAAGGTCAATTTGGGTTTTCAGGAAATGTTGTGCTGGTCAGTGGACTAAGTCCTGATTTGTGTAAATGTCTGTGGTGTAAATACTTTTTCAAATGTCCATTTGAAACTGGCGAGTCAATGGCATGGTTCTGGAGAGATGTGCACAGTGGGGTCTCACAAGCCCATGAACACCTGGTAGGATATTGGGACTCTCAGACCTCGTCTCTCCCTCCATTATCACTATGCTCTATTCTTGTTCCTCCTGTTTCAAAATTTCATTCTTTCCATGTTTCACAAATATTTTTTTGCAAGGGTTTAAAATAATTAAATAATTCCAAACATGAAAAAAGAGGTATTTCTTATTAGATTTTTAGATATGATATGCAGATAAAGTAGCGCACCCTCTACTTCCACCGCCACCTGGCCAAATCAGGCCAAATCAGGCCAAATTAGGCCAAACATGCAGAGATCCTTTCATGGAACTTGCTCGGTTATTTAACAGGGGGCAGATGCAAAGGAAAACTCTTTGGGAACTATCTTGGCTCCATTCCCTAGCATTGCTCAAATAGTCAAGGAAGATAATGAACGTAAAATCACTTTATGAGCTCCAAAGTGCTACTTGAATTAAAGATTGAGCTACGATGATGCTCACAGAGAAAAGGACCATCTTCATGTTCAACTGTCTCATAAAATAGTAAGATGCTGAAGAAGGGAATGTGGTTTGGAAGTAAAGAATGTGAAACCTTGCATTTTAATCTGACAAGAAATGCATTCACACTATGTAGAGGGAGTAGTTTCTTGCTCCCTGTCATCCAAAGAACTTTTGGACTTCAGAAAATTGCAGGCATGGAAAGGCAGATTTCTACTTATATTTAGCAGGACACTCACCACATACTTTTGATAAAGATCTGTGTATGTCTTCTCAGGAGATTTAGGTGGTGTGCATTACCAGTAGTTTATTAATGATTTGCAAGGCCCAAAGTAACCTCCTTTATTATTCTAAAGTTGAAACACACATACTTGGTCACTGTAGGAAGATAGCTTTTTTTTTTTTTAGAGCATCAGTTAGAAAACAAATATTGTTAATATACTCTGAAGTTAAGCATAAAGCAATTTATTAAGTAAACAAAGTGTGGGAGAAACAAATCTACTCCATATTAATTATATTGATGCTAAATCATATATTTACCTCATAACCAAACAAAATTCTATATATAAAATGCTCTTCCAATATTTGTGACAGAAAAATGTGCATTTTTGATAATGGCAAGTAAAATTACTTTAAAGTAATGTTAACTAATTTAACACATTTATAAAAACAAGATGATACCAAATCTAGATTCAAATTCTGATATTCATTTATACACCAAGGAAGAGTATAAGACTTCAAGGAGTCTGGGAGAGTATGCACATCTATTCAAAATAGTACATATTCCCAAAGATTAAGTGATGTTAGAGAATAAAGGAAACGTTATTTGATAGGATTGGAGCAATTCAATTTTCGTTCTGTCTCTCAAGGATTCTTCTTAGGACCATTCATCAAGTATAAGTAGTTGAAAATTATTTATTTGAAAAATATGGGGTAAATCTTTTTAAGAAAGTGAATAATTACTTTGAGCCAAAAATGCAATTTAGAAAACACATTACTTTCTTCAGACCCTATTATAATTTATTTCATGGGTAAGAACTACATGTCTTCCTATTATCTTGCAACTTTGAAATGTCATTCTTAGAATGACTTGGTCTATAATACAGACAAAGAATTGTCCATACTTTATTAATAATGCTTTTACACACAAAGACTACACAGTTATTTTTATGAGATTATTTGGAATATTAGATTTTCATATTAAAAACTAATGAAATAAAATGGGCTTTATTGATTTCATTTACCATTTTAACTTTTTAATTTGTGTGTGTGTGTGTGTGTGTGTTTATGTGTGGTGTTGGGGATTGAACCTAGAGCTTTGTACATGCTAGACAAGAGCTCTACCACTGAACCACACTCCAGCTCATTTACCATATTGAAGGTAAAATTTCTGAGGAATAAGATCTATTTTGTTTTAAACATTAAACTCGGGAATATAAGTATGCTTCCTTTGTAGTTTTATGTGATTTGCATCTTTGTAGTTTGGAAAACCATTTTTCCCTATTTGAAAATGAGTGATTCAAGGCCCTTTCAATAAAAGAAAAAAAATGGCAATATTAATGATGAATACTTAAATATAGCAAAGGGTAAAAATTGTTTTTAATGAATTTGACCTCTTGCTTTTGTAAAGTTTTTTTTTTTTATTATGTGTAGCTAATATGGTGGTCATGCAGCTAAAAGCATTATCTTCACATCATTATACAGAAATATAACGCTGGTATATTTGAGTTTCCTACTCATGCTTCACTATTCTTGGCCATTATATATTTCCTATTGTTACTCTAAATAAGAACTCAAATTGACTTATATGAGAGCAAACATTAAGCAATTAAGTAAGATTATTGCTTTGAAAAGAAACTTTGAAAAAACCCCCAGCAGTTTAGACCACCAAGGAGCACTAATAAATTTAAGGAAATATGAGGTTTCCTTCATGTGACTTCTTTTGAAAAGTTATGCAATAGATTGCTGGAACTTCAAGGTCACTTAAAAAATTATGGTACTTTTAAAATTATTTCTAAGTAGAGTTTGTATTAACATGATTTATGTGTCAATTAAACTTGCAATTTACCAAAGTAGCAAAATCAAATTCTTTGAATCTTTGATATTTTCATTAAGCGATATTTTACAAAATGATCAAATACAGTATTCTAGCAACACAGCAATAGTAAAAGACTAAGATATCATCATTAATCTTTACATTAAGAAATCATTCTTATTCCAAAATACAATTAATTACAAATCAATATTTAGAAAACAAACATTCACATACTTCAGTTATCTAAACTAAGCAATTCTGGTTGATTTTTGATAGTTTACATACTTAGACTAATTCTGAATAAAAGCAATTATATATTTGTGAATAATTGTATCTTTCATAATACATTATGTAGTGATTTAAAATACATTATTTTGCAGTTTCCTGTTTTCTATCATCAAGAAAAATATGATGCTGTTCCATTAAAATGGAATAAGTGTGGGAACACATATTGCAGGTAGTGGAAAGATCTGGATAAAGTCCAGGTTAAAAATAGTAAATGATTATCAAATCAGATCAGGACTCATAAAGGACTAAAAGAAGAACTTGGATTTTTTAAGTTCAAAAAAGAAAAACTTTGAGGAATACACATAACCTTCCCTAAGCACATGAGGTTGTGTTTTAAGGACAGTGTCCAGCTGTTTACCTTTTCCATGAAAATTCTGCCAGACAGTTTTTCATGCAAAGAAGATCTGTTCCCTGTAACTCCTGATATGAAAGAGATTTTACTTTAACTGTCTAGAGATGATAAGATTTTAGACTAAAAGGCCAAACTTAGAGGAACTTCTGATATTCAGTTCTCATAAGACAATGTTCTTTGTTAGCTGAAGGAAGAGTCAAATAGTGAAAAACAGTACAATGTTTTCTAGCATATTTATAATTACTTGTAGTGATGTAGGTAAAACTGATGGCAAATTAATGCTTCCCATTTTCATTCTCAGAGTCACCAAGCAGAGACAAGTTCCTGTTCTAAACCATAGGGCAAATGCAGTGTTTATACCCATTACACTTTCCTAACTGCCAGCACACCCACTCTCCTCAACACCTGCAACAGTATTAACGTTTGTCCTTGCTCACTGCACTGTGCTAGTCCTCAGGTCCCAGTCCTTCACTCAGTCATCAGGGAGCAAATACATTTGCCTCCGTGCCATTGTGCATAAATTCCTACCCATTTATAGCACAAGTCCTGAAGAGCATGGACTTGGGGGTTGATCCCACTAAGTTTTGCCACTTGACTTCCCCATTTGCTAGCTTTTGACTTTGAGAAATTACTAAATGCCTCTGTGCTTCATTTTTATCAGTTTCCAACTTCATAGGTTGTTGTGAGAGGTCATGGGAAGACGGGGGAATGATCCTGATACACTGTTGGTGCTCAATATGAGCCAGCCATCATTACAGATGTCAGGGCCTGGAGTCTACGTTCGAGTTGGGAAAAGGGACTTTAGAGAAGTACAGCCACAAAAAAATGCATAATTCAAATTTGAATAGGACTACAAAAGAAAAAAATAGATCTTATTGGAAAGACTATTGGGGGCATATATAATTTAATCCAGAAGGGTCAGAGAAAGCCTCCCTGAAGATGTACTTTCAAGTTGAGACCTCAAGGATGAAAAGGAGCTAGAGAGGGAAGACAGTTTTAAGGAGATAAAGAACAGTGTCTCCAAAGGATGCACTTTCCAGATACCTGATGTGATTCTTTGAGAAAAGAGGAATGTAAGGGAAGATATAAAAATATGTACAATTTCCCACCTTGTCCTCTGATTGTGGAGAACTTTAGGTATCTGAGGACACATGTAAATATAGTGGAAAGCATATGGGTTCTATCACATGATTACTGGGTTTGAATGCTTGCTTTATGACTTACAGGCTGTTTGGGGAAATAATTTAACACCCCTGACCTTCATTTATTTTTTTGTATTGTAGAGGATTATAACTTCTATTTCACAAGGTGCTTTTTAAGTGTGAAAAATACAGAAAGTAAAATTTAAAGTCACAACTACTCTGCTGGCCCATAATTACTGTTTACCAATCAGCTCTTTTCCTCCTTGTGGATAATAATCATAATAATGATGATTCCATTATTCTGCCAAGGAAAACTGGTTTGTCTTTTTCCATTTTGATGGCTTTTAGTGGAAAACTATAACTGGATAAAATGTTTGTATTTTCCCTCATTTGATGACCTGTATGATCAAGTGATTTTAGGATGGAGGTCTTGGAAGAGACATTGCTGAGAGCACTTAGTCTTCTCACATGTGACATTTGCCGTAAAGCTGCTTATTTTACTGGATGGCTGGAATTATTTGAACTAACTCAAAAAGGCATCTCTCTTCTTATATATGAAATCTAAGTTTGCATAGACTTGTTTAATTATATAAGAGAACAAAGATACTTATAGTTGTATTTATATATTACGTAAATAAAAATAGACAACTACATCAGCAAAAAACTTACATAGGTAGTTGAAGAATCAACAAATGGTTAAACAAGCAAAATTCCAGAAGCAAGAGTTCATCAGCCTAATTATGGACATAACAATCAGCAATATAAACAAACTGACTTGTTCCAATAATTCTTAAATACTTGCAGATACAAAATATAGCATCTTTTCTATTGCTCTCATAAGCCTGGATAGCAAGACTTAGGGACACAGGAAATGAGAAATCACCTATCAAAATTAATATGATTGATAGAAAACAATTTAAGGGTTTTTTTCTGTACACTTCAAAGTATAAGACCATGTTGATGTGAATATTAGAAATCCAGCTGGAGACCCACATTTTATCACTGTAAAAATGATAAAGGAAGTTATTCTTTTCTATGGGAAATTTGACAATCTCTCCTTTGTTGTGATAAAAGGTAGACTATCACTGATACTTGCAAGAATGTCTGGGGGACCCTCAAATACACAGGGAAACAGTTTGAATGATACTACTCATCACTGCAGAATAGTATAGAAGCAGAAAAGTCACCTGAGTTAGAACTGCCCTTATTAATACTAGAGTGACTTTGACATCTGTCGCTGTAAAACTGGTTAAAACATTGATAAAGCTAGTTTTTCTTGTAATCAAGTGATTCCCTGATATAAGTATGAATGGAGATTTAAAAAAAAAATCACAGATGGGGTAAAGGGTGGGTGGTTTTTCTTTGTTTTTGTTTGTCTGTCTGTTTCTATGGGACCATGTCTAATAAGACACTGTTCCATCCTTTATATAGATTTGCTTTTTTTAAAAAAAAAGCAATCATTTTTATTTACCTCCTTAAAAAAAGAACAAAACTTGTACTCTCATCACCTATAAAATAAGGCCAAATACTTCTGCAGCAAACCTAAGTCTTCACAGTGTGGTCCTCCTTCCAGCCTGGATTTCTGCCAATCCGCTCAAGTCCTTGTCTTTCCAGCTACAGTCATCTGTGATGCTCCCCAGCTTTCACACTGTGACGCCTTTGTGTTTGGTTATTCCCTCTGCTTGGAAGACTGTTCCTTTTAGTTTCTTTGGAAGAACTTATGGATTTTTTAAGATCCCACTCCAATTGTCCTTCAAGTCCTCCTGGACTCCCAGAGTGCAGTACGCCTTTCTCTTTTCCTTCTAGCACTTTTCATGTAGCACTAGGATACTCTTTGTGTTGAGGGTACCTGCCAGTCTTCCCTTCTCTATAAAAAAGGAATCTCCAGTGGAAACCAAAGTCTTAGTCTTTGAACACAGACCAATGGCTTACACCTCTCGGCATTCAAGTATTCACTGCATGTAGGATGAAAAGGCTATACAATCTATAGCTCTATTTTACGTATTATGTATATCTTTACTCCATGCTTTTCTCTTTGAAAACATCATTTTATCAAATAAATTATTTAAACATTTATCTAGAAAAGGTATTAGAAGAGGGCTGCAGTAAAACCAGAATGTGAATGGCTTTCCCTTGGTATTAGTAGAATAAGCATATTGCTAAAATATGTAATAGACAGTTATGAAATGCTTTGCTTTAATAGTATCTAGCAGTGATCTACAAAATTTTAGTCTAGAATTTTTTCAAGTTATAGATTAATCCAAGCAGTAATTTGGACAAAATTGCCACCTATTATTATTATTATTAAATGTGTAAAAGAGACCTAATATAGAATAGTAGTCCTGGAATCACTTCCCACGATTAGTGTCACTAGAAAACATCAAATAAAGTATTAAGGGATAAACCAGACAATTTGTTTTCTTTATAACTACTTGTCTAGAGCTTCAGAGCAAAAACACTAATAAAAGTCGGTCATCATTATGATGTCATTCCCATAATTTCCTTAGAAATAAACTAGCAAGTACAAAAAAATATTTATAATGTACGACATCATCTATGTGCCTTTCCACTGCTCAAACTTTGGATTATATTACTGAAGTTTCCTGTTTGTTATAAAGAACACCTTCTGTGTGAAATGAAATATGTTAATAAAAGCTCTCTGAAGTCAAATTATCTTTGTAAATCACCTTTGTGCAAGTGTATTTTAATCCGTATGGATGGAGACAATTTTATGGTCTAATCCAGCAATTTATGAAAAAATTCTAAAAAGAAATGTTTTTACAACTCAAATTCTTGGGAGAGCATTTATCTGTCACTAAAATGGGTTCAGTGTCTAAAGCAAGTTCCAAATGATATCTGCCTATGGACATTCTGTGGGCCCTAGATGACATCTGTAATGCACCAAACTTGAAGAAATGAGCACTCTAATGACACTTATGGTTATGGTTTTTGGTACTCTCACTTTATACACAAAAAATGCCTATCGCCTTCATGGAGATCCGATTTACAAGCAATTACAATTTAGGCAGAGCTAAGACAGGAGAACTGAGAAGTTTTGTACATGTGACAGTGAAACCTCAACCCTCTCATTCTTGCAAATAACCTCTTAGATGACACATTTCCTCATTTTCCAGATCCTGTGAATGTTTCATCTGGTAGAGTTCACTAATGTCTACCAGTTTACACAGTTTCGGTGACATTTAAGCTCCTTGTGATACATGCCATTTGGAGTATGAAATCAACAAGGAAAATGAACAAAAGAGCTTCAGATTTCTTCAAATATGTCCATTAGAAAATGCAGCCCTTTTGCAAAAAGTTCTAGTATTTAGATCCCCAGTTTATTTTGGCAGAAACACCAAAATTCCCATTAATCCAGGATGGGAAAAACCTTATCTCAGCACAGGTGAGGCTTTTCCCCAAGACTTGCATGAATTATGCATTTCACCTGTTGGCTGCCTGGAACTTCAAAAAAAGAGAATATCCAATTAATTCTACAGAAGGTCACCCTGTCAACCATCACCCAGCTGGAGCCTGTCTAGCAAGCCACACTAACTTTCTTTGCAATTCATATTGCTGCTCAAGGCCACATGGGGCACAGTTTCTTATTTGGCTTTGGCAATAACTTGTTCCAGGATTGATCCACGCTTGGGAACAGAGGCTGCCAGGAGCAGGACCATGGTTTATGCCTAACTTTGTATTAGTTTATTATGTAATGCTCATAGAAGAATTGGATACCAGCGCTGATTCTAGAGCAAAAGTTCTTCAAATGTGTTCACAGACTGGATTTAGGATGGTTTGGGAGAGTCATGCCTGGTTATTGGAGTCAGACAGAAATGAATGTTCATATCCATCCACCAAGATGTTTGCACCGTGGAAGCTTCATGGCCCAATTTTTATCCTGGTT
This sequence comes from Xerus rutilus, assembly GCA_028644305.1. Taxonomy (NCBI): domain Eukaryota; kingdom Metazoa; phylum Chordata; class Mammalia; order Rodentia; family Sciuridae; genus Xerus; species Xerus rutilus. Next base: position 17,420,623 of record CM053408.1, on the reverse strand, counting down.
CTGATGGTTAATATATATCATTGAGAAGATTGTTTAACTTTACGGAACATGAGTTTCCTTATTTATAAAACAGGGCTAATCATACTTAGATTATAGGACTATCACAAAGATTAAATGAAGACCCTGAAATGTAGTGGAGCTTCACAAAGGTGAGTCATCATCCCCATCAAGTCAAAGAGTGTACACTATCAAACTGAGCTTTGATAATGCTGAGATGATCTATAGGCCAATAGCAAAAAGTTGTCAAAAAGTTACAAGCACTTTTAACATCTACACAAGACCACATGACTTTGGGGGGGTATAGGGGGTATGATGCAATTGATTGTGTGAGTAAAGACACAGAAGCACCCACTTCATCCAGGGCAGCTCCCTACAGAACCAAAGAATTGGAAGCTGTTGGGTTCCCTTTCCCACGCAAGCCTCAATGAACTACAAACAAATCTAATAAGCTTTCTTGCTTCCTATTTGTAGGAGATTGATGTAACCTCCATGAACTTGAGAAAGGATGCAGCGTGGAGCTTCATGTAGTAATGTGTATTAAACCCAAGGTATGTGGAGGAATGGCTGTATAAAAGATGGATTTGCCAAGTACTACATTCAGCTTTTGATGTGTTGGGCCAGTACCATCTGTGGGTTCTTACTTGACATGGAGTGGTGGTCCTTCTCCTCTACCACAGTGCACTTTCTTTATGTGAAGCAATGTTTATTGCAATGCAGTTTCTGGACAGCGCACACAAAGAGAATGTTACTAGGATACCCTGGGAGTTGCTGCATGGATGGCTGATGCCTAGCAGAAAAACATCAGCAAGATTACCTGCTACCTTATGAAATGACAACCAACGAGCTGTTGACTGGCTGACTATAGCGATTACACAGTGACAAACCTGTAGCATATTAACAAAAAATAAATTACCCTTGACCTGGAGACTCCGTAAGTTATTTTAAACCAATCTGTCATGCATTTATCTTTGCCCATGATAAAAAGTACAATACCTTGAATGGCAATGATTGAAACCAAATATGGGTTAAACATTTTTCTTTTAGGTGCTTTTGCTTTCATGTATGTTCTCAAAACCTTCTTGTTCCTGTGACTGTTAAGCTGAGGCTGAGGTCCTATCAGAAAACTCCAGCAACTGCACATGATATTTGCTAAGAATGCTGTGGTCTTACGCTGAGCCAGGTTTCTCCTTGTTTCACACAGTTGGTTACGTCTTTAGTAACCTTAATAGTCTTTATTGACCTATGACTTAATAGTCCAAGTTGTTACTAGAAATTTTTTAAAAGTACAATTTAATTTGAATAAGCAGAGGGTGAATGTCTGCCCAGTAATATTTTTAGGAAGATTTTTAACTTTTACTTTATTTTCAATATTTCCAACATACTTTTAACACTGTATTTCTCCCCCATCCTATTTCCAGTAGCATCTTTAACCCCAAGACACCCTATTATGAGAGATAGTGACTCAATAGTACTCAGGATCACATATAACAGTTTTTATTCTCAAACAACCTTTATGTCTTTTTGTTGATTTTTTTTCACCTTTGTGATATTTCCCCAAATACTACTTCTCACTAATTTCCTGGCTCTTAAAAATTCCTCTTCTTTAAGTTTGGTGTCATAATAATACTTCTTAAAGCCTCCAGGGAGGATACTGAACTTAATTATATTACGGCCACTGTAATTTGGTGGGTCAGCCACACTTACTTCCTTCACCTATTCATATGCTACACAAGGCGAATCCAAGAGTAACCTCTATGCTTCAGCAACAAGCCGTTCCAAGAAAGCAGTTGTTTATAGTATTGAGAAACTGCTCCTCCAAGCCACATCCCAGTGTAATGTTCAGTTGGCAAAAAAGAAAGTTGTATGTTGTTCAACAGGGAAATCTGCCTCATTCGACCACCCAAGAGGGCAGCAAAAATAAGTCACCTAGTAAAGGTGGTCTTTATACAAAGGTCAAACAGAACTTTACTGGAAACTTTGGGTGGACTGGAAAGTCCTGGCTTAATATAGTGAACTGCATAATTTAAAATGTGCTCAAGTTTTACTGTATAAGTAAAGCTTATGGCAAGATCCATGCATGCCCCATGATGCCTTAAAAAAAGTGATTAAAAAGGGAGAAAAATGAAACAAGATGGTCTGTGCAAGATATCTAATCCTGACACAGCCCTAAATCAGCTCTTTCTTTTTCCTTTTT
>CM053408.1:17217777-17417929 GCA_028644305.1 Xerus rutilus | reverse complement strand
CGAGTTCAAAGCCAGCCTCAGCAACGGCGAGGCGCTAAGCAACTCAGTGAGACCCTGTCTCTACATAAAACACAAAATAGGGCTGGGGATGTGGCTCAGTGGTTAAGTACTGCTGAGTTCAATCTCCAGTACCCCCCTCCCAAAAGAATGCTTGTTTTAAGTAGTTAGCATAAATTTCAAAAACATGTTTAAATATGACAATGCCTGTCAGTGAGAAAACACATGAACTAATTTAAAGGGGTTTTTCCTCTCTAATTGTTAGAGATAAAACAAAAACACACATTCTTGCATAGTCACTATTCATGCTTTTCCAACTTTCTCCTTTTTTCACTTATGTGAATAAATAAGAACAGACTTTAACATGCACATTAAATATCTAGCAAAGGCACACCAAGACTCATGGGAATATTCAGAAACATCTTACATATTTCAAAATGAAAGGAAATAATGACCATATTACACTTTAAGTAGTCTACAGCACATTAATCATATTATAACTAAAGACAAATTAACACATGTCAGAGTTGCTTACCAATGTTAATTAAATTGCACATAATGGAACTCAACATCATTAGATAGAAAATGTGAACTTTAAAGTTGCAGGGTACAAAATATTCCAAGATTTCATGTTACGATGGCATAAAACTTTATTATCAGATGTTTCACATTCTCTATTGAGGCATTTTGGAGGCAATTCCCTACATATTTCTGTTATTCTTTTGCAGGTTTGGCAGTAAACTCTACAGTGACTCACTAATAAATATGATTAATGGATGGAAGTGACATAGAAATTTTACAAAAGGCTTTCAAAATAAGGAGAAGACTCTGACTTGTGTAGATGTGCTCTGTACCGGGTCTCAGCTCCCCTGTTTTGGGGATGAGGCACTTTCTGCACTTGAAAAGTTAAGTCAGTCTTTTTTGATCCCATTGTTTCTGAGGGTTCTGCAATGCTTTCTGATACATATTTTACTGGTGTACCAAATGACAGTACTACACGTCTTTAAAAAAGAAGACAGATAATACAAGTATTGTGTGAACATTAAGAAAACTTCACTTGGTTAGATATGCTTTAGTTAGGTTGCTTTACAACCCTTGAAAGTCCCTACAATATATGTTAGAGGAAATCTCAAGAACAAGAAGCATGAGGAGAAAGGTAGACAAGATTGCCCATGAAGAGCCTTGGACTCTGATCCCGTGTGGAACCATCTACACAGTGAGTGGTGAGGTCCATTGTTTAGACTGCCCAGAGTCCACTCCCTCTTCTCTGGTAACACCACCTCAATGTTAGCTTGAGGAGTTACCTGTCCACACTTGTGGCTCAGTACTTTAAGACTCTGCCCCTGGCTCCAAGGAAGGACACATGACCCAGGGCCACCAATCATAGCAGCATGGCCCACGGTGGCCCAGGGTGGCTGTGCCCATGTCAGGGCATTTGTCATGAAGCTTTTGTGGACACTCATGGAAAAGCAGCATGATGGGTAGGGTGTAAGCCCCAAGCTTTAACAGACAATGAGTAAGAAGGAAGCCAACAAAGGGGAAAACAAAATTAGGAGTTATATTGCTTTCTGATTAAATCCATTTGAACTGAAATTCTGTTTTTCCTAGAATATTCTCCCTTTGCAACCATTTTCAATCCAATTTGTAAGCTTCCTTTGCCTCCTAGGCAAGGAGAAGCTCCAAAATCCCCTACAAGAGGCAATAGGGCCAACACAGGAGCTAAGGGGACATTGGCCTTAAGAAAACAACTTAACACAGTGGCCTGACACATCGCTGGGGAGTGGCCATACTGTTGTTGCTGTCTATACAGGGAGAACCTCAGAATCCCTAGTCAAGTAAGAGAGGTGTGTTGTTATAGGTATGTTCTCTGCGTCACTTGACATGCCCTCCCCTACCCCAATCCCTTCATGATGTTCCCTGCATCCAAAACTCTTTTTTCTGCTTACATCCTTTCCCAATAATTTCCCAGGTGAGGTCCAGCCATCCTCAGGTGGACAGAGTTACCTATTCTTTCCTCTGGCATCTCCCAGACTATACCCTGATAAGAGCATGTACCAGAGGGTTGATAGTTTTTCTGCTTCTACTTCCTCTTTCTCTTTAGATTTGAGTTTCTGGTACTCTTGTTGCTTTTCCTGCTCACTGAACTCTGACTTCCCTGTGTTTTGGAGTGTCTACACTCCAGGTCCTGTGTTTTGGGTTGAGTTCCAGAGATGGTTTCAGAGATGAGCCCTTTCAGAGCACATCAAGTGTGAGGACCGTATCTCACAGTCCCGGTAAGTGAATAGCGAGTCTCCAGAGAATGATAATGTAGACATGGAACATGGGACAACAGTCAAAACCATTAAGATACTTCCATTTGAAACTTGACAACGAAAACATAAACACTTAGTTGTATCCAGCAGGAGTGTATGTGTGGACACACAAATGCTTTTGGCAGGATTAGAATAAACAGATTAAGAAGGTTTGGATGTTACTGCCAGGGTGCATCACCTCTCTTATTCTGATCATTGTTTCCAAACTTGTTTCAAGATTGTGATTTTGGTTGCCATTTTCTCAAGTAAAATCTTCCCAGTGTTATGGAAGTGCTATGTCTACATTCTACTCTACGATTCTCCTTCCTAAATCAAAACAACTGGGTAGGGCGGTTGTGCTTAATAATTTGGAAGCACATGACAGTGTACTCACACCATCAGTATCACCAATTTAATGTTTTTCCCATTTGTTAAGGATTGCTCCCAGTCTATTGACTGGTTTACAGGGAAGACTTTGCTGGTCTCTTTCATTCCCCACTGAAAAATTACTTAAGTTACATGAATTGTTTCTATGACTGTTTATTGTTGATCTTCTCCAAAAGGTGGATACCAAATGCAAAGCTTAGACTGCCTGGCTTTGCTCATGCTACCATCTGAAACAAAAAAACCAAAGAGATTATAGAAGCAGTCTACATTTAGTCTATGTAGACATTGTCTGATTAAAAATAAGGTGTGTAAGGCAGGAGGATTGCAAGTTTGAGAATAGCCTCAGTAACTTGTAAGGCCCTAAGCAACTTATTGGGACCTTGTCTCAAAATAAAAAATAAAAAGGGTTGGGAATGTAGCTCAGTGGTCAAGCACCCCTGGAATTAATCCCTGGTACCAAAAAACAACAGAAAACTGAAAAACAGCAGCAACAACAATAGCAACAACAAAACCAATTAAGTGTGCAATTTGGGGGGAAAGATGATCTTTAGTAATACAATATTTTGTATTAATACATACATATTTTGTAATCAGATGATATAGACAATAATATTGAGCTGTGATATACTTTCGTTTATGAAGGAATTTGAAATACTGGCCCAATGTCAGCCAAAACAAATGAGAAAAGAAGAAAAGTTAGGCATTCCTGAGACTGGAACCCAGATATTTGAATCCATGCAAGTGATATCTTCACCATTAATGAGAAATTCATGGTCCTTTATATTTTATATCCTGCACATTATTATTTCCAATATTTTCATTTAATAAATATATTTTTCTTCTAAATTTCTGTTTTGTTAATTCCAAACAACAGAATCTAAATTCCTATGTTTGCTATTCTGCAAAGCACCATAAAATCTTTCCCATAATGGGGATAACAAGAGAGCCGACAAGATTTGTCTCCAATAACTAGATGTTTTGTGAGAAAAAAAAAATTCTGGCGCGATATCTTCATTCATCTCTAATGGTTCTAATAAATTTTCAAGTGCCACAATAAATTCAAACGAGCAAAATTAGAGGAATTAAACTTTCTACAGTGTTTTCCCAACATCACCCAAGGCAGTCATAATTTAACTGTGATCTGTTTTGAACTCATTTCTATTTCAATTTATTCAGTGTTTGGGATTGAAAATTAAATTGTTGAAATAAAACGCTTAGTGGCATGCTTCAACTGCAAGTGAGACAAATGTATGGTTAATGCTGTCCTCTGGGTAGAGCAGAGGTCTCTTTTAATATGATAGCTCAGAATGCCACTAACTGCCTTCCAGAAATTTAGAATTAGCAATGCAAAGGTTACATAAAGTGAAAGGTCATCCCCTTCAAGCAAGAGGGGCCAGCTCCCTACCAAGCTTCTCGCAGACCTGCTTCTCTAGGGCACATCATAAAAGTAATTTACTGACAACTCACCTTACCAGGGGTCATTTGGGGCCTCGAGTTTTCTGGAATTCACTTTTAAGAAGCATGATTAAGTGGGAACAACTATTGGCCCTAAAGTATTTATGCTGAGAACAAATGTCTGTCAGAATTAAATTCTTTGTGTGTGGTAGTTTCAGACTTAAAAAGATGTGTGCTCTGATGAAAAGCACTTATATTCTGTTCACCAAATTAAATCTTACAATGAATATTGGCTAATTGATTTATTAGGTTAAAAACAAAACAACTCCAGAGACCCAAAAAGACAACCACTGCCTATTTTAAAAGAGAGAGAGAAAGAATGCGTTTACTGAGTTAGTTATACCATTTTCCATCTTTTCTGTACCCATTTGTTCTCACACTGGGGAAAAATGCATTCATGTTATTTCAAAGGAAAATGAAGAGGCTGAACCACACCAAGAAAGTTGACTTTTTGAAAAAATTTGCAAGAAAAGCTATTTCCTGATTAAAACAAATTTTCTTTTAGGCCTTTTTGGGGGTAATGAGGAGATAATTTTTGACATGAAATATCTGGTTTAATAATTAGGTAGAGATGGCTTTCACATATTTAAAAAAAACCTGAAAACTTGAAATATGTGTGCATTGGATAAAATTAAAACAGATTATTTGACACTGTGTGGGGGATACAACCCTAATCTATACAGTGCGTGGAAACGAAGCTGGTACTTTTAATTGCACAGCACACATCTCAGTAATAATGGGATGAGGCATACAATTTCAAGGAACACCCACAATGAAAATTATTCTTTCCAAACAGAGAATTGTTTGGGAATAAGTCAGGTTAATTGGCACGATGGGATCTGTCTCAAGGAAACAGAGCACAGAAATCCTTACATGCACAAGGAAAATGATCAAGAATTACTCTCTTTCCTGGTTCCATTTTTCACGTCTAATTTACTCTCTCCAAAATCAAATTAACTTCTGTAGATTCAGATGCAGGTAGAAAAAGGGAGCACTCTTTACCAGTTTAACAAACAGCCTGAAAGGCCGATTTGTTAGATGAGGTTATTTGCTCAAATACCAACGACAGAGAAGAAATCCACTGAGAATATTTGGGAATATGCTACTTTTGAGAGTGAATTATGACCACTTAATAAGGTCATTATTTTTCACTTAAAAAGTCAGAAATCCCTTACAACATTTCCATATCCTCCTTATTTGAGGACTATATTTTTATCTTCCATTATCATTTTAATCTTTTCCAACTTTGGGATGCCTGGATTTTGAGCTTTTTTAATAGGTTAAATCTAAGTATAATTATCCTTTTAAAAAGTAATCATGTGACCCCTTTCCCTCCTAATGTACATTTCCCTGGGAATACACATGTGTGAATATCACTCACAACGTCTTTGGTGGTGGTTAGCATTTTCATGAATTAGCATTTACAACTGGCTAGAGTGAGCCCTCTTTGTTACCACAATTGATATTTTCCCGTAATTTACAACCTTTCACCGGAACCCATTAAATATCTTATGTTGCTAATGTACTGAGTTTCAAAATTTGCCCTTTAAAAAACACGAGAAAGGAGGTTCAGGAAACCCCATCTGTGAAAATGCTTATGCTTCATAGAATTTTTAAAAAATTCCTCCAAGTATAGATCCACTAAAAGTTGAAACTGATAAGAACTTGAGGTATCATTGACCTTCTCTTTCACAGGGGAAACACGGAGGCTGTTAAAGTGGCTGGCTCACCAGCACAGGACACCTGCATAGCAGAGCAGGAAGTAGGAGTCAGTGTTTCACACTACATCTCAGCTTCCCTCATTGCCCTTGGGTCTCTACTCTGGGCATGGCTGTTATTGACCTTCTTTAAAAAGCTTAAATGTGATCATATCACTGTTCTGTTCAAATGCCTCCAATGAGTCTTCATTTCATTCAGAGTAAAGGCCAAAGACCTAGCAGGATCTGTAAGAGTCTGCCTGGTGTAATGCAGAGACTTCCCACCCCACTTGGCTACTCAGTTCTGCAATTTCATCTCCGGCTTCTCTTCTCTTCCTCCACTCAGCTCCAGACTGTCTCCCTCCCCTGCACACCAAGCACTGTTCCCCACAGGTCACACTGTGCACCTTCGCCTGCAGATCCAGGTTGCAGAAATCACGGCACTGTTATCCCTTCACATTGAAGATGTTATGGTGCCATGAACTGCCAGCTGGTCTCAGTACATGCTGACTTACTGCAGCGTTGAAAAGTTTAACTGGAGAAATGATGACCACACAGAAATGTGAGTGCCCCTATGTGTCAATGTCACAAAGTGCCTGGGAGGCTCTGAATTGAGCAATGCTAGCTGCGTTTCCAGATCATTACGTATGGAAACTTGCACAACTTGTTGTTTTACAGACGTTTAGAGCCAGGAAATGTCTAAGTTATCATTGAACCTAGTCCTCTGACTTCAAAGATGAAGATGCAGAGATGCCAGATAGTTATGTAGATTGCTGCAAATCACACAACTGCTTTGTCACAGCTGAGCAGCAAGCACTGCCACTGGGTAAGTCTACCACATATTGATGAGTTCTCACAGCCTTAGAAGAGGGGGGATATTACAGGAATGTGGCTCCCTAGGACTCAGACACTGATGACCAATGCTGGCCACCTGAAATTTTACTTAATAATTACTAATACTTACTAATAATTAATTCTTACCAAGGAGAGAAGTTCCTCAGCCATGTCCAGAAGACTGGTTTTGATATTTTTCTTAATCCAAAAATTTTATATATATTGTTTGACATTTACTCAAAGCCAAAAATCTTAAAACACCACTGGGTAAAGAAAACCTTTTGGTGGAAGGAGCCACATCCCAGCAAGTCACTGAAGCCTAAGATCAGCTCGAGGGTGACCTACGTAGAAGCCTCGGGTGTAAATACACTATTAATGTCATGGGGTCATCTGATCTTCCAAATCCCTGGAGATGTAAACAGAAGCTTTAATGGTGACACAGGGAAAAACCACAGACAGGAAGAGAATGTGCTACATGGCTTTTTCAACCTCAGGTCACTGGCGCGAGTCCTGTGGAGGGTAGTCGTTGATAACTTATGACAGATGTTTGGTGACCTGTGTATGGGGGGGAGCTGGCTCAAATTTTGTCTCACTTTTCCTGAACAGGTGTGCTCACATCCATCCACTGAGATGTTGGCACCGTGGGAGCAGCATGGCCCAATCTTCCATAGGAAGTCTAAGAATTTAATGGGAATTAAATGTGGCTATCTTTTCATCCTTTTAAAAGTAGCACTTTCCCATTTTTTCTCAATCTCAAGCATCTTTCATTCACACTGTGTGCAGTCTTTTTTTTTTCCTTAAGAAACTCTTCTGAATGGTTTGAAACTGCTCTGGAGCAGATGTGTTTCCCAATCCAGAAATAGCCTGAGGGCAGATGTCATCTTATTTAAGTTTGTGATCCATTTGGATCAAAGGTGCTTTAGGCTAAGAGGCTGGTTTAGAAACAGCTTATTAGAATTACAAAGAAAAAGTGAATAATTTAGCTCTTCTTAAAGAGAAAGCCAGATTATTCAATAATTGAATATTTGAAAAGAATGTGCTTTTCTCAAGAATTTTGTGGCCATATGTAAAACTCTAAGATCTTTTTTCATAATGTTTTATTTTTGTGTTAGCTTCAGCTTACTGGATTCAGTTCTATGATCACATTAAATAATTTCAACTACTAGCAATAATGGAATTTGTTGAGATCAAATTTATTGTTGTTCTTTTTATGTTCTTAATTAATAACTAAATGTCAACTGATGAATACTGCAAACACATTAACATGTATTGCAGTGACTGATAACCTATTTTTACACATTTATCATATATAAATATTACATATCTTATAAACACATTTTCTTTGTGGTGCTGGGGATTGAGCCAGGGCCTCTTTATGCTAAGCGAGTGCTCTACCACTGAGCCATATCCTCAACCTCTATGAATACATCTATGTATATATTTGTTATATAAATACAAGGATGAAATGCAAACTCCCAAAGTTGATCATAGAAAGGTAGACACAAACCAAAGACCAAATACACGTAGAGATCTGGGAGGCTTTCTGTGAGATAGTGAGTCAATGTGATAGGAAGAGGATCTTTTGCAGCCTAAGGACTGAAAGAGAGGTATTCCATTTATACATTCTCACACCTGATCTTTAGACCATTTCACTGATAAGCTTACTGACATTTGCTCTTGCTGTTTAACGTTAGAACTTTTAAAGTTATTTATTTCCTGACTTCATGGTATGTTTTACTGATCTACTTTAAAAAAAATTAATTTAAGTAATGTGCTCTCTGTAGCATGACATTACATATTAATTTTATAATAACTTGACCCAACTGCTCTCCCTTCCAATTTCTGACATTCTAAATCTTTGCTTTGAGCAATAGTTGCTCGTGGGCAAAAAAATATGTGCCTTCTAACTTTCCAGTCCCAGTATATTTCCTTTGCAAATCCTACAATTTATTAACTCTATGGCAGATTGACACAAACCATGTTCCAAAATAAACACACAAAAAAGACCTACATTACTATAATATCCAGGTTGAGAAAAACTACTATGAAAGCAAGCAAATTCTCATGAAAGGTGGCTGTGGTACTCATGGGTCAGATGCATTGCACTTAATCATCATGAGGCATGTCTCATGTCTCTGAGAAACTCCAGAACGGGGGCTTTGACATCATGAGGTGGGCAGCAATCCTATATATCTAATATCAAAAGGTGACTTAAAAATGAAGGTGTTGTTTTTCTCTAGTGACACATTTAAATAAAAAATACACATCCAGTTTTATCTTTTGGAGGTAAAGAAAACTTCCCCATGTGGATCAATGTAACTTGGTTTCCATGGGACTGCCATATAATTTTGGCACCAATGCTAATACAATGGGACATTTTCCATAAGTTTTTATTCAAACCCATCTTAAAAGGGGGCTGTTTTAAATACTAGGGAGGAGAGCTGGGCATCTTTCCTTTCCTCCTGCTCCTGCTGCCTTAGTATGACAGATGCTGACAGCAGCTGAGGCTTACAAAGCACTTCACATTTATGGGACACTGTGCATACAAAGTGTTAGGTGCCGCTTTCTGATCTTCACTCAAATGAAGAAACTAAGCCTGAAGTGCATGAGCATGCTCACAGCAAATGTCCAGTAGGCCATTTCTAGAACATGCTCTGCAGTCTTTCCTCTTGGGCAGTGCTGCAGATCAAGGGCATATTGGCAGCATAGCACTGTGGTTGAGAACATAGAATTAGACAAATCCCATTTGAAACCTGCATGCCTGCATGCTCTCTGGTACTTTTAGCTCTGCTATCTTGCACAGTCTACTTAATTTTGGGGCCTCAGTCTGCTCATCCATGAAATGGGGTATTAACACTTAGGCCATAGGGTTATTACTCTAAGCATTACAGAGGTCATCTTTGTAATGACTTAGCAAAATAAGTGCTTGAAAATTTGTGGTTATCATGAATAAGAAAGAAGACGAGAGGATCCTAACAATGGGGCTTGCTTGCTTGTATTAGATTCCATACACACACACACACACACACACACACACACACACACACATACTGTAGTACTGGGAAAGAAAGAGAAGCTACTGGGTGTCTTTAAAAGGGAATACTGGAATTCTGTGATACCCTGAGTCATTAAGAGACAGTTACTAATTTCTTTTCATGAGGTAATGTGGTCACTGGAAAGCCAGGACAACTGACATCACCAACAAGTCTTCTCTGGTCTCTTTCTAGCCAGGGAAAGTCTGTAGGAGATAGTCAACATGGCGTCAGGAGAGATGCCTTTTCAAGACAGCAGAGACTTGCTCTGGGGTCCAGATTACTTGGTTTTTCATTTGTTTCATATGATTACCATAAGATTTCTTAGATTTATAGCCTCTATTTCCTTTGCCCTTCAACTCTTGAGTAAATATAAAGACATTAACATTAAGAGCTTTCTTCACCTTCCCTGTGACTTATGAGATCTAACACACATGAGAATGTGGGCCTGTCTCTGTGCAGCTGCAGGAGCACCGCAGTACCACTCCAGTGTAAAACAGGATGCACAGTGGAAAATAATTTATAGATGAAACTGACTTAAACTGGCACAAACCATATATGTAATATGTATATACATATATGCATATTCTACTTATTAAAAACGTTTTATCAATAGAAAATTCCCAAATAATGAAAGAACAGCAAGTAAAACTGTAACCAAACAAAATTACACCAAGATCATTACACATTACAGGCTGAGTATTCCTTATCTGAAATGTTTCACCTGGAAGTGTTTGGGATGTTGAGTTCTTTTTTGGATTTTGGAATATTTGCATATACTTGATTAGATATCTTGGTGACGGGACCCAAGGATAAACACAGAATTCATTTGATTATATGCACTTTATGCACATAGCTTGAAACTAATTTTATGCAATATTTTAACAATTCTGTGCATGAAACCAAGTTTCACTAGGGAATTCTCCACTGTGGTGTCATACTGGTACTCAAAGAATTTTGATTTTTTTAATTTGGGATTTCAGATTTTTGGATTTTGTTTTATAAATAATAACTTTTTTCCCAAGGGCATTCATAGTAGATTTAAAATCAGATTAAATGTATTTTTAAATTGAAAACACTTTTCAAAGTACAGAGCACTTGAATGTGAAATATTTGTAATGCACAATAAAATAAAGATAGTTGGGTTCAAAGCCATGTTACTGCTATCTTTATATTGAAAATCCTAAGACACTAATAGTTTAGAAAATAACAGCAAGTACTAACAAATAGACTGCATCATATTAAAAAGCTTCTTCACAGCAAAGGAAACAAGAGCAGGAAGACAGAACATACAGAATGGGAGAAAAATCTTTGCCAGCCACTCTTCCAACAGAGAATTAATACCCAGAATAAATTAAAAAACTCAAAAAACTTAACCCCAACAAATCAAACAACCCAATGAACAAATGGGCAAATGAACTGAACAGACATTTTGCAAAATAAGTATGAATGGCCAATAATTATATAACAAAGTGTTCAACAGAGGAATGCAAATTTAAACTACATTGAGATTTTATCTCACTGCAGTCAGAATGGCAATCATCAAGAGTACAAGTAAGAGTAACTGCTGGAGTGGATGCAGGGCAAAAGGAACTCTTATGCCCTACTGATGGAAGTGTACAGCCACTATGGAAATCAGGACAGCGTTGCTCAAAAAACTAAAAATAGAACTGTCATGATCCAGCAATACCACTCTTGGGTATATTCTTGAGGTAAATAAAGTCACTGTCTTATAGATACACCTGCATACCCATGTTGATCTCAGTACAATTTACAACAGCTAAGTTATGAAATAAGCTTAGATGCCTGTCAACAGTTGAATAGATAAATAAGTTCTGGATATATATACAGGAGGGAGTATTATTCAGCCATAAAGAAGAACAAAAAATCGTGCCATTTGCAGGAAAATGGATGGAACTGGCAATCATAAGGTTAAGCAAAATAAACCAGACTCATAAAGACAAGTATTATACATTTTCCTTCAGATGTAGAATCTGAGGATGGGGGTGGGGAGACAATGTGAGAGCACCAGAGAGATATTAAAGAGGAAGAAGAGGATCAAGGGAACAGTGAGGCATAATGGAGGTGTGGATCCATGTATGTTTTTTCCATGTACAAATATACCAACCCACCATGAAACTCATTATTCTGTATAATCAAAATGCACTAATTAAAATAATTATGGCAGTCAAAAATTTACTTGCAATTCTATGTTTTGTTTACATTTTAATTGTATGGTTTGGAATCAGAATTCTAAACTACAAAAAGTAAAGGTACTTAAAATTTTTGTTTAGGGGAAGATAATTTCTACCACTTTTCAAATGGATTTATTTAATGTTTATTTCCACCACTTTCCAATGAGTTTTAATAACTTCTAAGCAGTAATTTGATATGTCAAAAATGTTTTCGATGCCATGCAGTGCACAAAAACTTTCTAGAATGGTGATTCTTGCATTGTAATGTTTTACAAACACAATTTGCTGCTTTCTTTCAACTGAACATATGCTTTCTCTCAACCTAACGTGTGTTTAAATACAGAGTTCTAACAATTTTTCAGAGGAAGCATTTCATACATGGTCCAATCACTGCCATATGTATACATACATGCATGCTATGTTTCCAATACTACTTTTGAAAAGTAAATTGCTTCTCACTTCTGCTTTGCCTCATTTCACTCAAGTGAATATACAGCAATATTTCATGGGCTGCCATAAGATTGCAAATCAGAGACAGAGAAAAATGGGAAAGGTTAGGTCTCTGACAAAGTTCAGAAAAATAGAATATTCACCTCAATGGCTTGATGAACACTTGGGTCTCACTAAATTTTCAATGCTCATAATTGTACACGTGATTTATGAGCATGTGAAATCAGAGGCTGCCCAGGCAGGGCTGGCCCTGGCAGACCCTGAATCCTCTGCATGCTCCTGGAACAGCCAGGCACCAAGACCGCTGTCTCTCAAGAGCCTCACCTCAATGCGCTCAGTCACCCGGACAATCAGCAGCTTTCAGCCTTATGTCCTCTCCTCCCCCGGTAAAAGGACTGTTTCCAGCAGCATCTTTTGAAGTGAGGATCCGACTAGATAGAGAGGGACAGGGGTCCAGTGACACTTGCTCCAAGGACAGACAGGTCTTTCAGCTTTGTCTGCTGAGCTGTAAGCTGGGGGCTGCTAAGGGTGTGGCCCTCTCTGTCCTCTGACTACTCAAGAGAACTAAGTGGAAGAGAGGTACGCCTGCTAGTTTCCGGTAGGGGCCACCCTCTAGATGACAGATGTGGCGGGCTTGTCCTTTCTGCACACATGCAAAGCTAAGGCTGACTTTCAGATCCTTGCTAGTCGGAGGCTCTTGGGTGAGATTACACTATAGTAACCTCTTGGATCCTGGTGCTTCTTAACAATGGTTTACAGATAGAAGAGCAAACCATGTGTTTTAGGTATAGGAACAATAATAATTTTGCAAACTAGATGAGCACCAGGTTCCAAGATGGAAAAAATAAATACAGCAAAAACCAGAAAAAATTACTGGGTAAAGCAATTTCTCAATTAGAATTAACTGTTGAGATTTGTAAATTCCATTTTAAAAACTTTTTTATCAGGCAACCTTCATGCTGCTGTGGTTAACTTATTTCTTTACTCGTATTGGACAAGTAATATGTATAGGCCAAGTAAATAACAAAAGGCACAAGGCAAATGACAAATGGTGTCCAGCCATTTGTTCCCAATGTTCATGTCAGGAATAGGATCTGGGTATAAATGAGGCAGAGGAAATGTGTCACATTGCTTGCGTAGCTGACCCAAAGTTTTGGCTCAGTCTAAATCAGTGATTTTCAAATTGGTTACATAATGAGACTACCTGGGAAAGGTGTATGCCTGGGTTCCAACCCCAGATATTCTGATTTAATTTGGGCATTGGAATTTGTAGAAGCTTCCAGTTTATTATAAGAAGCAGCCATTTTTGAGAACTACTGGTGTATCATTCCCTAGAACTTCAGAGAGAGGACGCTGGTTCTAGTACTTGCAGAAGCTCAGATTCGAAGTTCAGGTACAAACTAAATTTAAAGATTTTAAATCACTAAGTATAGTAGATTTTTCTCCTGGACAGAGAATAACTTTTGAATTTTGAGATTAAACCATCATACACACACACACACACACACACACACACACACACACAAAGACTGTCGTGTTCACTTACTAGTTTGATACTTGGGCCGTTCTTAGATGTCAGTATTAGCAATTAGGTTGTACAGTGCACTGCCATCAAAAATCTATCAAATCTCTACATGTTTCTAAAATACATTTCTGACTTACTCTTCACTCTCAATTTCACAATTTATTTCTTGTCAGCATAAAGGAGCCAGATACAGTGCAATGAATCTGAAATAAATTTCATATGTACCTATATGAATAAACCACAGTGAATCTCACCATCATGAACATCCACAAAAATGGGATCCTAATTAGAATAAGACATATGCCATGCTTGTATAATTATATTGAAATGAATTCTACTGCGATGTATAACTAAAAAGAATCAATTTAAAAGTCAGATATTGAGCTTGAACTTTGCAGGTTTGAAGCTAACTTTGGCCATGTGAGCCACAGGCAGGTGAGGCCCCAGGAAACTACAGTCACCTCTATTTTAGGTGGCACAGTTTTGCTATTGAACTTTAACTTCAGTCAGGACCCACATAGGAAGAGTTGTCTAAGCTACTTTATGATCAGCTTTTTGCAGATGGCACCTCTCTCATGAAGTTTTAAAAACTGGAGCTGGAGAAGTTTAAGATCAACCAAGTTTGGCTCTTTGCTACAAAAATGATCTTAGTATACTATGTGATAGAAATCATCATTGAGTCATTTTGTGTGTGTGTGTGTGTGTGTGTGGTATTGGGGATTCAACTTGGAGCGCTCTACCACTGAGCTACATCCCCAGCCACACCCCAATTTAAAACAATTTTTTTGAGACAGGGTCTCCATACATTGCCTAGGCTGGTCTCGAACTTGCGATCCTCCTGCCTTGGCCTCCCAAGTTGCTGGGATTAAAGGCCTGGGCCACCGCACCCAGCACTGTCCATTCTTAATCAACAATTAGTTGACAAGGCATTCCATACAGTATTATAGCCAGTACTAGTGTTCAGAAACTCTTCCAATTAAGAATTCCTCTATAACCTGATTTATTTGACTCTCACTGATCATTAATTAATGTCACTCTGGGGGCATCTCCACTGTGGTTTGTATATTTTCTTTTCAAATATGTGGAGGTTGGGCTTAGTACGTATCATTGATTCTGTGATCTGAATATTGCAATCAATAGTTCGGTCTATTAAATAGCTTAACGCACTCTCTCGGGATTTAAAACTAAAATAATAGAGAAGAGGTGACGTGTGATAAACTATGAAAATTCTTTGCATTATTGATACAAAATAATTGTTGAAAAAATACAAAATACTTCCATGAGCACGTTAACTATTTGTATATCAAAGAGGCCTGAAACATCACTGTGAAAAAGTCAAGAAATTGTTTTCACTTACAACCCTCCAAGGGGCATAAGGGCAAAATCAGTAGTGGCATCAACCCTTGATCAACTCATGAGTGTGTTAATATCTTCCCTTCACACTGAACTCTTCCAATCTAGAATTCCTCCAAGAGCAAAATAAAGGACACATTCAGCATGACCTGCTTTATCAACACATGGCTTGTTACTCACCACACACACTCAAATGTCCTCACAACAGATTCTTACTGATCGCATTAGTGCTAAACAGCAAGAATTTAAAATATTGCACTTTAAAATATGTCATATCTGTTCTACAGAATAGTGGATTCTGAAGTTTATGTTAAGCCCCAGAAGCCTGGAGCTCTTCTGGCAAAGGGGATGCCAAAGTCTATAAGATTTCTTGCCAACGTTTGGCCAGAACTTTGCAGAATTCCCAGGGGC
Organism: Xerus rutilus; assembly: GCA_028644305.1. Lineage (NCBI taxonomy): Eukaryota > Metazoa > Chordata > Mammalia > Rodentia > Sciuridae > Xerus > Xerus rutilus. The sequence continues at coordinate 17,402,302 of CM053408.1, read as the reverse complement.
CCCCAGTACAAACACACTGCAGAGCCATGGCACTGCTATGTTCTGGCTGCTACAGTTTTATTGCATGATGAAATGTCTCCACGTCAAAAGAGAATATCCTAGTGAATCTTTCATTCAGTATCCTAATGAATGGGTATAAACTGAAATAGAGGGACTCCAAAGTAACCCTAATTTAAAAGGCAGCTCAGGTAGTTAAACTGAAGTAGAAATAACAATATTAGTTTTATTACTCCTTACAACAACATTTTCCAGGAATCTGAGCCCTTTTTAACATCTCTATTTTATCACAGATATCTTTTTAAGACCAACATTTTTACCCAAATAGTATTTGAAAACTATATATTATTCCCTCAAATATTGGAAAATATATTTTAAAGCAAATTGGCAATGTGTATTATGGTATATATCTTTCAACTCAGTAATTTTCTTTCTATAAATACACATTAAGGGAGTCATCCATCAATCAGGTTAAATAAGATATATGAGAGTGATAATGGTATTTACAATGGTGAAAAATATACTGGAGTCTATGGACTCTAAATGTCTCATAATAAGGAAGCACAGCACCTAAAAGTTTTAAAAAATAAGTTTTTGAGAGAAGTTTTCAACCTGGGAAAGTCTCAATACATATTGTTAAATGAAAAAGAGTGTTTAAAAGGATACACACATATGCACGTGTATTCACATAGGTATATATGTTCATACGTGAGATTTCATTTTAATTTTATTTGAAAGTTGCCTAGGAAATAAATAAAAACAAAAACCCAAAAAACCAAATATCCCTAAAACCACGTTCCTTGTCTGTTTTCACATTTACTAATTATTATAATGGACCTCAATTATCTTTGTAGAAAGAAAAAAAATTCTTAATTTAAAACCAGAAGAAAGTATATCAAAATGTTAATAAATAGTGGCTTTCTTTAATTGACATGATCATGGAAGATGTTTTTAAAAATATTTTCCACATTTTTCTTTACAGATAGCACGTTTATTTCCATAGGAAGAAACAACCCACTGCTAGTGAGTAAGCCCCTTGTGGCCGCATCGGTATCTTTGCCCATCAGAGCCACCAGCAGTGAGTTATCAGGACATATTTCAGAAGGGATTTACAAACCCTGACATGCAAAACACTAATGCTTCATTTTGATTATCTGCTGTGAATTGCAATGAAAAATTTTATTGGGTGAAAGTTGAAACTATTGAATTAAAAAGGTTTTCCAAATGATCTACATGTTGGTACCCAAGTCTTTTTCCATAAAAGGCTTTTTTTCTATGCAGCATGCTCAGTGGTGCCCTCACTCCACGAGCTTGAGGTCCCAGTTATATGGCATTATGTATTCTAGTTGACTTTTTTTAAAAAATGTGGTAGGTACTGAATAGATTTCAGAAATATATCATATTTTTTCTGACTTGCTTCTTCTGGTTTTGATGGTGGTATATTTGAGTAGAAAATAACAAAGCAAGAAGGAATTCATTTCATATGAGTAGAAAAAAGCCATCTTCCTTTGGTGTTTTTGTTTTGTCCAGTTAAGAAATGAAAAGGAGCCAGGCATGGTGGCACACGCCTGTAATCTCAGCACTTTGGGAGGCTGAGACAGGAGAATCATGAGTTCAAAGCCAGCCTCAGCAAAAGCAAGGTGCTAAGCAACTCAGTGAGACTCTGTCTGTAAATAAAATACAAAATAGGGCTGGGAATGTGGCTCAGTGGTTGAGTGTCCCTGAGTTCAATCCCTGGTATCAGAAAAAGAAAGGAAGAAAGGAAAAGGATAACCAGTTCTCCCCAAAACATACGGTTACTTTGTTTCATTCTAAACTCATCATGAGCTGTTAAATGTGTCTTCATTTTGGAATGCTATAATTTGTTTTATAGCTTCCTACTGCTAATATTATTCTGTGTTACTCATGTGAAACAAACTTGGTGAAGTTTTATTCAGATACCTAAATTATTTAACACCAGAATTCAAAGTAGAGAACTGGAAAGAAGGAATAGTTATACTTATATATCATATAGATGACTAATTATAGATAAAAATATTTGACTTACCTGCAAAAACATTGTACAAGGAAGCTACAGCATAAAAAGTATTTTTACAACACAGACTCAAAAGAGATATGGTAATAAAAAATGATTTGTGATTGCCAAAATAACCAAAAATCTCTTTGCTTCAACTAGCAAATGCTGATATATAATGCTAGTGTTATGTTCATTAAACAATATTTCAACAAACAGTTTATAAAGCTAAAAGTAATTTTAAAAGGGAAAGTTACAAAGAATGTCAAAATACCAATCTGATCGCATTCCTCAACAGTCAGCAAATAACACAAAAATGTCATGCCATCGCCCGGCTCAGCTGTCATAATTATTGTTCCCTTATGTTGTCCCCTTGTTTTCGCCTTCAAATTTCTTTCTTTTATTCCAAAGAATTACCTTCAATGAGGAAGATAACACTAAAATTAAATCAACATAGCCAGAGCAAAGATAAATAAATTGAAAAAGCCAACCTTTATTCCACTTTGAACAAGTTTGTGAATGTCCAAATAAGGCTCCTTGAATATTTCTCCTTCAGGGGTGAGAATCTTCACGTAACCTTCTTTTTCCAGAATGAAGAGACGGTGGGAACCATCCCCACTGTGCAGGGCGCCCACAGGCTGCCGCAACCCGCTTACAACCTCCTGAACACAGAAGCAGTTGTGTTTGTGCTTTCTAAACAAAGTAAAGAAAACCAGTTAGCTTCTCTTGAGACGACACAGCAGAGGAGTGCCCCCCGCATCCTTTCTAAACTTTATTTCCCCTAGATATCAATGCTTTGGAGAATCATGAAATGCTGCTAACCCAAGAGCCACAATATGATTCAAAACAATAAAACAGAGTTCTTCCGGAAAGTAAAAGTGAGAATCCAAACACATATGCATTTTAAATTTTCATAAGCTTATTATCTCATCTGTCAGTGACTATACTTGAAATCAGCTTTTACTCTGAATGATGAAAGCTTATAAGAAGACACTCGGAGAGAAAGTCCTAAGATCTGTATGTAAAAGTCGGATTTGCTCATAATTGTGCTGAATATGTCCACAGCACTATAAGCTAACAATCATAAAATTCAAGTTTAAAACTATACCCATAAAATTCACATGAGTCATAGAGAAGCCAAGCTCATAACACAGGATTAATAGTCTAAGTATTTAAGCTATGATTTTAGAGAAGCAAACTATCCAAAAGAAAAAAAACAAAGCATCTGGAGGATATAGCTGCTGAACATAAGGCGCATAGACAGTTGAGTCACTGTCAAAGCCATAAGATTTAGGGTCGGGGTGTAGCTCAGTGGTGGAGCCCTTGCTGAGCAAGCGCAAGGCCTTGGGTTCTGTCCCTAGTACCTCAAAGATGAAACAAAAAACCAACAAAATCAAAACAATCAAAAAAAAATCCCATATTTGTCACTTTTCCAGGGGGGTGGGTACTGGGGATTGAACTTGGGGCACTTGACCACTGAGCCACATCCCCAGCCCTATTTTGTACTTTATTTAGACACAGAATCTCACTGAGTTGCTTAGGGCCTAGCTAAGTTGCTTGAGGCTGGCTTTGAACTCGCAATCTTCCTGCCTCAGCCTCCCAAGCCACTGGGATTACAGGCGAGTGCTACCATGCCTGGCTGTCACTTTTTTTTTTTTAAGATTATAAAGAACATTTGTCTGTATGGACCTGCTGATCTCTTCCACTTTGTCATATTCTTCCATCTGGTCCAAGTAGTTAGATGCTGGTCCCCTGATTTGTTTTCTTGGAAAATCTGGAAAGCATAACCCACCATCTTTTCTTGAATAGTAAAAGCAAAACTCATCTGCCGTTGTTTGAAGAAAACCTTAAAACAATGCAAAAAACCACATTAGAAACATTTAGTGTCATAGCAAAACCACCTCATTTGAAAGAGGTAACACAGGAAAAGAAACTTTTTCAACACCATATCAATATTTTAGGGGAAAAAAACTAGATTAAAATAACAGGAAAAAATAAGAGGGAGTTTGGGATTCCCATTTCTTCTTTAACCAAAATTTATGGATTTCATGACATACACATAAAACAAACCCAGTATTAATCTTTTATTGCATTGATTCTTTTCATATTTCCTCACTAATCATATTATAATCATGAGCTCCTTTCAAATAGTAGGTTTCTTGCACTTCACTTACAGGTGATAATGATGATTTTGCAACTACAAGGGATAATGTTTAAATCATCCCTTCTATCTTCTCAAGCAGGAAAGTTGACACCACTGAGCCAAAACAAAAATACAAAACAGCCTTATTTAACCAGGATGTTAAATAAGAATTTTTCTTTTCTTAGACATTAAGAATTTTATCAAATAAAAATAGCTATCTCAGAATATGAAAGAAAAAGACTTTATAACCAAAAAAAAAAAGTTTGACATTACTTTTACAATTCGAGTTAATGAGGTATTGGCTTTTTTGTGCATATTGATAAAACTCACTTTTGAATTCTGATAAGTTCTTCTTTCAAAATATGATGTTGTTAACAGAGTCAGCCTAGACCAGAATCTGTAGTTACCAATGGTCCTAAATTGCTGCTTCTTTCTGGTCTCATACTTTATTATATTACAATTTCCCATTTTTATCTAAGAAATTAGATTATTGTGCTCCCTATTTGTTTTGTGATAAAGACACCAAGCAATATAGCTGAAATTTAGGAGTTCTATAACAAATTAAAGTTTAGCAAGGTTTCTAAGAACAAGATTCTGGGGTCAGCTGGGTAAAGCTCACCAATGGAGGAGGAAAGACACAAGTCTGTTTCCTATGAGCTTGATGAGGATGTCAGTGTCCCAGTTGTTTAAAGTCTGATGCACATTTTTACCTAGCTTTTAGATAAAATGTGTTACCCTTCAATGTCTGAGAGAGACTCTTCCAGACTCATTTCCTCCTAGGCTATTGGGAAGGGTCTTGTCTTTGGGAACTGGGAAACTAGAGCAGATGTCCTTGAGAATATGTGTACCTGTGGCAGAGGGCACAGAAAATGAAAGTCTGGCAGCTAGAAGGGTGCAAGCGCCTGGAAGGTGATCTTTCTTTGAAAAAAAATCAAAGATTACTAACCGGGGATCCCAGAGGCTCGGGAGGCTGAGGCAGGAGAATCACAAGTTCAAAGATGGCCTCAATCCTAAGAAATGTAGCAAGACTCTGTCTCAAAAACAACAAAAATGGGCTGGGAACATGGCTCAGTGGTTAAGTGCCCCTAGGTTTAATCTTCAATCCCTGTACAAACAAACAAGCAACTTGAGAAATAAAACTTGGGAAAGGAATGAAGGCAACCATAACATTTATTCATCTTCAGCAATTCACTGTTTGCCAAAGACTTTTTTTCTTCTGCTCCCTTCAATGGCTAAGCATGCAGATGAAACTTTCCTAATAGTGGCAAACAAGTCTCTTTGAGCAAAAATGAGAAGAAAAATTGAATATCTCAATTCAATTCTTTGCACTGTTTTGGGCTGGATCTTATTTTGGAGAGAGAGACATACACACATCTTTGAAGTATTTACTATCAGGCAGGATCTCCATGCCAACATGCACACAGGAAGATTATTAGGCTATGGATCTGTTTGTAACTGAATTTGTCAGTGCAAAATTTTGTTTTAACGTGATGGTTTCCTATAGGGTCACAAAAATTTTTTTAAATTCAATTTGGGAGAAAATTCAAATTTGCTTTAGAAAAAGAAATCTGTATATTCTAGCATTACAAGCTGCAAACCAATACCATCTCAAAGGGAAGTAATGGAAAATTCCGGTGGTTTATTCCATTTTTTAAATTAACTAATTAATTAATTTATTTATTTATTCGCACTGTAGATTGAACTCAGGGGCACTCAACCACTGAGCCACATCCTCAGCCCTATTTTGTGTTTTATGTAGAGACAGGGTCTCGCTGAGTTGCTTAGTGCCTCGCCGTTGCTGAGGCTGGCTTTGAACTTGCGATTCTCCTGTCTCAGCCTCCCAAAGTGCTGGGATTACAGGCTTGCGCCACTGTGCCCAGCTGGTTCATTCCATTTTATAAGGATTTCTTAGCTGGGGATAAATGTGAGGAAATGAGAAATCATTTTCAAATGGAATATCTTGATATTAATAAGTGCATGTTTATAAATGTTGTGACCCCAGAAGTACTATAATATCTTTGCAAATTAAAAAAAAATACAGTGTAGCCACACATTTCTCCTAGCTTCTTGCAAAATCTAGGCAAATTGAATACATGTGAAGGAAGGAGTCAGCTCAGAAGACTTTTATATAAAATAGGGGCAGTGTTTTTACAATCATGATATATTAGTACCTAATACTTTTTAATTAATACTTTCCTTTAAATTATCTGATTTTGCTGTGGGCAATGACGAAATAGACTTGTTTGTTCTGAGGAGCCAAAAAGGACCTGGTTTCAGGGCTTTGGTTAACACTTATTGCAAGGGAAGGTTTAATCCACCCTTTGGTGTGGAAGAATACAAACTTTTACTGAACTTTTACTGAAGGTGCATGTTTAGCACATCCTGGGTCATCTTAACATGGCTAGCTCTACTAATGACAGATACATACTGAGTATTTGAGCAGCTGAGCTTTTTAAGCTCCTAATTATTTATTGAGTATCCTGGGCCTGTAGCCCTTTTCTTGGATTGTGAGTCTAGTCCTGTTATATTACAGATCACCCTGGAAAATACTGACATGTGCAACAGATACGCCCTGTGAAGCAGGCTGAGCTCTACCTCTGTTCTCAGCGTTCTTGTTGTATGTGTACTCATCATGAAAAAGGAAAAGGAGAAAAGAGTTTCTGATCCCTTGGCAGAAGGTCTGCACTCAAGGATATTCTCTGGTAGAAGCAGTGGGTTTTGAGGTAACCATCCATTCCTTCTGGTTTGTCCTTGTGATAATAAGACCCATGTGGAAACATCTTATGGAGTCAGGAGTGGCCATGGGTTAGGGAAACTAGATGGACTCAAACCCTTGACCTTGGCCTGATTAATAACAGGATTAAACAAGCTGAACTGACTGTGTGCAGACCTTTGACACCACAGTGAGCTACTGCTGAGGAGACCAAGAGTGACAAGAATCACCGTGATACCAGGTGCAGAGAGAAGCAGGGCCCACTGGGTTGGTTGGCATGCCTCTCAGAGTGCACGATGCTATCTTTTAGTGAACAGCAAAGCATCCAGTCTGCTCCTGCAGGCAGGAAAAAAAGACCTGAGGCAGGGGCTGGGCAGAGAGCTCCTACAGTTTTTAAATGTAATTTTGGCATTTCTAGAAATTTTAAGAATTTACCTCCCTAAGAAAATTCACAACTAGAGAACATTGTGATTAATATAACTCTAATGTATGAGCATTTCTATTGCCTTTTAATTTCTTTTCCCATTTTGGGGAAAACAAGAAAAACATGCCTATTTCTGAATTTAAATTTCTAGAAATGAGCTATCTTTCAGATTATATGAATATTGTAAAATGGCTGCACTTTTTAAAAAATTCGTTCATGACAGTAGAGTGTATTTTGACACGTTCTTGAAGCAAGAAGGCAAAGAGAAGGGTTAGCTCATTGACATGTGTTTCTTCGTGTACTGAGCAATACAGAAAAAAAGAAGATGTTCTGAAGTTACTTCCTCTCTCCTGATCCCTTTCAGCATTTCTTTTTTTCATTTAGCAAGATCCATCTCTAAGGTCCTTTCCTCTTCAAGTTTTTGATTTGTAAGACAATGAAGTCACTGGTGTGGACAGTTGAGCTATGTTGACCAGTCTTTTATGAATAACAAACCCAAAGTGGCTGTTTTCCACCATGATGCACTTCAGAGAAATGCAACCCATATTATTCAATAGACACAAGAAGGTGAAACTAATATAAACTTGCTCTCCCGACCACTTCTGAAAAATGAGTGTTCTAGAAGTCTACAGACACTTCTGTGCTCGCAGCAGTGGCTGAGGGGAGGATTTCCATCTTATTCATCACACTTTAGGAAATGGTAACCTGTGTGCCAAGGGTCAGTCTGGCTAACAAACTGATTAACATTTTTAACCCAAAGGATGTGTCCTTACAACTCTCTTCGGGGACAAATATTTTAAATAATGTTCAGCAGGTGACATGGGAAGGGGAAGCTCCCTCTGTTTGCCCCTGAAGTCTTCCAGAGTCTCTGGAAAGCACCCTTACGGCTCCATCCACCTCGAAAGTGGAGCTTTCATCTGGTTATCTTTCAAGGCAGCCTGGGTGGCCACCAAAAGCACTTGACATCTTGATGCACTTCAGCAGTTTTACATATATACAAACTTTGTAGAAAAATAAATTTGTCATTCATCATCACATATGTTGATCTGGAGAGTGAGGTGCTCACAGTTCTCGAATGCTAAAATAACCTTAAGTATATAAAGACCCCCACAGACAATTCCACAAGTCCACCATGTTGTATTTATCTGGAAATAGATAAAGGTAGATGAAAATGCTAAGTGCTCATAACACATTCAGCTTACAGTTGTGAAGGCCTACCTTTATTTAAGACTTGGCAGTTTGTAGCTAACCTTTGTGGTTTCTAATCTGTTATCAGTCCCCTGCAGGCCATCTAGGCACCCGAGACCTGTTCTATTTTGCTTTGGAGAATGTGATAAGGAAGAAGAAACTGCTAGTTTAAGCAAAGTCTTAGAAACAGGACTGCAGTTTATAAAGACAATAATATCTTCTCGCTGAATGGGTTGAGGTTCATGCTAAGAAGCTAAAGCCAAAGGAAGCAAGCAACCAGTCAAAATACTTCTTCAGGTTATTACAAGAGATCTATTAAAAATGCACAAATCTGCATTTTTTTCCAGGTCAGAAAAAAGTGAAAAATGTATATAGCATTTAAAAAGTTCTCCAAGTACATCCTATAGTTCCTTAAGGCTTATCTTTTCCTTAACTACCATTTAGATTTATAAACTGCTAACTTGAGTAGTTTCGTTTGTGTGTAATTTGGTCTAATTAAACAGAGTCTGTCTCATTAAATTTTTTTCTTCCTCTTTGTTGATCCTTCCAATTAAAGCAACAACAACCCAAGTTGACAAACTTTGGACGATTAACTTATTTGATGCCCAGGAATATCTATGTTTATTAGAGCCTTGTGATAACTATGTGCTTTCTCATTGTACAACTTTAAATGAGGCACGTGATTCTCCTGAGGCTCAGTTTCTCTCATCTGTCCAATGGAGAGGACTCCACGGTCCCCATCTACTTCGTGGGGTTTTGGGGAAGCAAATTAGCCATTTTATGGTGTGAAAGTGACTTGTAAGATGTTACTTGTTAGGGTTCCCAGTCATATTTTATTCAAAGGAATATCTTAAAAGTCAGTGAATATTCTCCAATCATATATTGGCTTTGTAGAAGAGGCTGGTTTTGGTATTGATGATGCTAGAAGGTAAAGAAATATGTATTGGGGCTGGGGGTATAGCTCAGTGATGGAGCATGTGCTTAGCATGTGCAATGTCCTGGGTTCTGTCCCCAGTATCACAAAAATAATAAGAAAGAAAAAGAAATTTGTACTGCCAATCTAAGACATATAAAGATTTCCACCTGTATTATGAGTTTTATTAGAAGTACAAACATTTCAGCAAGACCAGTATACTATCTGTAGACTTTAGAAATTACAACAGTAGAAATTACCAAACTTCTTTTTGTAGAAATAAAACTTAGAACTTTGTAAGGGTTCATTAAAAAGTAGAATAGGTATTTGAAAGGCAAGATGCATTTTACAACTTGTTAACAGGCATTGAAGAACAGGTGTCTATCAAGGATAATTACAATGGTTCATTTTAACTTTTTCTTGTCTTTTTACCTGGAATATGGCCTCGGCAAGTATAAAAGAATTCTTTGCAATAGTCTTTGCAGAGCAGGGGAAGTACTAGATCTCTTTCCAAGACTTCTCTCTCAGGTGAGTGAAACAGGCTCTGAGAATGTGGAGAGCAAAGTGCACATTTGATTTCTTCCAGTAACTTCCCACATTCTGTGTTGTTGGTAACAGAAAATATCTGAAAGCCATAAATCAGAAACAAACAATGTAAAGTTAGGTTTGGTCACGTTTTTCTTGCAATTATGTACATAGATAAGTCTAATTTAGCCAGTGAAGTTTTCTGAAGAGTTCCTGGGTCACAATACAGGATGCCTTTATAAGGATAGGAGCTTTCTCTGGGGTGGGATGGGAGAAACAGAAGTCAGGGATCATAAAAGGGATCATCAAAGTCTATGACTCTGTCTTTCAGGTGTGAAAAATGAGAAGACAATTACATTTAGACTATTTAATGCTTTAGCGCTTTATTCTGTCTCAAAGTGTATACTGAATAATATCTCATTTTAAAAAAATCCTAAATACCTTTATGCAACTGTGAGCAAAGCTGCATTTTTAAAGACATGGCTTATTTGTATATTAGGTGAAAATCTATTTCATTCTTGAAATTCCTAATATGATATTATCACAAATGTGCTTGGATAACATTTTTAAAAATTGCTACTAATTTTCAATCTACAGACTACCTAGGGAAAGTTTTCTAAACTGCCTTTCATGTTCTATAAAAATACCCAAAGCTGAATCAAACAGGTTTAAGACCAATTTTTATTATTCATTATATCTTAGCCAGGAAAAACTTTCTAACTAACTCCTCAGGTATGCTATATGCATGAATAAACTCAAGAGTTTAATGAAAGTGCTTTTGTATAACATGAATTTTAATGAAACAAGCCATACTTTTATTATTATTTTTAAAATGATACGTCTTTTATTTCAATAAAACTGATTTCAGACTACTAATTCATGTAGGTTAGTAATTAGTAGACAGAATAGGTCTTGGTGTTTCATGCTAACTTCAAAAAACTAGTATCAGGTGTACCTTTAATAAATACTGAAGACAATATCCGCACAACATATTGAGACAAGAAATGCAAAATCAAGCATTTTTTCATATTAAAAATAATGTGAGGGGCTGGGGATATAGCTCAGTTGGTAGAGTGCTTTCCTGGCATGCACAAAGGCCCTGGGTTCAATCCTCAGGACCACACACAAAAAAAAAAAGTGAATGAATTTTACATATTTTCCCAATTCATTCAGTTACATTCCTATTATTTCTTTAGATCTATGCACTCAAATTAATGTTTCAAACTCTATATCATTGTTGAAAGCAAATAGTTCATTCATAAATTGAGCTTCTAATTTGAGTAAATCATATGGCCTCTATATTTTAGGATTATGATATCATAGGTGATCATAAAACACTGGATCTAGAGGAGCACAATAACAAAAGAAATCACTGAATACAAGCATGCTGACATTTAGGCATGCAACATTTAAAAGTCCAATAGAAGTTACCTATTTCAGGAAAAAAATATGATATGCTGTAACTATATATAATATTCAGAAAAGTTATTCTTAATCATAATGGTATTTACATTTTTAATTTTATCAATTTATTTAGATGACAATTGCTTAAATGGTTAAACTTTTCTAAAAGGAAACATACACCAGACACTTAGAATTTGCATTCCAAGAATGTTTTAAATGTCTTTTATTGTCCATACTCTGGCAGACTTCACCAGATCTATTCAATATTAATAGTGCTCAGCTTGGTTCTGCTTGTTTATCATCTAGCAGTGCACTAAAAACAAAACAATTACAGGATGCTGAAGCCACCTTTCTTACTGGCTAAAAAACTGGATTGTAATTACCCTTGGTTTCTATGAAGAATATGCATGCTTCCATTTTTTATAGCTGAAACAAAATGATCCCCAAATAGTCTCCCAGAGGCTATCCAGGAAGAGCTTGATTTTAGTGCCTAAAGAATTTTGTCTTTTCAATTTTTGGAATGTGTCCTGGCCACAAAATCCCTCTTCAAAAGTTGCAGAAATAGGATTCAATAAATTATCTGAAATCGAGTATAATATTATTCTTTTTAAAGTTTCATGCTGTTCCGGCCCAGCAGGATGGTAACATTTTGCTCTGTGTGAGGTCTGCAGTGTAAATACCTATTTGAAGATAGATAGAGCCATCATTCTGGCTTGGGTTTCAATGAACATTGCAATAGTCTTACTGAAGTCAATTAAACTGACTCGGCCAAAGCCGAGTTTAGACAGATGAGTACTGGTATGGGCAGGGTAGGGTGATTTTTTTTTTCTTTTTCTTTTTTCTTTTTTGCCTAGGTATCTGTGTTCATCCAGGTCCTTAACTGTCTGACAATACAATTCATCTTAAGAAGAATTTTAAGCTAATTTCCTGTTTCAATTTTTTAAAGCCATATACAAAACCATCTAATTTATAGTGGTTTGAACTAAATATACTTTGGAAGAAATCATGTTAAAATGTGGATACATTATTGCAGCATGTCCAGTAATGAGTGTGGCTGTGACTGACTAATTTGTAACATCTGGCAGGACATCCTTTAATCTTTGGCCACATGAAAGTGAAATCCATATAAGAAAGGTAAGATAACTCCTGGAATACAGGGTCGAGTGTGGCCTACGACTATAGCTTATCAACAAACAGTAAAACGGTGACAGAGACCTTCTGTATTTCTCCTTATTTATCAAGTAACTAAACAAAGAGAGTAAAAAGGCACCCACGTGGGCTCCAGGAAAGGACAAAAGGAGAAAATAATGACAGTATATTAAGATGTCGCCTTAAGATCACTCGGTACACAAAAAGTTATTTCTAAAAATCATATGCCTACAAGGTTGTTCAGCTGTTCCATAGAACACTTGTGTCTCTGGACTATAGTGCTGGATTATGTCATTAAAGAGTTCAGTTTCAATTTTAGGCTAATATGTAAATAGATCATTGTACTAAGGCAGCTGTTAAAGGGACCCCAGGATGAGTTATTTGTTTAGTTGGATGTGTTCAACAATAGCCTTTGTCCCTGAAAGAGCCAGAGCAAACAAATGATTGTAAAAGGGCACACTTGAAAACAATTACTTTTCACCCATTCCTTGACAGCTTTGGCTGTGAAACCACCCAAGGTAGAGAGAACTTCTATGCCCCTGTGGCTACAAGTTAAGTTTTAGAAATGGGGGCATAGCAGTTGGTGGGGGTTTAATTTGGCTAATGGAAATGAAATCCTTTTAGCATGTTGTATTTAGGAGCTGCAAAAATATTCCTGAGACAATATAACTTCCTAAATTTTGGCAGTACCTATTTGTAAGGCAGTTTACTACCTCATTACAATACGCGACATTATTACAGTATACAAGGAATTAAAATATAAAAACACAGTATCATTGAGGAAATGAACTCAATGCTAGTTCATTAAAGAAAATTTGTTAGTGTAGAAACTGGATTTAATTGCAGAGCTGAGAATGTTCAATATTCCTACCTAGTTTCTCACTATCTATTTATCAAAGAAATTTTTTTCCTTTAGGAAAAAAGCTACTACTGTAGTTTCTTGAAAAGCTGCAGAAATCATTCCTGGGGAAATATTTTTTTTTCTTTCATAAACAAAAAGGACCCTTCCAAATAGCCATCATCTCTCCTGTGTACACATTATGAAATAAGACCCCAACATATATTATAATCCAGGAAGGCTTATGGGGGAAAAGGGAAACACTGAAGTTTATTATAAAATAACATGTTTTGAAAACTATTAAAATTTGAGAACTAACATAGGTCAAGAATGCATATGCATAGCTATATCAAATCTCTGTTTTGAACAATTTGCGTATTGTTGGTTTATAAACCACTTGAAATGGAATGAGCAAAGACCAGTGTACCCAATTTAATTCGGACACATTTTCCAAATGAGTAGGGGTTTGTTGGAGATTGGGAGCATGCAAGGAAGAAAGGAATGTGGATAGTTAACGTGGCAGATTGCTGCCTAAAGAATGATTTCTTAAAAAAAAATTTATATAGCTTCTCTTAAGGGTTGTAATTCCCCCAATCCCTCCTCCCCTCCCCTTCACCCCACTATATTTAGTTAAGAACAGAGTTTTCATTCCACTGTGTGTTCCTGGAAGAAGTCAGTATTGCAGGGCTCTCTACATCATCTGTATACTCAGAGCACAGACTGCACACAGGGACACTTAATGGCAAATATTTCTAAACCTTTCTTTGAGTTTCTGGTTCTTTGAGGCTCCTGGAAAAACCTTTAAGATAATCTGAATGTAGCTGTTTTGCAACTTAATTCAATTATAACACTGGAGCTTAATGACATTGTTTTGAATAAAATGCTGGAATATCTGTTCCCTGAATCTCAGACTACTGCTGCATATGGTAAGAATAAAGAGTGAGTTGCAGCTGAAAACCTGCAGCAAGACAGTTCTCACTCATCTGGGAATAGAGGGAGTTGGACAAATGCTCCCTCAAAAGGCATGAACATTTGGACAGAGCTGGGGACTGAAAGAGAATGATGTTCTCTAGTTTCACCCATTAGTGAACCAACTAACAAATACAATGGTGTTGTTGTTATTCTTTTGCCATAAGCAACAGGACTCTGTGTGTGGGCAGCAGTTTAGTGGGGAGGAGGATAAGTCGACCCCTTTTTGTCCTATTGATTTTTTCCTATTTGCATGACTTGAGCAAATTAAATGATGCAATATGGCTTTTTGTTACAAAACAAAGTGAGAGATACCACCCAGACACATATGTTGATTCGTAGGAGCTGTTTACATGAGAATAGAGTGAAATCTACCGTGAACTGAGCATAAAAATTAGATTCAGCCTGGGTATTTTTTTTTTTTTTTAATGCCTGGGCCAGCAAGACTGAAGCACAAGTTTTCCAAGAGTCTCTCAGACCTTGACAACTGCAGTGTTGTAACAGAGGAATTCTTAATTAAACCTAAAATGGGGAAAGGGAGGGGGAGCAAAGACACCTGATTGTTTATTTCACGTGCAGTGATTGTTAATGACGTGATCCAGCAGTCTGTCCTTGGAGTACAGTAGATAGCACACATTACTGCATCCCATGGCAGGAAAGACGTCGCAGACTCAAAAATAAGCATGCCTTTGCACTCGACCGACACTATTTTCCTATTTGGTTACATTTATCAACATAAGGGAATTGTAAGTACCATCGCCCCTAAAACAAGTTCCTAGAGATCTTCCTAGACGACTCAGCACCACGGCAAGCCTGAATATATAAGGTTACAAAATGACGGAGAATCGTCTCAGTTTTATGTGATAAACACAACCCAGCAAAATCTCTGGTCAGTTTTTCGGGTTCTTAACCGGAGGTATCAGGAGGTTCTTTCCGCTGGCTTAACTATTGTAATGCAAGACACCCCCCTCTGACGGGGCTGGGGATCATAAACCAACCATGCTTCAACATCCTTTACGATTCAATCCTCCAACTGAGCACGTGGAGAAAACTGCACAAATCTTTTTCCCTAGAAAAATAAACCGGAAACCACAGCCACCTTAATTTACAGTTCCACCGCAGCCAATGCCCGAATCGATCCAAAACACACTGTTAATCGCGATTCTTTTAAAATATTTACCCAGCCCAGGATGAGGGTACCACAGAAGCGTCTCTTTTCTGAGACAGACAAGTTTGCACATCATCCCGACCCGCGGGCTCTGGGAGCGGGAGAGCTATCTGCGCACCCCAGAGGATCACACAACGGAATCACGTTAGCGCCTTAAAAAAGTCATCAGCAGAACTCCCCAAACAAGTTTTGCACTTCTTACAGCTACTAGCATCGCCAGAGCCACAGGGAACCCCACCCAGCCTTATGCCAAGTTCGCATCCGTGAGGCGGGTGAGTGCCTACCTTGTTCTCCAGGCGCCCGAGTCCCGGGCTGTCACTCCACAGGCAGCAGGACAGCCGAGGGTAGAAGCCACCGCACAGCATCTCTCCCCCACTCAGCAGCTCCAGCTGGGACATCATCCGCCTGTCTCTCCTTTTCAGGCGTTTCGGGGGGTTCCCATTCAGGCACCTTCTCCTCCTTGCTCCGCTTCCTTCGCTTCTTTCCCCAAACTTAGCATCCCCTTCAAAGAAGCCCAGAGCCACGGCCAGCAGTAGCAGCTTAAAGGACAGCATCTTCAGCATCGTCTGCCGTGAGCGGCAGGGGCTGGGCGCGGGAGGGTGAGGGGGGAACGCCACTGCCCAGCAGGGGCACTAGGGCGCAGCTCCAGGAGGAGGCTACCGGGCGGCGGGACACTAGAGAGGCTGAGGAAAGTGGCCGGGGCGAAAATACGTAGAGCAACTTTGCAAAAAAAAAAGAAAGGACGAGGCGATGGGTCCAATGCCTCAGGGGAGCCGGAGGAGCGAGATAAAGTTGTGCAGATGACACCGTTTGCGGTTGTGCCAGTGTCAGTTGGGTTAGGGGCTTTCCCCTGAGGCTGGGAAGTGGGAAGAGAAGGAGTTGGAAAAGGAGGAGGAAGAAGAGGAGACAGTCACAGAAGTTCACTTGTCCCTGTAACGGGAGTTGTTTAGGTGAGACAGTAGCAGGAACAGAAACGTCGGCGGTGGCGGCGGGGCAGGCGGAGGCAGGGCCAGCGCTGGGCTCTAGATGATGCTGAGGTCTCCTCTGCCGGCGGCTGCAGCTTCTCACACAGCCTCTCATGTTTCGCTCCCTCTTTTCTTCTTCTTTTTAACTAGCGCGCGGGGAGGTGCTGCCACCGCGCGCCCCTTGACGTCACCACTTCTCGCGCGCCCTCGCCGAGGGTGGGGGAGAGGGGAGGGGGCAGCCCCGGGGCGAGCGCGTCCCCGGGCCCCGGCGGCCTCGGGCGGTGCCTGGGAGGGGCGGCGGGTCGCGGCGGACGGAGGGGGAGGGCGGCGGAGCCGGCGGAGCCAGCCTCGAGGGCGCGGGACCCAGCGCGCCCACCTCGCTGAGGCGCCCAGGTGGGGGCAGCCCGGCCACGGCACCCAGCCGGACCGGCCTCGGCACCCAGCCGGACCGGCCTGGGGCCAGGGCGCAACCCAGAGGCTGCCGGGCAGCCGTCCGCCGGCTCCTTGCTCCTGTCCGCAGCCCCTCCGCACCTCCCGGGCTGAGGCTCCCAGAGAAAGTGAGTAAGAGTGGGGCCCCTTCCAGGGCTCCCCTCACCCCAGCCCCCGGCCCGTCCCTGGTCCCAGGGGAGGATGAACTAAGCGGGTTGGAGCTGGCGGCGGGGAGCTCTTTGGCTCCTTTCTCTCCCCGGGCCAGCACCGGCATCCCCAGGTCCCCAGTGATCCCTGAGGTCTCTTTTAGAAACGCCGCGGAGCGCGCGCGGCGGGTAAGGGGTGGGAGTCCCAGGTGCTGCAGATTTCTGAGTAGGTTGAGATTAGTTTAGAGACTTTTGAAAAGGGCCACTCATCCTCGCCAAAGGTCCTCAATCTATTGAGGTGGCACAGACGCGTAGGCTGGGGTAGGGTGTCGGGGAGCAGGTTGAGTCAGAGTCTGCCTCCCGCAGGGTTTGCGCGGTGGGCACGTTGGCTCCGGGAGCCCCTTTGGAGGACCCCACATGTGTCCAGGAACTAAACCTCTTCGCCTCGCAGACTCAGGCCCCGGAATTCAGGTTCCCCTGCTCTAGGTGAGCAGGAAGAAGCTGGTTGTGGAATCAGCGTGCATTCTAAATATCTCACTCCCCCCCCACTCTCCATCCCCCCCTCCGCCCCCCGGCGTGTAAATACAGATGTGTTAGTTCTGGAGGAAGAATTAGTTGCAGGTGTGTGGGCGTCCAGAAGCGCTGCCCTCCATATCCCCATGTATACAAATAAATTAACCTTTCCCCCAACTAGACAAAGTCTGTGTAAAGGAAGTGTTTATTTAAAAAAAAAAAAAAAGTCTACGTTGTCAAGAGCAGTGACTTGATGTTCACTGGATCTCTCCAAGTTGGCATCAGAACGAGTCTCTATCAGGTTGCACACAGAATGAGCTTTTTGCCCATTTGAATGTTTAACAGAGGAGCTGATATTCTGGTGGGTGGGTTTTGACGAGGAGATAAGATAATTTCCCATTTTGGCAATGGAGGAATGTTTACCATATTTGGATTTGCTTCATTTCTTTGACGTGGATTTCACCGAGCTCATGTAAAAGTTGGTGATGGTTGACATGGTTAGCTGATTAAACTGATTACTCAAGTGGTGGCAGTGGCTAGGTTAGCCTTCTGTCCCTTTCACTTTCTGGGCCTGGGTTTATGATTAGAGTTAAGTTTTTACCAAAAGAGCTGATCAATTACAATAATTGAAAAGAACCTGCTGGGATGTTTGGCTCAGTCCTCAGCTAAAGGTAAGGCCCTTAGGACATTCTTAACATTTCTCCCAGGAACTGTTGTATATATCTGTATACATGTGACTGTAAATACTACTTTGGATCCCACAGACTGTT
This sequence comes from Xerus rutilus, assembly GCA_028644305.1. Taxonomy (NCBI): domain Eukaryota; kingdom Metazoa; phylum Chordata; class Mammalia; order Rodentia; family Sciuridae; genus Xerus; species Xerus rutilus. The sequence goes on along the minus strand of CM053408.1, from coordinate 17,384,034 downwards.
TTATTTGACAGTCTACCTGCTTGGAGGACTTTCAATATAAAATAAGTCAGCTATAAGGACTTTAAGACTTTAAACTCTTTTATGTAGTAGATTTGAGCTGAATCCCATCAAAGTTAAATCACTTGTGCAATTTCATCTAATTAGGTAGTCTGAAAATCAGGATCCAGTAACCCAGTCTAAGATACTTTTTACTCTACAAGGCTTTATTTCCAAATATGAGATTTATGGTTTTTTTCCATAATGAAGATTCTTATAAAATCATATTTCAGTGGTTCCAGCTCCTGATCTAAGTGACAAATTCATGTAAGCACTTTGGGAATAGGTCTTCCTTATGGTTTATACTTCAAGACTAAGGACACTTAAAGTATATTAATATTGGTTTTTAAAAATTATGAGTCTGTTATAACCTATAGCCCTAAGGTTCAAGATATACAGCATTTCTAAAAGATTACTGAAATAAGACATGCTTGTCCTTTCTTGACATGGATCTAGAATTGATCCTGTCTACTGTTCATCATGAAGTCAAATAATCAGGGCACTTAGGAGATAGCTGAGCTAATTCTTATGCCACTGATATAGTTTCCAAATAGTTACCGAACAGTGGTATAAAAGTGGACTAACTTCTAATTTTTTTTTTCCCCCAGAGAGAATACTACAAATCTCACCCACATCCAGATCCAGATCAATGGTATAATTTCTTAGGAATCAAGAAGCAACACTGGGTTATTTCCTAAAGTTAACCTTGAGAGTCCACTTCGATGCTACAGCAAGAAAGGATAACCATCCACACATTTGGACATGAAAAATGATCTTCTATCAGGGAGGTTTCTTCAGCTAAACCACCAGAAATAGTGAGAAGGAACTCCATTCTGACTAAACTCATCCAGATGAGTCAAATCAACCCTTTTTAGCTACAAGTGGAGCTGCACAAGGGTGGACAGGTCACTGTCTTCTGCTCACATCATCATTGAGCAGCCTTCTCCAGAACTGCCACCTCTGTGAAGGTCATGCCCTGTCCAAGAGCACCTACAGTGGTGCTCCCACTCACCAGGCATCATATATTGGGGTGTTACTGTGTCTTCCCAGACAATGTGGCTCTTTTTTCTAATTTTTACCAAGGTATCTATGTGGGATAGTGCCACCTCTGGCTGTTCTATCCTATACCGCAGTCCTATCCAGGATTGTATTCCTTACTTTGAATGAATTAGTGATTCTTAAGTACAAACTAGGTTTATTGTAAAGGATGAAATACTTGTTTTAAATTGAAAATGAATTTCATAGGTAAAGCTGAAAATATGCATGTGAATTATGTATGTATGTATGTATCTATCTATGTATGTATATATACTTGGACATATAGTTCTATCATCAGAAGGTAGGACAACTTTGAAAAAAAGAAGTTAGGCCAATTTAAATTGCTAGATGTTTAAAACAAAACTCTTTGGGGTTTTTGAATCAGTTTAATATATGGATTTCTGGCCTTTACAGAAATATGTATTATTTAATTCCATTTCAACAGAATAAATATAAAGTGCCAGTCACTATGCTAAGCAGTATGTATACAGTTATGGAAAATGATACAAACAGTCGTCTTTCAGATAGTTAATAATCTAGTAAGGAAAACAAATGATAAGGTCACGGATAAATTTACAGCTATAAATTATGGTAAGTACTTTGAAAGAAATGCCAAGACAGAGAATAACAAAGCACATCCATCTCAGATTAAGTGACTGGAAAAAGCCTCTTTGGGGAAAAGACATTTCAACTGAACCCCAAGAGTGAGTCGGAGTTTGTGAAGTGACTTTACCTTGCCATTTAAAGTAGAAAAGCGTTTGAATTGAGAACAGGATTTGGTACATTTAAGAGAACGTGCAGAATAAAGTAAATTAAAAAAAAGAGGTCAGAGACCATATTCATAGTTTTAAGTTTATAAACTCCAGGTAATATGAAGTCATAGCCATGTATTAATCATTTGCTTTTACAAGTACTCTTCTTTTCTGCTTCGTCCTCTTCTTTGTATCTTTCTTGATATCCTGGCTTAACAGTCTCTTCTAGGACTTACTCTACCTTGAATGGTCCTTAAGCCTTTGCTCCTCATTTAATAAGCACAGGTACTCTGTTTTCATTTGTGTATTGTTGATAACTGAGACATTTTCCTGTGTGTGAATGGAATGTCCATGAGGTTGTAAGTGCCAAGAAAGCAGGAATTGCACTTCCTTCTTGGGTCACCCCAGCCAATTCCAGTTGTTTATGATACAGTGACCACTCTCAGGAAATGCTGCTGACCAGCTGATCTTGTTCAATTCGACACTTTTTAAAGGCTTAAAATGGGAGCAATGTTCATAGTAGAGAAACTTAATTGCTAAAGGGAAAGGAAGATAAGGTTTAAAGTGCATCGCCACTAAGGAAGTTTGGGAGACCTTGTTGCTCTGGTGTGATTCCAAAGAGGAAGGGCAGCCGACAGGGCCAAAGAATAAATCCACATCTTTAAAAAATTGAAGGTTGTTTATAGTTCAAGGGCACTGACACAGTGGTGGCGCTACTGGTTTGTCTGTCTGTCTAAAGTTAGCATCTGCTGTGTGCCAGACACTGCTCAGAGCATTGGGGACACAACAGTGAGCAAACTTCTCATGGAGTTTGTTCTCATGGGGGAGATAGAGAACAAATAGCTATAGACCATACCAGCTGGCGTTCAATGCATAGACCAAAGGAATCATGAGGAAGACGGGTGCAGCAGTTGAGAGAAATAGTTATTTTACAGATACAGTCAGGAAAGGTGTCTACTGAGTGAATAATGGGGGATACCTGAAGCAGCAAGCCACAAGTATGCAGGTATCCAACCCACAGGGAATGGCAAGTTAAAGCTATGAAGCCAGCACTCTTGGTGTGTTCAGGAGTCAGCAAAGAGGCCGGTGTGACTAGAGGAAAACAGGTGACTGAGAAAATGACAAGAATGAGGGCAGAGAAGTAACCAGGGCCCAGATTGGGCAGGATCTTGTGAGCTGTTAACGGACTTAAACTCTTACTGAATGAGTAAGTCAGGGATCTTATCAGAAATAAACTGCTGACTATTTCCACAAAGTGAATTAAATATAAGGAATTGGTTCAATGGATGCCCAAGAACTAAAAGAGCTAAAAGGAGAATACTAAAGCACTGAAGGGGAATGCCTGAGGATGCTGCATCCCCAAGGCTGGCGCAGCTGGAGGAGAGGTAGTGTTGCTGTAGAGACATGGTTGCTGCTTGTTGGTGCTGTTCCCCTGAGATGGTGAGAAGTGGATTATAGGAGTGCCCTCTAGCCTATTATTTATTTATTTATTTTTTAATGTAGATCTTTTCTTCTTTGTTCTGCTTTGGCCACATCCCATAGATTGTGAAATGTTGTGCTTTTATTTTCATTCAGTTCAAAATACTTTCTAGCTGGCCCCCACCCCCAAGTTCTTTGGCCCATAGGTTATTGAGTACTGGGCTTTCTAGATATTTGGGGATCTTCTGTTGTTAATTCTAATTCAGTTCCATTGCAGCCAGAGAATATACTCTGTCTACATTGAATTTTTAAATTTTTTGAGACATTGTTTTATGGGCAGGAAAATTGTCTGCCTTGGCAAACATTGTATGCACAAAAGAATGTGTGTTCTGCTGTTGTTGAGTGGAGGTACTAAGGTGTCAGGTCACTTTGGTAGATAGTGTGGTTCAAGTTGTTCCCTCTATTGACTTTCCATCCGTTCATTCTGTCAGTTATTGCAGAAGGGATACTGACAACTAATATATTATGGGTTTTCTGTTTCTTGCAGATCTGTCCATTTTTGCTTAGTATATTTTGAAGCTTTGCTTTTAGGTGCATAAATGTTTAGAGTTGCTATGTGTTTGTGACGACTCGACCTTTTTGCCGTTATGAAATCTTTCTTTATCCCTAGCAATATGTTTTGTTCTGAAATCCTTTGCCTGCTACAAATATAACCACTCCTGCTATCTTTTGATTAGCACTAACATGGTGGACCTTTTCCCATCCTTTTACTTTTATCCTGTTTCCGTCTATATATTTAAAGTATATTTATTACAGGTATCATATAGTTGGGTTTTACTTGTTTTTGCCAAAGTAACATACTATGACTTTTAGTTGAGATGTGTAGACCCTTTACATTTGATGCAGTAATTGGGACAGTGAGTTTAAAATCCATCACCTAACTATTTTTTTTCTATTTGTCTTATCTATTCTTTGTTCACTTCTTTTTTCTCTACTTTTGGATTAATTGAATATTTTTATTATTCCATTATATTAGTGGCTTATTAGCTCTTATTTTTTTAATGGTTATTTCAACAGGTCAACATCATATTGTATTATAGTTAATATCATATCACTTTATTATAAGAACTGTAAAGTAGTATATAGTTGTCCTTTGGTATCTGTGGGAGACTGGTTCCAGGACCCCCTGCAATACCAAATGCTTTACTTAAATTGGCATATTATTTGCATATAACCTATGCTACCTCCTCCTCTGTTCTTTAAACCACTTCTAGATTACTTATTTTTTTTCAGGTGTTATGCTTTTTTCTCTCTCTAGATTACTTATAATAGCTATAACATTGTAAATGCTATGTAACTAGTTGTTATACTGTTTAGGGAATAATGAGAAGGCAAAAACATCTGTATATGTTTAGTGCAGATGTAGTCCTTTTTCTAATATTGCTGATCTGCGGTTGACCTGCAGCATCCACAGACAACACAGATTTAGAAGCCATAGGTACAGAGGGCCAATGGTGCCTTCACCTCTCTCTCCTATCCTTTGCATATATGCATTTCATATGTTACAAACCTCAATGTGAGTCGATAATAGATATTTATCTTTTATAGAGACTTAAAGATGAGAATAAAAGTCTTTCTATTACCAATATGCTTGCTGTTTGGTGCTTTCCTTTTGTTAGTGTAGAGCTCAATTTCTATCTAGTGTGATTTTTCCTCCTGCCTAAAGGACACGTGATAACAGTTCTTGCAGTAAAGGTTTGTGGGTGATGATCTTATTTTCATCTTTTTTTGTATGTCTGAAAAAATGTTTACTTTTGAGAGAAATTTTTACTGGGTATAGAGTTTTAAGTTGACCAGTTGTATTTTTAGTCAATATAGATGGTTCCTGATCTACCATGGTTGGACAGATGACTTTTCAATTTTCCAGTGGTGTAAAAGTGATACACATTTTGTAGCGACTGTACATTGGATCTTTAATTTTGACTTTTTCCTACAGCTAGAAATGCAGAAGAATGCTCTAATGATACTGGGCAGCAGAAGGGACCCACAGCTCCCAGTCACCTATGTGATCACAGGAGGAAGGAACTGACTCTCTTCCGTGTACTGTGTTGCTAAACTATGATGTTCAGTAGGTTAAATGCATTAAAAGAATTTTTTGATTTATGATATTTCCAATTTATAATGGATTTATTGTGATATAAATTGAGGAGTATCTATACCTTAAATATAGTAAGACAGCTCCTCTGTCTTCTTAATTACATTTTTCCAGTGAGAAATTACTCTCATTCTTATTTTGTTCCTCTGTATAGAATTCCTTTTTTTCTCTGGTTGGTTATCATATTTTTCCATTATCAGATGGTTTTAGCCAATTAATCCTAATATACCTTCTGTGGTTCTCTCTGTATGCTATTTTAGATTTCTTCTTATGACTCCCAGGTCACTACTTGTTAATTATGCAATGTCTAAATGACTATTTATCCCATCCCAGTTTTTTTTTCTCCTCCTTTCAAGAATTACATTTTTATCTCTAAAACTTTGATTGGGTCTGTTTAAGTCCTTGAAGTCTGTCCTTTACCTGATTAATCATTCTTCCACATTCTTGAACATTCTTGAACATATGGAGTGTATGGTTTTAATAGCTTATGGACTGACTAAGTGTGCAAAATTCATATATTGAAATCCTAGCCTCTAATGTGATGGTGTTAGGAAGAGGGACCTTTGGGAGGCCATCAGGTCATGGAGCTGGAGCCTTCATGAAATGTTACCTCAGAGAGCTCTCTCATGCTTCTTCTGCCATGTGAGGATACATGAAGATGTTAACTAACTTCAGTCCGTTAGAGGACCCTCACCAGGGCCTGACCATGCTGGCACCCTGACCTGGGACTCTCCAGCCTCCAGAAATATGAGAAATCAATGCTCATTGTTTAAGCCACCTGGTCCATAGTCATTTTTGTTATAGTAGCCCAAATTAACGAAGACAGATTCCAAACATTGTAATGACCCTTGAATGTTTGACATCAGTTTCCAATAAATATTTCATTTATCTATCAGTACCAAGGTTTGAACTGAGAGGTGCTTAACCATTGAGCATCATCTCAGCCCTTTTCATTTTTTATTTTGAGACAAGGTCTCCCTAAGTTACCTCAAGCCTCACTCAGCTGCTGAGGCTAGCTTTGAACTTGTGATCCTCCTGCCTCAGTTTCCCGAACTGCTGGGATTACAGGCATGTGCCACCATGGCTGTCTGCAATAAATATTCTTGAGTTTTACTCTGAAGCATAGTTAAATTATTTTCAAACCATCTGATCTTTCAAGTCTGTGGTTAAACTTTGCAAAACCAGAACCACTTTTAACCCAAGGCTAATTTTCTCATCCCGGGTGCACCTTGATTATGAGGAGCTTTTCTTAGACCTATGTGAGATCTAAGGTCCTACTCCTTCCAATTGGCTCTTTCCATTTTCTCAGGCATTTTCCCCATAGGTGTACTCTGTTCGATATTCAATGGAAGACTTGAGGGGTTTCCTCTGTGGATCTCCTCAGCTGTTGCTCTGGACAGCTGTCCTTGCTCCAGTACTCTGCTTTTGAATTCCAGTTCCCATGGCCTCTCTGAACTCCCTGCTTTTCTCCTCAATTCAAAGTTGTTGCCTGGCTGTTTGGCTTCCCCTTCATGGATCCCTGCTTCCTACAGGAAAATATGTACAGGGTACTAGGACAGTCTTCAACTCACCCTGTTTGCTTTCCCTGTCTCAGGGATCAGTTTCCTGTCTTATTTACTTGATGTGCAAGATCTAAAAGCTGAGGCCAGCTTTTCAGTTCCCGTTGTTATATTACAATATTAACTGGTTAGTTCATTGGATTGGGGTGATAGATCTGGTTCCTGTCACTCCGTTTTGGCTAGAAGCAGAAGTCTTAAACAATAGCACTTTTAGGTGTGTGGGAAAGTTTTTGACAACCAATTTAATTTCTTTCATACATCTAGGATATACAGTCCCATGGGTGATTCATTTCCATTTATTAATTGTCAGTTCCTGTTCATGTCTTTCCATAGGCCTACAGCTTCATATACTCAACAATTTCACAAAAAAATTGGTGTGAATTTATTTTCACCTTTTCCCATTGGTGCCTCCATTAGGAGTAGTGATCATGACCTCAGGGCCCCATTTCATATTGAAATCTTTTAACTCTGCCCACCTGCATTTGTTTCTAGAACCAAACTCGTGTCTTCTTTCCTGCTCTGCCATTTTTTTCCCTGGTCCTCCAGTATCAGCAGTTTCTTCTTTTGATTGTGCTAGACAACATGTTAAATTTATTGAGAAAAGATACCAAACATCCTATTACATTCTGCTAGAGGGTGAACCTTGCTGCTGTTTTCAGATTATAAGAAGGGGAAGTCAGCAGACAGGGCTCAGTCTCTGCTATATTTTGCTACCCGCTACACCCAACGTCCTTGCGTCTATTGCCTGTTGAAAGGCAGATGGCTCCCTTTGGGCTGCAGTTCCTCCATATTTATCTGGATGGTGTCTTTTCCTATTCTGCATCGTGGAGCTCCGCTCTCCCACCCACTTTCCACCTTCTAGAAGGGTGTTGAGGTTTATCCACTGATAAATTCTCTTTTGTTCTTTTCACTGCTCTGTTTGCCCCTCCTGTTTTAAATCGTGGTATCTTATTCTAGTGAAGATCCCAGGAACAAGAGGAATGTGCTCTTCTCCTCATCTTGAAATGGCATCACTTGTTAGTTGCTATAGCTAAAGGTCATTTTTTTTTCTGAAACTTTCATTTTGTTCTTTGACACTTGACCAATTCCTTTCCTTGAAATTGTGTTTTCTCTTCTTTCAATAACTTCAATCTCAACTGGGTTTACTCTTATTCATTTAGATACAATGTCTTAATCTTCAATTCCTCTCTGAAGAACACGCCCCCTTCCTTTTTTCCTTTTTTCTCTTCTTCCTCCCTCCCTCCCTCCCTCCTGCCTGCCTGCCTGCCTGCCTTCCTTCCTTCCTTCCTTCCTTCCTTCCTTCCTTCCTTCTTTCCTTCCCCCACTTCTTTGCTACTAAGGATTAAACCTTGGGGCACTTTAACACTGAGCTAAATCCCCAGCCCTTTTTATTTTTAGTATGGTCTAAGTTTCTAAGCCCTTTTTATTTTTAGATATGGTCTCACTAAGTTTCTAAGCCTCAAACTCCATGATCTTCCTGCCTCAGCCTCCCAAGTAGCTGGGATTGTAGGTGTGTGCCACTGCCCCTGGCTGTACATTGTTTTACAGGTTTTCATACATCAGAGTTCTATCTTTGACCTCTTCCTCCTCCTCCTCCTCATAGTGTGCCTATTGGACATTTCCACTGAATAGCCAGGTAGTGTTTCTAATTCGTATACCCCAAAGTGCCCTTCTCTTCACTTCTAAATCGGTTCCCCCAAATGGATCTGTGTCTTGATGAACAGTACTTCTATATTTCTAACCATCAAATCAGAAATTCAGGAGCCATCCAATTGGCCATTATGTTCTGTCTATAATACCTCTTGAGCATGGCTCAAATTATTCAGTTCTTTCCACCTTCTCATCTATTGCTTCTTTTATTTAACTATCAATAAATTTTTTATTACAGAAAATTTTAAACATAGTAAAATGTACTTGTCACTCAGCTTAACCAATTACTGACATTTGGCTAATCTTGTCTAATTTATATTCTTCCCTTATTTCACACCTCTACCGTGTTATTCTAAAATAAGTTCCAGATGTTGTCATATCATTTCATTGGTACAATCCTCAGTATGTATTTCTAAAAGACAAACTTTTAAAAAAAAACAAACCTAAGTACAAAACCTTTATCATCATCACAATAATTTTCTTTAGATTATATTCACATGTCCAGGAAGTGTTTACATTACCTTGGTTGTCTTGCAAGTTTTTGTTTTTATAGTAGGTTAGTTCAAATCTGTGACTAAGCAAAATCTACACACTGCATTTGATTAAGATGTTACTGAGTCTCCTTCAGATTTTTTCCTTTCTATTTTTTTTCTAAAGTAATCAGGTCATTTGTCCTGTAGAATTTTTACTTTGGGAATATATTTGATTGCATCCTCCTGGTGTCTTTAAGCATGTTTTTCTATATTCATATTTTTGATATTCATATTTTCTATATTCATATTTATATCTAGAGGCTTGATTAAAATTTTCACAAGAATGTTTCATAAGTGGTTTCTATTTCATCATATTGGGAAACATATAATGTATGTGTTTTGGGTAATGATAAGTTATTTTAGCAGCTTTATGTATTATTTTACTTATCCAGTTTAAAAATTTCTATATGGTGGTTTCAACAACCATTGCTGATCATCATCTAGGCACATTATTGGGGGATTATCCTTTCTTACTAGCTTTACCACAAAAACTTCCTAAGGTTTCCTTGCCTATAAATTTTTTCTTCAACTCCATTATGCCCACTCCTACTAAATGCATTTTTATACACCACAAGTCATTTCATATGACTTGCTTAAAGTTCTTCAATGGATTTTTAGTCAATTCAGAATAAAATACAAATTCTATATCAAATCCATTAAGAATCTTTGTCTGGTCCCACAGTTTATTCTTTGATTTACATATATAAGCACTAGAAATTTTTCAGGAATTCCTCTTGAAGTAGAGAAGTTACAAAATGTTGGTTGAGTGTTTATGGAACTCAGGAGTAAGTTGATTGACAGCTGATATACAGGAAGATTGCAGAATTATTTTTATAGTAATGACATCCAAGCCATTAAAGCAGAACATATTGAGAGGTCTTTGACCACATCAACAATGGCAAAATGGCATTTCAAGGCCAAGGCCAAGAATATTGACTCCAGGGAAAGAGCTCAGGAGAAGGATATAAAACAGGGAAGTGATGGTTTCTGGAGAAAAGCTAAATTATATTTTATTTAATTATTATTTCTTATTTTTGTTGTATTGGGAATTGAACCCAAGACCTCATGCATGCCAGACAAGTGCTCTACCACTGAGCTACATCCCCAGCCCAATTTTAAAATGCATCAATTATACATTTGCCAAAAGAAGTAATTGTTTGCTTATGTTATGTTGTCTTTAAGCTTCATTCCCGTGACATTTTTCTCTTGAAGTTACTATGTAGATATAAATACTTACAGTTTAATGCACATAAAACATAATTACATAATTGATTTAATACTTCCATTCATATTTAATTCATTTGTAATTCATTGCAACTGTTTTGACTGTTATATAATTAATCCATTACAAGAACAATTTCTAAAGACTACCTATTTTGTCTTGATAATTTTACTACACAAATTATATTTACTTAATTCAGCTAGGAAAAAACACATTGCTAGAACAGAAGCACCAAACAGCAGATGGTATTGAGATCCATTTTTGTACAGATAGTAGGCAATACTCAATGTCTACAACAGGTGCTTAATCATGTCTGGATCGTGATATAATGTTTTCTCAGCAGTATCCACTGGACCTGGCCATAGCTGTGGACACTGTGACCTGCCACTATTACTGTAGCCTCTTTTCTGCCCAGCTCCACATCCAATGTGTGTTGTTGAGTCTTCTAGGCTCTACTGCTGCCCTCACTGAACTGACTTTCTGTCTGAACACTGACTGGAGTCTGCTGGTGAGAGGGACTGAGTTGGGGTGGAAGAGTCTTATGCAGATTTTCTTGTGATGGGTGGAGGTTGTGTCTTTGGAAATTGTGTTTTATCAATTCAAACAAATTGAAAAGAAATAGATTTATTTAATGGTAGTTACTTAAGTTACTCGTGATTTAAGTACATGCTAGAATTTTCCTTTAGCTAAGGTCAGTTGCCTATAATATGTGAATCAATGGCAGTGCTGTAATTTGCTAGTACTTTTTCTTTTGATGGAATTGGAAGACTGAGCTAATGGGACCAGAGGGTGTGCAGAATTGGTACTTAATTATGAAATAATGGAAAACAGTCTACATCATGAAATTACCTCATAAACAGAATGATCACAACTGAGAGGATTTAGTAATTAATGATTACATCAATTAAATTAACTCATTGTCTCTCAACCCTACACAAATGATGTGAGAAAGTATAATAACTATGTAAACAATTAATAAAATATGGAAGACTTGATAAGTTCACAGAATTAAAGCCCACACAGCTATAGAATTAATTAATTTTGTGCACATTAAGTGTTTGGAAGCTAAGCACTAATTTCTTGGCTTTAACCCATATCAAGACCACCCTGTAGGAAAGTTGAATTCCTCAGTGAATATCTGTTTACTGTTTAGCTAAATGTGTGGTAAGTAACCCACCAAAACAAAATATGTAAATAAATATTTACTTATGATTTAATGAAAACATGCTTTATTTCTTGATGTTTTTAATTTAAGAGTAACATAAAAATATTAAGACTTGTTTATTCAAAACAGATTACCTTAATCAAGATACAGAATTAATCCTGAAAGATACTAAGCTATATGCAACTGGGACAATTTGATAATCTGGCCAAATATTTCTTTAAAAATATGAGATAAGTACAATACAAATCCAACCTAATGACCAAACCTAAATATATGATCATTTAAACATTGTCAAATAAACATTTAAAGTATCACTTAGAAATAATTGTCCTGGAGAAAATTCCAGATTGCAGAAATCTGTATAGTGTAGCTTAAAATGTGGGTTCACAATAGTGTTTGGTTATTTGGTATGGAAGGGAACTGATAACACTTTTGAGTGTTTTGACAGACTAAAACAAAAACTCAGCATTGAAAGTTTTGGACCTGAGAAACCATTAAACTTAAAATAACAAAATATCTGATTTAAGAGAATGTGAAATAGCTAAAAAATTATTTGTATGGTGTGGTTCATGATCACAAATTCTGGCTTATTCTAAAATTTGTGAATTGCATATATTCTTTTATTTCCAAAATATGTGGTTTACTTATAAAGAAAACTAAAGAAATTCTTCAGGTTTTTTTTTTTGTTGTTGTTGTTGTTGGAAATAAGTCTAAATTTTATGTCGTGCCCAAAGGCATGAAGTTCTGCAAACATTTTAATTTATTAATGGTTGCCAACACCTGGGAATTTTGTAGACATTACAGACATTTTTATATGCATAAATTCAGAATAAATGTTGGCTATAAGAGAAGGCTTTCTAACTTTAAAATCTGTTTGTATTTCATAGGACCATAAGTTCCACGAGATTCAACTTTTTGGTGTTTGGGTTTGTTTGTTTTACAGAAAGTGTGATCTTTCTATTTAAAATATCAAAAAAATATACTCTCAAACATCAACTACTTCTTGAAATATACTTTGCATAGTTATAAGTGTAAATTAACTCAAATATCAGAATTTTGCATCTTTTAAAACAGACTCTTTTTTCTTCTTGTTAAAGGGATAAAGAATTACAGTGTGGGTTTTTTCTTGTGAATGTAAATCCTAAATATGAGCCAGGCTTATTTCCATGAAAAATAATTATTATTCCATGAAAAATAATTCTGTCTTCATCACTGTAGGAACACTGGTTTTTGCTTTTAAGAGAGAGCTTAAGATGATTGATAAACATCTGCAGAAGAATAGTTCTTAGTTTCGTTCTGAAGAAAGTGAGAGACTACATGAGACCAACCTAAAAGCCAGCACTCCATCTTGAGGTACAGCATCTTCCTAAAACAAAGCCTTCACTCACAGTTGGGGAAGAAAAAAAACTTTTGAAAACATGATGATCTTGTGAAGGATGGATGTCAATTTACTATCTCCTCAGAGGGGAAAAGAGGTCATATTTTTTTTTGAAATTCAGTGTTTTCTTCTGCAAATTTGTAGTTAAGCCTTACCTCTTTTCTTTTTTAATTCGGGGTTTCCTCCTCATCCATTCTGGACTAGTGAATTTCTTACTTTCTTTTATGTTACTCTGCCTGCAGGATTGGATGGCTTCTTTTGTTGTTGTTTTTAGGTTCTTCTGAAACCTTTCTCTCTTTTCCCTCTTGTGTGATGTTTCCTCCCATCTTCCAATCTATTGGATGGATTGTTTTTGTCAAGTTTCTCCAATGAAAATCCAGCAGAAAGAGTCATATATGAGCCTTTACCTTATGCCAACTGTGGTGGTGAGTATTTTGCATATAATTTATCTCATTTACCATAGCAACCCTTCAATGAGATAAATACATTTTATGAATAAGAAACAAGAACACGGTGAAGTGAAGAAAACCTGCCATGGCCACATAGCCAGTAAGTCACAGAGCTATGTGTAAACACAGATGTGTCCAAAGACCATGCTCAATCCATTCACATAATGCTTCCAAAGGAGCTGGGCTGTGATTCCTGTTTATCCTAAATACAGATGTCTATTATGTGCATTTTCTGATTACCAATCTAATATCACTTCTTTCTATATATGCACTGCTAATAGTTTTCAGTAACAATTTGTATCACAAGTCTACAAAGTCTGAAGTTCACTGCATACAAAACTCCTTGGTCACTGTGGAAGTGACAACATGGGACTCTGCTCTAAGCTATTCCCCTCATTAACACTGCCCCTCCCTCTGCTTTACCTTATGAGATAAAACCTCATGCTTTATCATGACCTCTGGTCTGACATTTTTCTGATGATATTCTCTGCATTAGTTACATGTGCTTTGTAACAGTATTGTCACAAACCTAGCAGAACTTTAAAACAAAACACATTCATAATCTCGCAGCTTGTATGAGTTAGGAATATAGGCTTGGCTTCAGGGTCTCTGAATGCAGCTGTAAAGGTGTTAGCCAGGGTGTCAGACTCCTCTAAAGTTAGATGGGGAAAGGAGCTTCTTCTAAGCTCATGTGGTTGTTGGCAGTGTTCGATTTCTTGTGGGCTGTAGGATGGGAAGCCTCTGTTTCTAGTTGGGGGCTTTCCAGAGAGCTCTTCAGTTGGCCCAGCTCATGACATGGCAGCTTGCTTCTTCAAAACCAGCAAAGGAGAGAGTCTTCTCTCAAGATGGCCTTAGCAGTCTAGCATACTGTAATCATGTACAACCCATCACCTTCACTATGTTCAATGGACAAGTCACAAATCCTTCCCATGCTCAAGAAAAAGGATCCCACAAATACATGAGTGTCATGAGTGTCAAGAAATATTCAGGTATTTCTTGTCCTTCTCGCCTTTTCACACCCTGACATCTTGAAAGAGTCATGGACACCGATCATTGCATCTACCTTCTTTTCCCGGGCTTCTCAACCCTCTCCTGTCTGCCTCTGACTCTAGTTCTCCCCTGAATGGAGTGTTAGGCTCCTGCTCTTCTCACCAATGGCTACCATATCCAGTTACTACAGCCCCATAATATTTTTCAGCTCTCATCTTAATGAACCACTCAGCAAATTTAATAAAGCTGGCCACTCTGTTCTTAAAATATTCTTTTCCCTTTTATTTTCATATCAAGACACACTCCAGGTTTCCATTCGTCCAGCTACTTGTTCTCAATCTCCTTGCTAGGTTCTATTAAACCATTAAGTATTGTGATACCTATGAATTCTGGGCCTTCTGTTCTCATTTACACTGTGCCCTCTCTAGTCAACATCACCTACTCCCATGTGGCTTTCATTTCATCTAGGTAGACCAGATGTCTCAGGGAGCTCCAGAATCATACAGTTGAATTTTTGATATTTCTCCTTTAATATTTCATGAGCATTTCAAATTCAGTCTTTTCAAATCTAAATTACCTAGGCTTCTACTGCAAACTTCTACTTTCTTTGTTCTATACCTCATATTTCTAGTCAATTATCAAATCATCTTCTTTCCACCTCTTGACTGACCAATCTCTTACCTCTTTATGTTCACTGATATTATCTTAGCATCAGTCACCTTATTTACACTTCTTCTGCACCTAGACTTCTGTCATCAGCCACCAAACTCCTGTTTCAGTGTACACACTTGCCCCTTGCCAATCCATCCTCTGCATCATAACTAGAAGTGCAAACCTGTTCAATTGCTTCCTTGCTTAAAAGACTTCAAATAGTTTTTCACCATCCTTATGCACATCAAATTCCTTAGCATGGCCAAGTGGAAGGGAAGATTCACATGTGCAGAGACCTTGTGTCTTGTACATGGCTGCCTCTTCGATGTCTCCTTAGCGCAGTACATGGTATGTAGTTGGTGCTTAATAAATTTTGAATGAAATAGTTATAAGACTCCATACATTCTGTGCTCTATATCATCAGTTAACTTTTCCTATGTAAGAAACCATCTCAAAATTTAGCAGCTTAAGATATCAATTTATTTGCTCATAATTCAGTAGGTCAGCCAGAAATTTCTCCTCCAGGCTGTTAGTGAATCTCTGAGGTTATCCAGTTGCTGTGCTGGGGCTGAGTACTCAAAGGTAGATTCACTTATATTATTACTGGAGTCCTAAGCTAAAGGCCTGACACTGGGGGTCCCAGTAGACCATAGTCAGCCACTAGCCAAGACAATCCAATCAACAGAAAGAGAAGAGTAGTGGTGAGCAGGAAAGGAATTTATTTTCAGTGTGGCCACAGCATGAAGGAGCAGGGGAGGGGGTGTCCTAAGTCCCAACTTCAGGGTATTAACAATGGCTGTAGGATTTCATAGGGGGAAAAACTAGGGCAGGGGGCAAGAAGTGTGCAGAGTCAAGCAGTCTTGGTCAATCTGTGGTCTGGTTGATCATTATCTCAGGTCTGGTTCTACGGGGTCCTGCTGGCGCCACAGAAATCATTACTGCTTGGGGGACAATTCTGTTGCTGTCAGGAGATGATTGCTCCCCCTTTGGGGGGCAGCCTCTGTTCCCATCATGAGGTAATTGCCTGCAGGGCTTGCTGTTCCTGGAACTTGAGATAAGCTGGGGAGGAGAAAGAACTCCAAGAACAGGTCTGAGAAAAAAAATAGAGTCAGTTAAGACAAGGACTGGATCTTCCTTCCAGGGAAGCAAAGGACAATTTCAGAGGAGCCAAGCTAGAATATGTCTGCCATGCCAGCTGGTTGGTGTACGGGGGCTTCAGCCGGGATGGCACCATTCTGGTCCACATAGCCTCTCATCCTCCAGTAGACTAGCCTGGGCTCATTCAAAGTGGTAATCTTAGGCTACACAAGAGCAAAATGAGAGGAGAATCCCAGCATGTAAGTGCTTGTCAAGGCTTTGCTGAAATTGTATCTGGAATTTTCCTGTTGGTCAACGCAAATCACACTGAAGTGAGCAAGCTTGCAGTGAGTTCTCAGAGGCAAGAACAAATCAGGGGTCCTTAGTCCAATGGTCTACTCTACTGCTTCTGCAGCACTGTCCTGACACATCTACCCTTTTCTATTTCCACCCCAGTCACTGAAATGATTTATTTCCTTGAATAAGTGGTGTGTGATGTTTCATTTGTCTTGTTTGCTGTCTTCCTCTTGCGAATTATTTTTGCCTCTTCCCTCAAGAAAGTGTTAAGATACCTATGTCTACCAGTGTGAAACAGAGACCACAAATGACAGTGGTTTAAATGAGACTGAGTTTGATCTTTTCCTAGGTTGATGTGGCTGTTCCGCTCTGCCCTGCCATTTTTTTTGTAACTTTCCTATCGCCATACAATCCCTTTGACATTGTTCAACTTGTCTTCTCCCCACATGCTTTCCAGGAAGCAGAAGGTGAGACAAGGACAGGCAAGAAAACACACTTTCCCTCTTGAGTACGATTCAGAAGTTCCACATGTTTCTTTGCATATTTCACCTGCCAAAAATTGGTTGACTTAATTTAGATGAAAAAAAAAAAAATAAGAGAGACAGAGCAACTCTTTATACTGAGTACCTATGTCTCCAGAAAATTCTACTACTGTGAAATATAGGGAAAACCAATATTGGAAGACAACTGCCATTAGGTGTTAATTCAAGGACAATTTCCTCCAGAGAGTCTTTTCTAAAACCCCAGACAAGATTAATTCTCTCTTGTGGGATTTCATAATATCATATATTTTCCATAGAACACATTATTCTTGGTTGCTATTGGTTCAATCGCAGTTATTTTTCTTATTCACATCATTATTTCTCAGGACCTAGCATTATTTCTCAGGGCCTGGCACATCATAGGAAATTAGTACACATTGGTTGTCTACAGTACGCACTGTAGGCATTTAGTACATATTGGTTGTCTAACTGTGACCAGGGCCAAACCCATTTTATATTGGTCCAAGAGAAAGGAAGTCTGGTTGCTTTTATAATTTTATTGTCTAGATTAAGTTCTTGAATTTTAAATTAAAAGAAAATAGCATTAAAATGTGAACCGAAAGTCAAGATATGGTTAATAGCAAGTAAGAAACTGTTCGAAATAAATGCTACTCCATCCTAATTAACTGTAATTGAAAGCAATTCTTGGACATGTGATTTAATGGGACTGAATAGGATGGTTTCAACAGCATAGTCAGCAGACAAAGCAAAACAAAAACACTCTCAAGCAATTTTCATCAGAATATAAGAAATAGAGATAACCTCTAAATGGCAGAATTAATCTGAATAACCCACTTCCCAGATCTCTGGAAAACAATTTCATAACAGATCTTATTACCCAGGGAAATTAAAAGCAAAGTATTAATATTTCAGACCTTCTCAATAAATTAATGACTGTCACACTCATTCAGTGGTAAACATTCTCACTATTTTAAAATGCTTTTAGAAGTGTTATAGTTTTTAAAATTTATCCTTATTTGAGGAACCAAAAGCCCTATAGATCCATGTACACATATTCCTTTTTTGATTTACTCACAAAATAGTATTATAATGTGAAACTTTTTAAAGAAATACATAAATTGTAATTGCTTCCTTTGTATTTGTCTGCTATCAAGGTGATGCTGGCCTAATAGATGTATTTGGAAATATTCTCTCTAGCTCTAGTTTTTAGAAGAGCTTAAGAAATATTGGGACATTTCTTTGATTGTTTGGTAGAATTCAGCCACAAAGCCTAGGCTTTTTTTGTTGTTGTTGTTGGAAGTTTTTAAAATTACATTTTCAATTTCTTTATTTGTTATTGGTCTGTTCAAGGTTTCTGTTTCTTCCCAATTCGACCTTAATAGGTTGTGTTTCTCTAGAAATGTATCCATTTCCTCCTGGTTATCCAGTTTGTTGGCATATAATTGTTTATAATACTTTCTTATGATCTTTTTAATTTCTGAGGCATCTGTTGTAATGTCTCTACTTTTATTTCTGCTTTTATTTATTTGAGTCTTCTCTCTTTTCTTAGTCTCACTATGGGTTTAGTAATTTTGTTTACTTTTTCAAAGAACCAATTTTGGTTTTATTGATTATTTTTTCTGTTCTCTATTTGATTTATTTCTGTTCTGATCTTTATTGCTTCCTTCCTTCTGCTAATTTTGGGTTTAGTTTCCTCTTCTTGGTCTAGCTCCACGAGGCATAATGTTAGGCTGTTTATCTGGATCTTTTTCTTTTTTAGTGGAGGCCTTTGTTGCTAGAAACTTTTCTCTTGGAATTTCTTTTACTATTTTCCATAGGTTTTTTTTTTTTTTTTTAGGTACCAGGGATTGAATTCAGGAGTATTTGACCACTGAGCCACATCCCCAGCCCTATGTTGTGTTCTATGTAGAGGCAGGGTCTCACTGAGTTGCTTAGTACCTCGCTGTTACTGAAGCTGGCTTTGAACTCGCAATTCTCCTGTCTCAGCCTCCCAAAGTGCTGGATTACAAGTGTGAGCTACCGCGCCTGGCTTCCATAGGTTTTAATAAGTTGTGTTTTCATTGTCACTTGTCTCAATATACTTTTGAATTTCCCTTTGGATTTCCCACTGGTCCTTCTGGAGCATGTTTAATTTCCACATATTAATATTCCTGATGGGCACTGATGCAACAGCAAACTAAATTCAATGCCACGTCAAAAAGATCGTACATCATAGTCAAGTGAGATCTATCCCTGGTGTGGAAGGCTGGTATTAAATATGCAAATAACTCAATGTGATACATCACAATAACAAAATGAAAGATAAAGACCAAACGCTCATCTTAATTGATGCAGAAAAGCATTAGAATAGTTCAGCATCATTTCTTGATTTAAAAAAAAATGATTAATAGTTTAGATATAGAAGGAAAGTTCCTTAATGTAATAAAGGTCATTTATTTTTTAAATAACTATTGCTAAGTTTATAATTAATAGGGAATAGCCACAAATTTTCCATGAAAATTTGGTACAAGGTAGAAATGCCCACTCTCATCATTTCTATCCAATGTCATAAACAAAGCAATGTAGTAAGAGCAATTATATAAGGAAAATAAATAGAAAGTGCCAAAATGGAAGAGATGTAGAATTATCTCCAATTGCAGATGACACTATCTTATATGTACAAAACCCCAAAGATTTCACACAAAAAAGCCTGTTAAACCAATAAGTGAAATCAATAAAATTGCAGAATAGAAAATGAATGTATAAAGATCAGTAGCATCTCTATACATAAATTTTACAAAACCCTAGGAATAACCAAGGATATGAGAGATCTATACATTGAAAACTATAAAACACTGATGAAAGAAAGTGAAGAAGACACAAATAAATGGAAAGATATCCCATGCTCATGGATCAGAATTGACATCATTAATATGTTCATAACACCCAAAGCAATACACAGATTCAATACAAAATCACAACAGCTTTCTTCAGGTAAATAGAAAAACAATTGTGAAATTTGTATAGAACCATAAGATTCTGAATAGCCAAAATAATTCTAAGAAAGAAAAACAAAGCTGGAGGTCTCATACTTCCTGATTTAAAATTATATTGCAAAGCAACAGTAATAAATATAGTATAATACTAGCAAAACACAAAATAAAAGCAACAACAAAACTCCCAGCTGAACAAAAGCTAATCAGATACTTAGACCAGTGGAATAGAATAACCAAGAAATGCATTCAAACATGTATATTCAATTGATTTTTTATAAGGGCACCAAGAGAACATGATGAGGAAAGGTCAGTTTCTTCAATAAGTCGTGCTGGGAAAACTGGACTTGCACATGCAGAAGAATGAAATTGGATCTTTATCTTATACCTATATAAAAATCTACTTGAAATGGATAAAAAAAAAAAACAAACCCTAAATGCATTGACCTTGGCAATGATTGGTTTTTTGTTTTGTTTTGTTTTGGATGTCATACCAGAAAGCTCAGGCTACAAAGCCAGAAATGAACGAATGAGAATATGTCAAAGTAAAAATCCCCACACAGACAAGGAAATATCGATTAAATGAAAAGGCAATCTATTGATTGGAAAAAAATTTGGAAACCATGTATCTGGTGAGATATTTGTAAAGTACTCTTACATCTCAATAGCAGAGTAAGTAATCTGATTTTAAAAATGGACAAAGGCTCTGAGCAGATATTTCTCCAAAGAAGACATAACAATGACAAACAGGTATGTAAAAAGATGCTCAACATCACTAATTTTCAAGAAAATGCAAAGTAAAACCCTATGTCACCTCAGACTCATAAGGATAGCAATACCTATTATCAAAAATGACAACTACAACAAAACAAAACAAAAAACAAGTGATAGCAGACACTGCTGAGGATGTGGGGAGTTGAGAATCCTGATACACTCTTGGTGGGAATGTCAATTGATGCAGCCATTATGGGAAACAGTACAGAGACTCCTGAAGAAAGTAAAAATAGAGCAACCATATAACCCAGCAACCCCTCTTCTAGATATATGTACCCAAAGAGGTCAAAATCACTCTCAAAGATATGTGCATTCCTATATTCATACATATAGCATTATTTACAATATAAAGACAGAATATAAGTGCCTAGGGAGAAATGCACCATGATATATATATGCCATGTGTCTGCATCTCTATCCTACAAGGCATTTCTGCTATCAGTGGGAGAGTAGCTCAGAGAAGCACAGGACTTCTAACAGGTATTTTGGGCAGGGCTTTTTCTCTATTTTTCTTTGGCAACCTAGGAGACTGTTTCTGAAATCAATGACACTATGAATTGAAATGCCCTGAGAATCCTGGGCATTTCAACTAGAGCAGTGATTTCTAGGTATTCTGTCTTCTTAATTTTGATTAATACCCTCATAAGGACATGATACCACTGTGAATATATCTCTTATATTCTCTTCATTATTTGTATATGATATTTTATTTATGTTTAGGTAATAATATCTATTAAGTAAAAATCTAAGGAAGTAAGGCAAACTTGAAATTTGTGGACCTTTTAGTGCTGTTGGTTGCCAGTACATTATTAACTGATAATCATTTTGTACCTCCTATTTAGGTGGATGTTAATGTCCATGTACATTAAAATAGATAAATAAAATGGAGATGAGTTGCCCTTAGTGCATAAAGAAAAGTGAAGTTCAGCAGCCAGTGTCTAGTCAAGAACCACATGGGAAAAGTTTTTTTTTCTTTATTACTTAATATCCACAGGCACAACTAGATTTTCATGTCTAGTCCTGTGTGACATTGATACTACAACATATTTTAAAGGGTAGATATAGGATCACAAATTCAGAGAAATAGAGTTCATTGATCCAGTGAATGTTCCTTATGGAGTTGGGGAAAAACTATGAAAACCAGAAGAATCTAGAGTTTAACTTTCACTCATTAATGTATGGCAGGTAAAATCAGGTTAGAGTTAGGGTTAGTTACATTGTTTAGTGAACCAGTAGAGTCAATGTCAAAAGGAATAAAGAAGGAAGTCCTTATGGAAATTTTTAAAAATCACAATGCAAACATAGAATAATTTTTAATGAAAAACTATTTTGGAGCGGGGGAGAGCTTGCCCAGGTGTCAAGTGAGACAAATGACATAACTGAATGTGAGAAATAAGTGTGATGAGTGTTATTTTGAATTAAGTTTTGTACAGTTGAGCTTTAGAACAACTATTCAATGTTAGGGATGTTAGGGATACATATAGTAAAATGATTCTTATAGGGAAGTAGATCAACATATCTCTCTTCTCATAGTTACATTTTGTATGATAAAAGTGACTAAAATCTACTTAACAAAAATCCTAAATACAATTTTATTAACTTTAGTCTTCCTATTATACATTAGATGTCAAACTTTTCTGCTATTTTTTTTTTCCAAATCCTTCGTGTTATGAAAACCCCTGGCATGCATTTTCTCTAAATGAGGTCCCCCTTAATTGAAACCCATGGGCATTTTAAGGAAAATTTAATAAACAAATGCTTTCTTGGCCAAAAAAATATTCTGTGCTATGCAAACAATGAAAAGAACAGTGAAAGATGATACAGATGGCTTGCTGGGCCAGGTCCTAGTTCCCCTCCCTGGAAAAACTTGTCCACACACACAGCTCACCGGAAATCAATGAGGGGCAATTAATGTGCCACCCAGAGCAGAGAAAATGGAAATGTGCTGGATTAATATTTCAGGTCATAAAAGTCACTCAAAGTAAATTCTTTCAATAGAGTGCCAACCAGAGTTTGGTTATATAATCCTTGTAAAAGCCTTATTTTTTTTTTTCCTTCTGAAAGGAAATTTTGGTTTTTCTCAGAAAGATTAATGGTACTGCTTAACACCCCCAGAACACAATGTGAATAAGCTTACTTACAAATAATTCTTTTTTTTTCTGATTATAAAAGAAACACATTCTTGGTATAGAAAAGAAAGAAAACATAAAAAGTCCCAAAAGGACCAAAAATTACAATAATCCCCTCTACTCTCCAACTCTCCACCCTGAGATAAAGCCCAGTAACATTCTGGTGTACTTAAAAATTTCCCATTGCCTTGAAACCAAAAAAGTGGATATCTATTTTTTTTTTATTTTTATTTTTTAGTTGTAGGTAGACACAATAGCTTTATTTCATTTATTTATTTATTTTTATGTGATGCTGAGGGTCGAACCCAGTGCCTCACGTGTGCTAGGCAAGCACTCTGCCAGTGAGCACCTATTTTTATTGAAAATTTATTTGAGTGTATTTTGTCTGAATTATGAATATGGATAACTCTCAAATAGCATGGTCAAATTTTTAAAACATACCTCAACACCTGTAAAGTGAAGTAGACATTATGCTCTTGAAAATCCTGAAAAACTAGACACTCTGTATTGCTGCTCTTTTGGCTTACAGTATTTTAGACTCTTTCTTGGACTTGCTCTCAGAACTTTTATAAACCAAAAAAACAAAATTATATTGTAAATTTATAACCTAACTGGCTTAAAAACTCTGCTCCTGTCCTGCCCTACCTCTCTCTCTTCCTTCTCCTCACCATCCCCCCCCACCCTGTTCCTCCTCTGCCCCTCCCCCCTCCACACCCTTCTTCCTCTCTTCTTTCTTGTGTTGATTGTTTTGTTTTTCAGGTCATCTTTATCTAGAGAAGCCAAACAGAAGGACTTGTAGATCAGTTGAGGGAATTTGCTTCTGAGTAAATTCTTCAGGCTTCTTTAAATGTATTTAAGATAAGTTCAACCTCAAATATTTCGGCTGATGTGATGTCTTGTATAAATATTCCAAAATTGTACATTAACCATTGTCTCCAAACTGTGCCATACATCTGGTCCTGTTACATCTGCTGAAGAGCAGCAGTTCAGCAGTTATGACACTAATTTGAAATTTAGTTTTCAGTGATCTAATGATGGAGAAAAACCTTTCTCTTGACCCTCAACTTTTTCTCCTTCAGTTAGCCATTTCAAGTACAGAAGTCACAAGACTTCTTGAAAAGACTGAGGATACTGGGAAGTGGATCCTCATATCCCATACAACTCTAACTGTGGAAGACTGCATGTGTATAAGTGAATTGCAGAACGTCTCTCTTTATAAGCATAATAAGCACTAGTGACCAATGAACCTGGTGGTGGGGAGTGGGGTGTGGAGTTGTAAGAGTCAGTGTCTCCTATTAATTGGGGAGATGGAGCTGGATAAAAAAGACTTAAGAGTGCTTTGAAAAAAGAAGCCATGGGTGAATCTAGCATTTTACACTTTGACTATTGCTATCCTGAAAGCCACCCATTCTGGCTCTTTTCTTCTTTGGTTACATTTAAGTAGATGTCTTTTCTTTTCTTTGTATTTTATTTAAAGACAGGGCCTCACTAAGTTGTTGAGGCTGGCTTTGAACTTGTGATCCTCCTGCCTCAGCTCCCTGAGCTGCTGGGATCACAGGTGTGCGCCACCACACCCGACAGTAGATTTTATTTCATATCAAGAATCTTCTGTTCATTTTCTTGAGGAATGTTAATAATAAGCCTTGTCTTCAGGAAAAATCCAGTTACATGTTGTCCCTCTTCTCCATTCAGCTGGGTGTGGGTGTGGCCATAGAAAGAACAATGATTTTAAAGGACAGAGACTGACCATGAAGACTCCCACTATTACTTGCTAACCCATTTGACAGGTAGGAAACTGCCATTTTCCTTATAGTAAAACTACTTCATGCACTGCAAGTAATGAACAGAGAGAGATTTCCATTTCAGAAATAGTGACCCAAACTAATGCCCTCACCCAAAGGTCACCATCACCTTTACCACTACAAAAATTTTCAGGGGCACAAATGCACACACATATTTTTATTTTTTGTAACTTACTCAAGAGAGGAACACTACAGTGAGGTAAGATGTTGAAGCTTTGGTGGGGTGCAAAAAATAAAAAAAAAAACAGTAGCAACAGCAACTTGGAAATAACAGGATTTGAGACGGTGAGGCTTACAGAGGGCTGTTTGCCCTCTAGGACTGTTGATCCTATCCCATCTGATCTCCTGGTCTTGGTGAGCCGTGCTTGTGGAGAATGCTATGATAATGTCATTCCTATATGTTTGTCTTCTGGAATATCCTTCTGAATTATGGTGCCACAAGCCACCACTTTGTGGTGGGCATGTTTGATACCAGTTCTCAGAAGTCTCCATTCTTACTGTAGAAGTGTATCAAGTCAAAGGATAAGAATAGAAGGTCCTTCTCCTGCACACCCAAAGCCAGAATTCTGGGGTTTTGTCTGGGGATCCACTTGTCTATAGTTGACTCTGGCGGTGCCCATATCCATCAAGGGGAGATCTCACTAGCTCATGGCCTCATCTGGTGCCCCGTATCATACCTCTATCCACACAGTACAATAACCCAAAGACCTTGGAAGAGCTGCAATGTTAGGGAAGCTGCCTCACTACTGTGATTATGAGGAAGTCACATTTGAACTTGATGAGACATTGGGCCTCCACACATAAAATATAACAGCACCAGTCTCACAAATTTATTGTCAGGAGTAAATGAGATTATGCCAGTGAAGATTCTATAACGGTGACATAGCACATGAATCTAAATGTCTCTTATCCCTTCAATAAATTCGTTCCTTACCTTGGTATATGGTTGTCCATTGGTTTTCTCTGCTAAACTTTGAACAATAAATTTTTTCCTTATTTTCCACTGGTGAACTCACCAAGTTTTTATTTTTTTTTTTATATTTTTTTATTAATGCCTGTGGCTTCTATTTAAACTGGTTAGCCAATACCTTGAAGATAGTTTGTTAATCTGCAGCACACAGGTAGTGGTTGGTATGCAGTTGTCCATTGGCTTCTCCATTCAGCTTTGTCATTTACTGCTAGAAAAGGTCCTGCTCTTCTGATTTATATCCACTGCGTCTTTAACAGCGGCGGTGGCATCTGCAGAAATGATAATCAGCTGCAGCTTTTTTTTCTCTTGACTATATGACTCAATCCTCTGCTGTCATCATCCCATTAAATGACCAGTCTGTGTGATGCAAAGGGAGGGATGGAAGTGAGTCTTGCCCAAGATGATATGAAAGTAAAGATAATATAATAAATTAAGACTTTTGCTAAAACTAAAAAGCAAATGCCGTGATTCTGAGAAAGACAGATGTGCAGTTTTCCACCATTTATTCCAATTATCCCAACAGCCTCTCCACTAAGTTTTTTATTCCTTCCAGAAGCTATTTTCTGAATGAAAGGGTATAAGTAGGTGCTGGAGTGGCCTTGGTGAGCGAGGGTCTTGAAGCATGTCGCAATAATGCCGCTACTATGTATTTGTTTTCTGGAATATCCTTTGGAAATTATGATGCCATCAGCCAAGAATTTGCTAGTAATGCAACAATGTCATGTGTGGGGTAGCTCATCTTGTTTAAATTAGCAACACCCTGACAAAACTAAGTTACTTGATGAACAAAATTAGTGCCAAGCACAAGTATTTCTGGTTAATTTACACTTAACTCATTCAAAAGATGTGTCGTTAAATTTCTTTATTAAATGAACCAAGAATTATCTATCAATTTAAACTTGGAAAGAATTCTAACACTCATGTACTTTACCAAGGCAGAGCCTTAATTGTTTTCTTTTCCACAGGGTTCTTTACCATGCAAAGGGAAAATTCAATCTTGCAGTCACCAGTCACATCCTAGAGACCATTTGATTTAATTAGTTTTAATTTTGCTCCCTGGAATTTTTTATATTTCATCCATACAATACCAACAACTTCTGCTTTCCCTTTGATGCTTTCTAAGGGTAGGAATTAGAAGGGTGGGATTCCCCTGCCCCCAAAGTATTAGCATGAGTTTATAATTCCCTCTTGTATCAGTCACAATGACTCTTGTTCTCACATTGGTGTGCATTTTTTTTATTCTTTTTGTATCCTTTCCCTCTGATGAAAGAGGAAGGCGGTGATCATATCTTGTTTCATATTTTCAGTGGCTAGAATAGTCCCTGCCATTTTTCACCTGAAGCTGCTTTTGCAAGCTAGAGGAAAGGGGAATAATGCCAACCGTCTTCAGTGTAATTGAGACAAGCGACTTGGGCCATGATTAAGACCTTGCTAGAATTGGGGCAAGCTCACGAGAATGGTGAAACAGACATGTGTTTGGAATCTTGTCCCAAACCTGTCCCATGCTCCAGAAAGGCCAGAAGTCATGGACTGTCCTTGGCAGGACTGAATCCCAAGTTTGTGTATTGAATAAGAGGAAGTAACCAATAGTTACTTTTTTATAAGGATAAATGCAAATAATTAGATCTTAAGAATTAGCACTGGGATGGTTTAAGTTTTTAATTTATTTTTCTTGTATGAAATAAAAATGAAGTGACTGATGAGATCTGTAAGTTTGCAGATAAAACAAATCTTTTTATACACAAAGTGCCAAACTGGAGCAAAGTAAATTTCAGGCCAATGAGTTTTAGTGTGATAGTACATTTGGGAAAAATCTATATTAATTCTAAGATTCTGAGCTTTCAGTTCCAACTCAGGAGAGAGACCTAGAAATGTTTTGTCCTAAGAGAAAGTTGGCACTCTTCTAAAGAGGGCATTTGAATTTGCTAATGTTTTTTATGTTAGTGGCTAATGGTACATTCTCTTTGCTGAGCAGTGTGCTGAGTGCCTTAGATACATAATCCCATTTAATTCACAAAACAACCCAATGAATCAGGTACAACTGTCCCTACATTTCATTCAGAAAGGTTAATAAACTCATTTCAGTTCCCACAGCCTGTGTATGTCAAGAGGACAGAAAAAAACCAGATGAATAAAACTACATTAATCATTCAAATTCAAATGCCTATTATTTAGTAGACAAAGTCTAGATACTTGGCATACATCAATAAACAAAATGAAGACAGTTCCTGCCCTTATATTATTCACATTTTTATAAGAGAATAAGGAAAACAAATAATGAATATGTTAAAATTACTAAATTATGTGGCATATTGGAAAGAAATAAGTACAATGGAAAGATCAAAAGCATAACAAGAAAAGTAAGAGCATGCGGGGGCAGAGAATGTGAGTAATGATACTTAAATAGGATGGTCAAAGTTGGTCTCAATAAGTGAGTTACACTAGGGCAAAGATTTGAAGAAGTGGGGGGGGGGCGGGGACAGCAGTGCAGAGGTAAGTAACAACAATGCCAGGGCTCTAAAGCAAGAACATGCTGGTGTGTCCAAGGAAAAAGCAACATGTCATTGGGCTGGGCTGGAATGAAGTCAGAGCTGGGGGGCAGATGGGGGCAAATCATGAGCTTGCTGAAGGCCATTGCAAGACTTTTCTTCATTGACAATGACTGTTTTAAGAGACATGTTGCAGGTTACCATCTCTTTGAGTGAAATAGAGAAGTAACCTCAGAACCTGAAGCTATGCTTTTCTGCCGTGACCCTAATTCTCTTATATTCTGGTGATATAAACACAGGGAGAAAAACTAGCTTGGAAGAACTGTGACACAGAACAGTGAAAATCTTTCCTCCCATTTTTACCCAGCCCTATAGTGGTTGTTTCTGCCTTAGGAAGATTTTTCTCCCACAATTTCAATAAATTAGAAGCTTATTTGGGTTTAAAAAATCATCTTGATATACAAATAATGCCTCAGGACTATCATTTTTATGCATGGTTTTAAGAATCATTTCACTTATCTAATAAGATTTGTTTCTTTTTAACACCTTAACACCTAGTTGAGACATATTTTTGTTTGTTTTGTTCTCATTCTTCATTGACAATGACTGTTTTAAGAGTCATGTTGCAGGTTACCATCTCTGAAGGACATTATTCTGTTAGTTTTCTGGAAATGAGAGTATGTATAATCATGTGAACACTGAATATTTCTAAATAATCCACTGCCCAATAATCAACCCTAAAAAATGTACATAAGCAATTCTGTTTCACGATTGCTCTAAATACTGAGATTATAATAAGTTCAAAGGGCAATATAAGATTCTTTGTAGCAAATCAAAGGTAGCTGCTTAATAGCTAGTTCTTGAAATTGCATATGTGAATTTGAATACTCTTTTCTCTAGACATAATTGGATCATAATTTCTCCATAGGTCTCCTTTATTTCTGCAGGTTCTTGCGAGCAAAGGCACTAATTACCTTGATTTCAAAGTATCTTGTTAAAGATGTTTGTAGAGTGAACAGCCTTGGAAGATACAGAGACTTCCTTTGCAGCACTGTCTAGTAAATAGAATAAGTCTTTCTGGGGCAAAAGTCAGGGAGGTTTACTGTCCATTATAAAAGAGTTGGGCTCCCTGCTTTTGTATAACACCATCTGCTCCATGTGTCAGTTTCAATTTACTCTGTGGGAACTGGGTTCTGGGGGACCATAAAAAAATGCTGATGTTCCAGTCATTGCTATTGGTGTGAATAACAAACTGTCCTTTATCTCTGATCTAAGAATGTCTTGCCTCTGCCTACAACTCTAGCAGGCAACCTTACTAGCTGGCAAGTAGAGTATTATTACTAGTAGTAGTAATAGTCATCATACTTCTTGACATTTATTTTCCATGAAAACAACAACAACAATATCAACAATATAATCTATTTTATTTCAAAAGTATCTCATAAGTGCTTTGTTTATTATATTCTTAAAAGAAAGTAGAAATTTCTATCAATTAGGGTAGACAGTTTATTTTTTAGGCTGAGTTCTCCTTCATACCAGATGTAACAATTGCTATTCTTGATTGTAAGTGGAGAAACTAAATTAAAGAAAAAAATTATATATATATCTAGAAAAATGTTTCTAGGAGTGGTACCAAGATAGCTCCTGTGAGAACCAGGGGTTGAAGGAGTAGAAATGCATGTTCAGCATGCCAAAATTTTGTGTGTCTCTTGTCTGTTTGATTCTGGTTCTTTCTGTGTTGGTACAAGGTGCTCTTCCTCTCTGTGACACGAGGAACATTTTCAGTGGCAGCCTAAGATTAGCAGTCTGAGAAAAAAAAAAGAATTTGTTTGTTTGCTCTTATTGATTTCTAGATATGTCATAAACGTGCATTCTTGTGTCTAGGGCAGGTCATTAGAAATATATGGAATGCAGGAGCTGAGGGCCAACGAGGGAGGAGATGCTGAACAGATGAAAACTACTTATGCCCACTACAATAGTGTCACTACGAATTAAAGACAATTGAGCTTTGCCTGAAAATGTCAATGTACAACCTGATCAATCTATATACTAGCAATTACAAGTCACCTGAGATCTATAACACATAGCATTAATACAGTAATTTACTATGCAAAAGCTTTTATTTTCTCTGTCAAAGTCTAGTTATGTAACAGCCTCCTAAGTCTAGGATCTAGTTATTTAAGAGCCTCTGAAGGCAACAGATAAACATCACTATGCCTATTTTATTGTATGGATAAGTTATCTGAGTTACAAAAAATTTAGTGACCTGCAAGAAGACCACACATTAAATCAGAGAAAGGCAGGGGATGAGTAGCCATAATTTCTAAATTTTCATGATATCTTTGTCCAAGTAAGTCAAACGACTGTGGATTTGGAATGCTGAAGCTTAAGAACAGTATCACTGGTTCTTCTTTCCTAAGGTAATTATTTATTAGTATTAGTAGTAGTAGTAGTAATATGTTACTATATGATCTATGTGATTGTATTCCTATATGATAGTAATATATGGTGATCATAATGAAAGAATAAGAAAAGACTTTTCATGCAAGAAAACAACTAGAAAATCCATTTAACTATATGAAAGTAATGATAGGTAAACTTTTGAATTCTGTCCCTACATTTACAATTTTTGTCATCATTATTCTGTGATGGATTTGCATTAATATGTGGTAGCTCAAGTAGCACCCATGTGATTTTTAGCACCAGTGGGAGAATTGACAGGTAAGACAATTCAGATTGCTTATAGCATGCTTTAAATTTTCCACTGTATATTTAATTGGTTTGACTTCCAATCTGGATTTGTGCAAATGTTGAAATCTCAATGACTATGTATGTCATAGTTGAAGAAAAAAAGAGAAAAAATTTTATGACATATCTTGAAAATATGGGGACACAGAGAAGAATATGGTAGTGTGCTGGAACCAGTGCTTCCTGACTCAGTAGTAATGAGAACTAATTATTTGCAGAATGATGGGTCTCAGAGAGGTGGGCATTCTAATTCCTAGAGCCTATGAATATGCTGTTTTATGTGGGAAAAGGGATATTGCAGGTGTTAAGGACCTTGAGACGCAGAAGTCATGTTAGATTAGTCAGCTGAGTCCCATCTAATCACAGGACTTCCTTAAAAGTGGAGAACATTTTCTGCTGAGTAAGAGAGGGATGTGATGATAATGCAAGCTCAGAGAGATGTGACATGGACCTGCTAAAGCTTGACCTGCTATTGTTGGCTATGATGAAAGAGGAATATGAGCCAAGGAATGTGAGTGGCCTTTAAACAATAGAAACACAGGAGTGAATTTTCCCCTAGAGATTCCAGAAAAGATTGAAGACTTGGTACCATCCTGAATGATGGATTGACATCAATCAAGCCCATACAAATGGAGGATCACAGACTTGCGTTGTGTTAAAACACCATATTTGTGCTTATTTTTTTTTCATGGGCTGGGGACTGAACCCAGTGTTCTACCACTGAGTGACATCCCCATCCCTCTGTGCAGTAATAGAAAATGAATGTACTGCCCAATTCTACATTCAGTAGCAGCATACTGGTTTCTTAAAATTGGTCATGTGTACGTGACTACATGGCTGAATTTGACAAATACTATAAAACATGGATTAGCTATGACAGAGAGCCAGTCGTTGAACATTTCTCAGCACACCACTGGAAATAATTGTTCTTCATTAAGGTTACCCAAGCAAAGTAAATTGAGTTGAAAAAATATCCAACAAACTCAAGCACATTAGGAAATCAACCTGTAATTTTTTGGGGGGAAAATCATTGCTAATTACTGCAACAATTCATAATAGTAGTCAGGGTGGCTTGTTGTAGGTTGGGGAAGAGATGTGGTAGAGAAGGTGGTGACAGGCCAGAAAGTGGATACTAAAATCCTGCTTCATTTTACATCTGTTAACACAGCTTAAATGACCAAAAGTCATTCTTCTGAACTATTTAATAGCTTATAGACAATTAGGAGCAAAATGTTCCTGGAAAAGCCAACATAATGTGGGACTGAACAGTAAATGGATTTCCCAGGAAAATACTCTGGTTCTATTATATGTTTGATGTTTTAAAATATTTTTGCCAAATGGTTTTCTATCCTTTACTTAAACACCTTACTGAGTGAAAATCAAATTTATTTTAGAACTATGGACAGCTGTCAATGCCAGATAGTTTTGTGTTACAGTGAACTATAAACCACTTCACTTTAACTTCAGCAATATTCCCAAATAGAGTCCTTCAAGCTGTACTCAATCCATATCCAATCCATAGTCCCAGAATATCATAAAATGATAATTTCTCCTATTCAATACATCGTGTTTTAATGAATGAAGACCTAGTTTCAATGAACTTTTCTTGGAATGCTTCATCATACTATCAATTTACCACAAGGCAGCTATAAAACAGTGATGGAGTTTGTGGACTCTAGGGCCATATTGCCTGAGCTCGGATTCTAGTTTTCCACTTACCATGAATGTGAACTTCAGCAAATTACTCATCTCCCCATGCCTCAATTTTATTTTTTTTCTAGTAAGTGGCAATATCAATAATACCTCTCTAATGAGGTTGGTAGGTGGGTTACATAAGCTAACATAGGGGAGAAAATTTATTATCTTTTTCTCACTCATTTCAATGTCCACAGCTGACACCTT
Organism: Xerus rutilus; assembly: GCA_028644305.1. Taxonomy (NCBI): domain Eukaryota; kingdom Metazoa; phylum Chordata; class Mammalia; order Rodentia; family Sciuridae; genus Xerus; species Xerus rutilus. The sequence continues at coordinate 17,351,374 of CM053408.1, read as the reverse complement.
TATGATAAAAGACAGACTATAAAAAGAAAAACATAATGAATATTCAACCAAAGTTTTATATGACATGAGAAACTTTGGAAACGAAGTCCTAAAGACCCAGGGAGAACTGCATTTTTATGCTGTGATTCAATGAAGAATGTACAGTTGTGTTGAAGTACAATTTGACAAAAAGGTATAATCTAATGGTAATAGACTGTGAGGAAAACTCAGTAAGTTCTGTGTATTTAGATTTTTCTTGGCCTGTGAATTTAGGGCAGGATCATTCTGAAATAAGGCCAGTTAACATATGGAAAATTGGGGGAAGGTCAGAGTGACCTTCTTGCTTCTGAGGCCCTCCCAACTTCCTTCATTTCAAAGTACTTTGGGGTAGTGTTTTCTGAGCCCCAGCACTAATATCTGTAAAATATTTAAAGCAGCACTTGCCACATAGCTATTATTAAATAAATGCCAACCATTAAGGAACAGTCAACTAAAAATGCTAAAGGTATTTTCTAAATACGCACTTATTCTCATTCCTATCAAATGTAAACTCATTAAGTTTGCTTCTTAGACTTTATACTAACAATATGTATCCTAGGCAGTATTTATCTTAATTGATGTAGTCCAAGTTTAAACTCATAAAAATGAGCTACCCAGCATTTGGATCCTCAATGTTCTTTCCACATGTGATAAATCATCTGCTGATTTCTCCATTTTGGTCAAATTGGACTAGATGTGCATAATCTTTTAAAGCCTACGTTGGAGAGATTTTTTTCCCCCAAATCATAATTAGAGTTTTTATTTTAATCTTCTCATCTTTTCCGACATCATAATAAAAAAAATACATGCATGACAACTGGGATCTTGATTTGCTGAATTTTGGTAAATTTAAGTTTCATTTTTGATATATACATAGCAAAGTGAATTCAATATGTGCTAGAGTTTCACTGGTTGGTAATAAAAGAAAATATTTCAATTTAGACTCACAACCCTTTTTAAAGAAGCCTTCCACCCCTATCTTTTCTTAAGTGTGGAGAAGGGTTGGATATGCAAAGATGGCTGGGTCTGAATTTGAAAGGAGGGGTTGTGGGGGGAGACTAGGTTTCATTCCATAATAAAGTGAGAGTAATTGAAAGTGGGCACCATAGGGAGGAAAGACTGAACTGTAGAGGTGAAAGTTATTGAAAGAGGCTGGTGCTTAGAGTGGGAAAATGTGATAGGGAGACTGAAGGATCTTGAAGAACAGAATGGCTGATGACAAAATCATAAACCAAGATGGCAGCTAGAAGGTATCAGTGATAATGTGAACATATTGGTACCCACAGGATAATAAAAGGATGAGGGTATACCAGACATACAATGCTTTGGTTTAGACCAGTGTCGCTGAAGTTCCATGAGTTAAAGGCTTGGTCCCCAGCCTGTGGCATTATTGGGAGATGATGGAACCTTTAAGAAGCGGGGAACAGTGGGAGATCTTAGGTCACTGAGGGCTCATTCTTGATGGAGACTGTGGGACACTGGTGTCTTCCTCTCTCTTTCCTGACTACCATGATGTGAGCAGTTGCCTCACTCTTGCCTTGATTCAGGCCCAAAAGGACTGTGGCCAACTGAACATAGACTGAAACCTCCAAAACAGTGAACCAGAATAAAGCCTTCTTCCTCATAAGTTGATTATCTGAAGTATTTTATTATAATAATGAAAAATTAATAGATAAACACACATAAGTACACATACACAATATGAATACATGTATGCTTAAGTACATGTGTTCTATAAAATATCCAACTGACAAGGGTGCCTTCGCCCACCTTTTGACGTTTCAGTAAGATACGTGGTACAGGGACCCAGAGTTTTAGCCATATGACTTCCTAACCTTATACCCATTTGGGAGAAGAGAAACTATTTTTCCCTCCTTATTATTTTATTGTGTAAAAATATTTACAGTGAACTAGGAAAAGATAAGTGCACAAGATAAGAAATCAAGTGACTTAAAGTCCAGGGGCTCTGTCATAATCTTAAGTGACCTAAAATAATGCAATCAATGTATACAAAATGTCCATCTGATGCCAGATACTATTCTACGCTTTCCGGACATAATGATGAATAAAGAAAATCTCATCTCTTAAAGAGCTTCTATTTGGGTAGGAGATAATTAGCAATAGCATGATTAATTAATATGCTTAAGTGACGATAGAGCCTTAGAAAAGAGGAAAAATAGAGAAGGGTAAAGGGTGATTGAGAGTGCTAGTAGTGAGGGTGGCTTGGTGGCAATATGACATAGAGGGGTCTGAATTGGCTTCATTGAGAAGAAGACACTTATGCAGTAACTTGAAGAAAGTGAGGGAATCAGGCCTGTAGATATCTGGGAGAAAAGGAGGGACCACCCAGAGCAAAGACTCCAAGGTAAGGGTGTTACTGGATTGTTAAGAGGGTGTTACTGTTCTTGTGAAAGAAAGAGGCCATTTATCCTCTCTGAATTCCAGAGGTGCTTTCAAACTGGATTGAGACCCTGGGGGTTCCTTGGAGATAGCTCAGGATCATTGTTGTGGGTGATAATAAAGCCAGTGGAGAGGGCTATAGTCTCCCCAGCCCCTGATAAAATCAAAGAAGTTTAGTTTTGATGCATTTCATGTATTTGACTTCTGTCTGTGATAGAATTTAAAGGGAGATTTTTCAGTGCTAAAAAGAAAAAGAAAAGCTTGCAGTTTGTAAACCACCATGCTAGATGTTTCCCAAAGTCCCTCCCAGCCGCAGCCTTCTGGTTTTCTTTAGGGAAAGTGCCTGATTCTCTATGAGTACAGTGGGAGTTAGCTAGGCTGTAGCAACACTGTGGTATTATCTCACTCTGTTATCAGTGACTCAGCTTGGTCCTGAAATACAACAGAGACTTGTCAAAAGAAAGCCTATTCCAAAGGCATACCCAGCCTAACTTCCCATCAATCACTGGACTGCATCAAAGTATAAACTTTCATAATATTTTCAAAGGGATCAAAATATTTGGATGAGAAGTTCTGGGAAAAGTTTTACGAGGGTAATGCTACTTGAGGAATATTTTAAAATGTTGCTTATGGCAACATTTAAAATATGTTGTTAGAAGATTTTTTAAAAGATTAATTTTACTGAAGTCTAATGGACATTCAGTTTTGGCAAATGTGTGCATCTATGTAATGACTATGACAATCAAGATATAGAATATTACCTTCACCCAAAACCTTTCCTTTCCTTTTCTCCTTTCTAATCAATAATGTCTCCATTTCTCACTCCAGGAAAAGGTAGTCTGCTTTCTCTCATTGCAGAATCATTTGTCATTCTTGGAGGTTTTTTGTTTTTTGTTTTTTCACATAAGTAAAATCGTACTGTTTCTACTCTTTTGTGTCTTTGATCATTTAGTGCAGTGCTGCTCAGTCATCTGTGCTGTGTTTATCAATAGTTCATTATTGCTGATCAGTATTTAATTGGATGTATGCATCCAAGTTCATTCATTTACCCGTGGACACATGTATGGGTTGACTAAAGTTTTGGCTACTATGAATAGACCTGCTAGGAACCATCAAGCCCAAGTCTTTGTGTGGACATGTGTTTTTATTCTCTAGGGAAAAGAACTCGGTGTGTGTTGCTGGGTCATACGATAAGTGCATGTGGAACTTTTTAGGAAACATTTCCACGTGATTATACATTTTATATTCCCACCAGCAATGAGAGCTCCAGTTGGTCTTCATGACTGCCAAGGCTGTTGCTTTTTCTTTTTAGCCATTTCAGTGGGTATACGGTGTTATCTCATTGTGGTTTTAACTGGCATTTCTCTGCTTCTTGCAGTCAAGATGACTTTTCGAGATTATTTCTGTCTTTATGATTACGATTTTGGTTCATTTGCCCCGCCATTTTGGTCACCACTGATGATTGTGTTTACTTTTGCTATCTGGTGTAGATAAGTGGGTTTCTCCAGTTCAACTTTTTAATGTCTCAATTTACTTTTACTTATGTTTTCCAACAAGCTACCTCTAATTTTTTTGAATCTAAAAGGCTATGTTATATGTACTATAATCAGTTTATATTATACTCAATTTCTAGCTAAGCTTCAAGTCAAATTTAAAGAATTTTTAAAAAATTTAAATGACTTCTCATTGATATAGAAACATTGTCATGAAGATGTTTTTTAAAAACGAACTCTTCTGACAGGAAAAAATTTATTTGCCTATGCTAAATGTTCTACATATTTCTATTTTTAATATTTGAACTCATTTTGAACGTTACTATTCAGTTTAGAAGTCTCACTGAAAATAAAAGAAAAAGTTGGTCATGGTGGAGCAAGCCTGTAATCCCAGCAGCTCAGGAGGCTGAGACAGGAGTATCACAAGTTCAAAGCCAGCCTCAACAATTTAGCGAGGCCCTAAGCAACTCAGTGAGACTGTGTCAAAATAAAATATGAAAAGGGGCTGTGACTGTGGCTCAGTGGTTAAGTGCCCCTGAGTTCAATCCACAGTACCAAAAAAAAAAAAGAATGAATGAAAATTCTTAGGTGCTTAAACATATGCACATATGCTGTTGGATAAATTATGTATTTACTTCCTGGAAAGATATTTGATATAATCACAATTGTTTATTTTCTGGTTCCTGTTATTATTCAGTGATATGACTTCAAATTGTTTTTCTTTGACAGATATTTAGAGGATATATGTGTTAAAATGCTGTACTATAATTTATTAGAAATATTTCTTCTTTAGACTTTTCTGTGTGTAAGATATAAAACATTTATATCTTACACACAGAAAAGATATAAAACATTTATATCTTACAACAAGTGATCATTATGTTCTGCACTTTTATGATACTGTAAAATTATTTTGCCATCTGTATTGCATATATTTTAAATAAATCTTAAAGATTGTTGCTTAAACTCAGGACTTTAAGAAACTGTTACCCACATTCTTGCTGATTTTTAATTGTAACAGGGACAATGGTCATTAAGCAGGGCAAGAAGCTGGCCATGAAATAATTCCTGTTTATTTTGGCAGTAGCACACTAAGTAAGAGAAACTCCACAAAAATCTATCTTCTTAAGTATGATGATTTCAAATCCATCATGTTTCACAAGCAAGTCAACTGCAAAAAGTATCAAAGATTCCCACCTGGTGTGTTTCATATTTCACCTGGAGTTTTGTACAACACCAGGAAGAAAATGGTATTTGCCTGGAGCTATATATGTGCATGTGGGATAGTATATATTCTTTGAATTTGTCTAGAGTAGACTGAGATCTGGGAGTGTATGTGTGGCCTAGTCATGTCTTGACATCATCCCAATCTCTGCTTGATGGCGTGCCATCCTATGAATTCACCAGAATCACTTTATGAAACAACATAGCACATAGCAACTCACCCTAAAAATAATAATACCATAAAGCTGACAGCCAGGCACATCAGTTCAGAGGAGGGGACGACGGTCATTAAATCTCTTCCTGGCTACTACCATGTCATTGGGATTTTTTTTGCAATCTGAGTCTTTATTTTTTTAAGGAATTAGTCTGAAGGACAAGTCTTCGACTTCTATTTCATCATTTTAAACATCTATAGGCTATCTCATTAATCTTAATTTTTCAGAATTTATTATATATGTTTTTTTTTTCTTGCAAAACTTGCATGCATTTTGAGACCTGGAAAGGCAATTAGGGTTTCCTAAACCTAGTCTAGCCATCACATTCCTCTAGAATGAGGAATTCTGGATTTTTTTCTCCTTCCTCTGTCCAAAAGAAATTGCACCATTAACAATTTATTTTTGATGTAATATGAAGTGCCTGGCTTAAAAGAGAAAAATCTCATTTTTCTGCCCTGTTGGAAGCACATGCCATTATTTCCTTTATACATCATGTACATGCTGTCATACAAAAATAATTTAAAGCTCTTTTCATTAAATGTCACCGAATAATGACATATACTTAAACTTTTTATTGAAGTATAACATGCATGTAGAAATCTCAAGGGTATAGCTTAATTAATCTCACAATGTGAACACATCTGTGTAATTACCACTCTGACCAAGAAATAAAATATCAGCATACCAGAAACCCTTCCTGTGCCATCTCCCAATTATTATTTCTCTATCCTTCTAAAAGGTAATCAGCATCCTGTTTTCTAACATCATAAATCAGTTTTACTTGTTGAACTTTATGCATAAGATTTCACACAGTAATTATTTTTTGGTATTGGGCTCTTTTTCTATTATTATCTTTCTGATTCACACATGTTACTTCTTACAGCACTAGTTGGCTTATTTCTGCCATTATGTAGTATTTCATTATAGTCATGTGCTGCATGACACAGTTTTAGTCAATGATGGACCTTTTATATGTCAGTGGTCCCAGAAGACTATAATGGAGTTGAACAATTCCTATTCCCAGTGATGTCATAGCCATGAAAACGTCATGGTGCAGGTCTTACTCACATGTTTGTGGTGATGCTGGCATACACCAACCTGAGGTACTGCCAGTCACATAGGCATGTAGCACATACAATTATGTACAGTACATAATGCTTGACAATAATAATAAACAATTATTCTCCTGGCTTATGTATTTACTGTCCCATATATTTGCATCATTATTTTATTTTAGAGTGTACTCCTTCTATTCATAAAAAAGTTTCCTGTCACACAGTATGCAGCGTCACATCTCCGGTAGCCTCGTACATCTCATGCTTACCACACTTTTGATCGTGTCAAGAGGCCACGTTGAGTGATTGACCTCGGCTGTCTAGGTTTGTGTCAGTATACTCCAGGATGAAATTGGCTAATAAAAATTTTCAGAATTATCTCCATCATTACGGGATGCATGACTATATGAACTTATTATTTATTGATGGATTCTATGGATTTAAGTTTTTTGCAGCTTTAGCTGTTCTAAATCATACTGCTATGAATATTCTTGTGTATGTCTTTATCTATTTATCTATATCTAACTGTCTATCTATCTATCTATGTCTATCTATCTATCTATCTATCTATCTATCTATCTATCTATCTATCTATATTTGCACTTCTGTTGGGTATGTATCTAACATATATTGAACTCCTGGATTATAGAGTATGGGTATGTTCATTTTTGTAAATATTATAAATACTTCTCTAAAGTGATTATGCTAATTGACACAGTGTATAAGAATTTAAGGTTGCTCTTCATCTTCATTAACTTTTGATTTTGCTCTGAGGCTCTGATTTTCTATTTGTGACTAATGAAGTTGAGTACCTATTCACAATGAGTTCCTAGTTCTTTGGATATTTTTGTGTGAATTTTCTGCTTAGGACACTTTCCAGGTTTTCTCTTGGATTATTTATGTCTTTCAAACAGATTTGGAGTTCTTTATATATTCTAGAGCCAGGCCACATGTGTGTTGTAAACATCTCTTCCAACATGATGGGATATCTTTTCATGCTCTTAATGATCTCTTTTTTAAGTTAATTCTATTACTTATCAGAGAGATGCAAATCAAAACCACACACCTGTTAGAATGGCCAGCATCAAAACAGCAAAAGAAAAGAAGTGTTGATGAGACTATAGGGAAACTGAGACCCTTGTGCACAGTTAAAGGGAATGAGAAATGGTAGAGCTGCATGGGAATCCAGCATGGAAGTTCCTCGAAAAATTAAAAATAGTATAAATGTATTTATATGTTTAAAAGAGAGTATATAAAAACATATATATATACATATATATATATATAAACAGAACTACTATATTATTCAACAATACTGCTTCTGGGTATTCATTCAAAAGAACTGAAACCAGGATCTCAAAGAGACACTAATAATCAATAGTCATCGTAGTGCTACTGACAATAGCCAAAATGTGGAAACAACCTAAATGCCCATTGAAGAATGAATGGATAAAGAAAATGTGATATATCCACACAAAAGAATATTATTTAGCCTAAAAAAGCTAGTAAATTCACTGTATGTACCAACGTGGATGAACATTGAGGGTGTTATCTTAATGATGCCTTTTAATGAAGAAATCAATTTCCATGATATTCAATATGTCAATATTTCCCTTTTTGATTAGGATGCATGAAAATGTTACTGAATGAGAATTTAGGATCTGATTGATGGAGCTTTGGAACACCAGGTTAGAGTCAAAGAAGTACGTAGAAAGAACAAAGGAAGCTTATAAAGATTCCCCCCCCAACATTTGAGTGATTTAATCAGTGATATTTTAAACGTTATACCAGTGGTAACTATATAATGAATTGAAAAATTGAAGAAGAAACTGTAATCTTGGATATCAGTTAGAAATTCTTAAAGTAGACAGTGGCAAGCCATAAGACCCCTGAACTACATTGACAAAAAGAAATAGAAGTGAGTGTAGGAAATATTTCAAAGGATTAATGGAAACTACTCAATTAATAATATCAGTTGCAGAGTCCAGAACATGTAGTTATCCTGATACTACCATGTCTCTCACGTGCTATATCCAATTAATCATATCCTGTCAATTCTACAAGCTAGATAGCTGTAGGATCCATCCACTCCCCCCTCTTCCCCTGCTGGCTTTCATTGTTTTCAGCCGGGCCTACTGCAATAACACCCACACTGTTCTCCATTTCTGTCTTCAAAGCACCCTCAATACTAACAACTGGGCTTCTTTTTCTGAAATATGCATTGAATTATCCCATTTATCTGTTTAAATATCTTCATGAGTTCTTTGTCATTAAAAAATGAAGTTCATATTCTTTTATGAATCAAAAGGTCCTTTGTAGTTTCTCCAGGCAGTCCTTTGTGCTCACTGTCCATCCTTACATTTGCTAGATTTTCTAGTCAATGAGAGGTCTCCAATGTACATTGTATACTTCCGTCTCAACAGACTTAACTAATGCCTGTTCAAGTTAAAGTCTTTAAAAAAATCTCTTCACATAACTGAAACATTCCCAGATATAACTAATGGCAATGTTTCTTCTTCTTTTTTTAAGTTTTTGAACAGATGTTAACTTTATTTTAAAATGTTATTAACATATATTAATGTACATATTAATGGAGTTCAGTGTGATAATTTCCATATATCATAGGGCATGCACTGATAAAATCCACCCTCTCCCATGCTCACCCCTTGACCTCCCTGCATCCTTCCCAATTTCTAGTAACCACTATTGTAATTTAGGGTCAACTAATTTTTAGCTTCCATATACGATAGGGAACGTGGCATTTGTCTATGTTTGGCTAATCACTTAGCTCCTCTCCCATTTAAATTGCATCTTTTAAGTTAGCTCATTGCTTTCCACATGAATTCTTGGATTTTCAAAATTTCCTGTTCGCCTCCTTCACTCCAGGTTGTCTCCCAGCATATAGGCATGTGGTCTTTCAGCTTGTATTTTCTGGATCCTTGTGGACTATGGTTGGAGAGTCTTAACCTTGTCATCTCTGTGGACCAGTATCTGTCCTCAATGAATCCACAGCTGGTGTTACTGGGTCTGTCTGGTTATGGGTCACATGCTGGCATCAGTAATTGCTGACTGTGGGCCTTGCTTTTGCTCCAGTCACAAGATCCCTGCCTTTGGGGCTCTCATCTTCCTTACCCTTGGCCTCCTCAGTCCTTTCCTCTCTCCATCTCTGTGTCCCCACCAGGGCACTTGGAAACTTCTAGGCTGCTTGCACATCACACATCAGCCATGGAAACTCACCAGTGCCAGCTCAGGATGTCTATCTAGATTCCTTCCTGGAGTTCTCTGAGGCTTTACCAATGGAAGCCCCAGCCTTGGGCCCTATCCTTTGGAGGGCATCCCTCTAGTGCTCCTCCAGCCATACCCCTTACCAACCAGCAAGGAGCTCATCATAGGAAAGAGATGCCAAGAGAATGTGCTCTTCCTCTAGATCATACTTTGGGCACCCATGTGTCACACCCATAGCCCAGTTGTGACAAGGCAATGAGAAGGTTGCTGAAAGGCCACAGAGGGCCCAGTGATGGTGTGTAAGACATGTGATTTATTGGGGAAAGCTTATAAGAGGTCAGGGACTGCAAATCAAGAGTCAATAAATGGGATGGATTCAAATTAAAAAGCTTCTTCTCAGCAAAAGAAACAATCAATGAGGTGAACAGAGAGCCTACATTCTGGGAGCAAATTTTTGCCACATGCACATCAGATAGAGCACTGATCTCCAGGATGTATAAAGAACTCAAAAAACTTAACACTAGAAAAACAAACAACCCAACCAATAAATGGGCTAAGGAGCTGAACAGACACTTCTCAGAAGAAGATATACAATGGATCAATAAATATATGAAAAAATGTTTAACATCTCTAGTAATTAGAGAAATGCAGATCAAAACTACTCTGAGATTTCATCTCATGCCGGTCAGAATGGCAGTTATCAAGAATACAAGCAACAATAAGTGTTGGTGAGGATGTGGGGGAAAAGGCACGCTCATACATTGCTGGTGGGACTGCAAATCGGTGCAACCGATCTGGAAAGCAGTATGGAGATTCCTTAGAAAACTTGGAATGGAACCACCATTTGACTAAAGTATCCCACTCCTCGGTCTCTACCCAAAGGACTTAAAAAATAGCATACTACAGTGACACACTTCAATGTTTATAGCAGCTCAATTTACAATAGCTAAACTGTGGAACCAACCTAGATGCCCTTCGATAGATGAATGGATCAAGAAATTGTGGTATATATACATAATGGAATATTACTAAGCATTAAAAGAGAATAAAATCATGGCATTTGCAGGTAAGTGGATGGAGTTGGAGAGTATCATGCTAAGCAAAGTAAACCAAACCCAAAAAACCAAAGGCCGAATGTTCTCTCTGATAAGTGGAAGCTGATCTATTTTTTGGGGGGGAATGCAGGAAAGATGGAGGTATATTGATTGAGCAAAGGGGAGGGAGAGGGCATGGGGGCAGGAAAGACAGTGGAATGAGATGGACATTCTTACCCTAGGTACATGTATGACTGCACATATGGTGCAATGCTACATTGTGTACAACCAGAGAAATGAAAAGTTGTGCTGCATTTGTGTACAATGAATCAAAATGCATTCTGTCATACATACCTATTAATTAATTAAAAATATATAAAAAATAAAAAAATAAAAGCTGAGGAGTAGGAAAACACCATGTCCCTGAATGCTCTCTTTTGGTTCCCAATAGCCTAGCCAAGTTACGGGAAGAATGAGAGCAAGCCTGGGCTAGCATATTCAGACACATAATATCTTGAAGTACACTGGCTTTCTCTTACACACACTGGGAAGGAGGGCAAGTTAGTGTTATCTGTAGAATGTTACTTTCTTTCATGTACTTCAGGACAGTTACTCCTTGGGGTTCTGATCATGCAAGCAAATTAAGCAAGCTAATGCTGAAGATGTCACTGCTTCTACCGTCTAACATATGAAACCCCTCTCTCAGGTGGTGACTGGAACAGACCCAATGGCACTGTGGAGAGGATGCGAGTCACTCATCCAGCCAGTTGCCACTAAACAAGTGCCATGAGGAACAATGTTCCTTTTTTGAGCATTTTCTACACTGGTCAATGAAAATGGTGATAGCTTTGCCCTGCATGCAGGCATGAACTGAAAGTTTGGTGGCGCCATTTACAAAAATATGAAAGTTGGGAAAATCTACTTTGACTTCAGTGATGTTGGTTTAAGATTCTGGAAGGAAATCTAGTCAGAGCTGTGCAGCAGGTAGTCAGAAAGAGGGAGTAAAGGTAGGAGGCTGAGTGTGAGGATTATTATTATTATTTGCATTTGAGTACCTTTGAAATTATAGGAATGTGTGAGTTTGTTAAGAGGAAGAATATAAGAAATGAGATTAAAAGGCATACATTCACTTCTTCCTTTAAATAGAACATGTATACATCTGTAATCTTCAATAATATTTATAATTTAAAATATCTTTAAATAATAATTATTTTCTGATAATAATAGCATGTAAGCTTCTTACAGAACATTGGGAAATTTTTACAAATTTATAATCCCAACATTCAGATATAACCATTTGTAATATATTTCTTCTCCGTTTCTTTGCTAAGTTGATAAATTTTTATTGCAAAATCAGGATCATTGTATTCCAAAAGTCTATTCTGGGTCCTGATTTTTGTTTTGAATAGAGGTACAGAGGCTCAAGTGATTAATATCTCAGTGTATTGTCTAAACACTGACCTGTGCTTTCTTTCTCTCCCTCCCTTCCCTCTTTCCTTCCTTCATTTCATTTTTCTATTCATACATTTATCTTTCTATTTATCCTCTTCCATCTATCCATCCACCCATCCATTTATTCACTCATTCATCCAATCTATCATCTTCTTCCTTATTTCCTTCTGAGCCCAAACAACTATTCTCTATAATTGACATATAGGATTTTCTTTGCATATGTTCCTTGAAAAATATGTAATTTGTGTGTATATGCATTTTACTTCTTCTGAAATAATTATAGATTTACAAGTTGCAAAAAAATGTACATGGATGTTCCTAGAATACTTAACTCAGACCTCTACAATGCCATGTTAACTAAGCCATAGTATTTTATAATCACAGCACATCATATAAACCAGAAAACTAGGCATTGGCAAGTTTGTTATTGTTTAGATATGAGGTGTCCCCCAAAAAGCTCATGTGTGGGATAATGCAAGAATTTTCAGAGGTGAAATGCTTAGTTATGAGAAATATAATCTAATCAATGGATTAATCCAAACTGGGCAGTAGCTGTAGGAAGGTATAAGTTACTGGGGGTAACTTTGGGGTTTATATTTTTGTCTCTGGTGAGCAGAACTCTCTCTCTCTCTCTGTTTCCTGGCTATCAGGGTCCTGAGCTGCTTTCCTCTGCCATGCTTTTCCACCATGATGTTCTGCCTCCCTCTAACTTAGAGCTATGGAGCCAGCTGACCAGGGACTGAGACCTCTGAAATCATGAGGCAAACTTTTCCTCCTCTAATTGTTCTTGTCAGGTCTTTTGGTCACAGTGATGAAAAAGCTGACTAAAACACAATCTAAAAAACTTATTGTGGGTCTAGGAGTTTCACAGTCACTCATTTGCCAGTCTGCTTGTGTGCTTACAGTACTATGTAATTTTAGCTTCTTGTAGCCACCAGGACATTTGAGACACTGAATTACTCCATCATCATGACCACAGAACTTTTACCTGCTACTCCTTTGCAGTGACACACCCACTCCTTGCCCATCCCTGAGCCCTGATGACCAGTAAATCTTCTCTATCTCTATACTTTTATTTTCAGAGTGTTACATAAATGTATTCATAGAGTATGTAACCTTTTGAGATAGGCTTTTTTAAGTCATTCTAATTCCCTTGAGATCTATCCATGCATATATCCATTCCTTTTTATTACTGAGGAGTAATTTATTAGATGTATTACAAACATTGTATTTTTAATTTACATAAATGATATTTTGCTGTGGACAGCGAGATGTTATGTATTCATTTTTCAACAGCATATTTTCCAGAACTATTCTTGTTTCTATGCATTTCCAACCTCCACATAGTATTTCTTTTTTCTTTTTTTTTGGTATTGGGGATTGAACTCAGGGGCACTTGAACACTGAGCCATATCCCCAGCCCTATTTTGTGTTTTATGTAGAGACAGGGTTTCACTGAGATACTTAGTGCCTCGCTGTTGCTGAGGCTGGCTTTGAACTCGCGATTCTCCTGTCTCAGCCTCCCTATCCACATAGTATTTCTTAATGTATGCTTCGCACATTTTACAGATAAATTCCCTCAAAGATGGATACCTAGATTGTCTCCAATTCTTTACCATCACAAGTAATACTGAAGTAAATATTATTGCTCATTGCACTTAAGGTTATATATAAAAATGTCTCTGGAATACTCATATCTAAGCATGAAACTTCTAGGTTATAGTGACAGTGATGTTATACTAATTTGACTAAATCCGGACAATTTGTACACTTGCCAGTGGCACACAAGGGTTCCCTTATTTCCATGTCTCAAACGTCACCAGCTATTACAATGGTTCCTGGTTTTGCTAGTATTATAGGCATAAAGGGATAGATCACTGTCATTTGTATTTTTAAATTTCTATAATTTATTAATTATTTTAACCACTTCTTCATATGATTGTCTTTTGGCTTATCTCAAGGCTGGCTTTGAATTTGCGATTCTCCTGCCTCAGCCTCTCCAGCCATTGGGATTACAGGCTTGCACCACCGTGACTGCCTGATATTTTAGATACTAACCACTTGTGAATTTTAGAAATTTCAAATGATTTTTCCTAAGCCCTCTTCTATTTGTTAACTTCTGCCATGGTGTTCTTCATTTATGAAATCCTTAATATTTAAGTAATCAAGATTATTATTATTATTATTATGGGTTTTCTTCTTTGTGCAGAAAGGAATACTTCCTTTCCACTAGTTCTGTACTCGGATGGCATACTCTTTCCTCAGCCGAGGGTTGTCCCTCCTTCCAGTTGCTTGGACCTCAAGCTCTTGTCATCCTGGACTCATTCTTCTCTTATATTCCTTATCAATTTGTCAGGGAATTTCTGCTTTAGTTTCAAAACTTCTAGAGTCTGACTGCCCTGTCCCGCCTTGACTGCCACCATCCAAGCCCTTATTCCATCGTCTCTCATTTGGGTTATTGCGATGACCCTTTACCCCTTACTGTCTTTTGGGACAAAGGAGCCTGAGGATTCCTGCAAAAGTACAAACCAGATGTCGCCCTTCCTCTGCTGGAAACTTTCCAGTGACTCCCCACGTTAAGCCCCAAACTAACTCAGCTCTTGCCACGCTGCTTCTCGGCTTCCGGTTCTGGACCGACCTGGGAACACCTGCCCTTGCGATACTTGCTCTCCCTGTAATATTCGTCCCGTGGCTACCTCCCACACGGCCTTGAGGCCTCTGTTCCAACAGCACCTTCTCCTTGAATCCAACCCTGAGAACGCATTTTAAAATTGTGACTTCACACCCTTGCGCTCCCTGCCCCACCCTTCTTCCCCATTCCCTGATCTATTATTTGTTATGTGGATTGTCGAGGTCTGTCTCTGCTAGGATTTAAGATCCTCCAAGGCAGGAATCTTGGTCTGATTTGCAAACTGATATGTGCTTAGCACCTAGGATAGCGTTTTACACAGAGCATGCTCACTAAATATGTAATTGATGTATAAACAAATGCAAATTCAACGTATAAACGAATTAACATTATAATGTAATGTCTCACCTTTAGATCTGGGGAGTTCAATGATTTGTGGTACTGCCTTCATTGCATATTAAGCTCCCATCCATATATGATTCTGTTTCTGGTCCCTTAATTCTATACCACTGGTTTTTGTACTTAATTATTGTATTATGTATTTATTTATTTATTTGGCACCAGGGATTGAACTCAGGGGCACTCGACCACTGAGCCACATCCCCAGCCCTATTTTGTATTTTATTTAGAAACACGGTCTCACTCAGTTGCTTAGCACCTCACTGTTGCTGAGGCTGGCTTTGAACTCGCAATCCTCCTGCCTCGGCCTCTCGAGCTGGCAATTATTGTATTATTTTAATTATGGCTTTGTGGTATGCTTTTATTTTGATGGAGGGACGAATCCTATTGTTAACTTTTTATTGACATTGATTTAGACATTCATGAATCTTTCTCCTTCATATAAATGTATTGATTTTTTTCTTAGAAAAATGAACTTTAAATTGGAACTATATTTATAGATAAGTTTGTAAGTGTATTGGGGGAGGGGAGGAACTATTTTTAGAATATTTTATAATTTTATCTAGGAGCGTGGAATGCTTTCTCTATTATGTCACATTTTCCTTTACATCCTTTAATATAGTTCTAACATTTTTTTTCTTGTAGTTATTACTAATTCTGTGTAAGTTGCTGAATACCTTAAAATGCTGCTATGAATGGTCTTTTCAATAGTTTTTAAAATAATTACTCATTATGTAGAGAAGTGTTGATTATTATCCTAAGTTGTAGACTGAACATAGATCCAATGACATTGCTCCCCTCCTTTTATCTCCAATGGCTTACTCTGCAAGTTTTGCTCACAGATGGTCCTATCATCTGAAAATAACCATGGTGGGCTGGGGTGGTAGCTCAGTGGTAGAGCACTTATCTAGCATGTGTGAGGCACTGGGTTCGATTCTCAGCACCACATTAAGTAAATAAATAACATAAAGATATACAAAAAAAAAAAAATAACCATGGTTATCTCCTCCTTTCCCATGCTTATAGCCCTCCTGGGCTTTACTTACAGCGGTGAGAGTGGGCTTGTGTTCATGATCCTAGCATCTGAAGTTTCTCCATAGCATGTCATATTTGCTCTTGGGAATGTTTACCACATTAGGGAAGTTCTGCCTTATTGCTAATTTTGTAACATGAAAGAAAAAAACAAACAAATAAAAAAACTCCTATCAAACCCTAAGCAGTGTTGAAATGCATCAAAGCTTCTCAAGTGCCCTAACCCTGACACTGTCTGCTCTGTTCCAGAGAGGGATAGAGGGGAGGGAGTGGAAGTTTGTCAAGAACCATGAGCACCCGAAGCTGCCCTGCTCTTTTCATGGGACATTATGGCATCTGTTTTCTCCCATATCTTTCAATACTTTTCATGCAGAGGTTGATTTTTTTTTTTTTTTTGTACCAGGGATTGAACCCACTGAGCCACATCCCCAGCCCTTTTTTTTATATTTTATTTAGAGACAAGGTCTTGCTGAGTTGCTAAGGGCCTCACTAAGCTGCTGAGGCTGGTTTTGAACTTGTGATCCTCCTGCCTCAGCCTCCTAGGCTGCTGGGATTATAGGCATGCACCACCACACCTGGCCAAAGGGATGATTTTTAACAATTGTTGAAAGTATCACAAGTTAGAATATGTAACCATCTCTCATATTTTATAGTCCTTAACATTTTCTGTAATTAAAAGTATATTAGTGACATTATAGTATAAATGTGCCTCAAAATCTTACCTTTTGTTATTCTGAAAAAAGTACAAAAATAGGAAGTCCTCAATTTGTATTATTAACCAGTATTTTAAAACTAGAAATTTTATGTGTTTTAGGAGCACAGTGTTTACCTCATTTTAAGGTCCATTCAGATGGACAGTGAGAACAAGGCCTCCATGAGGCTTCCACCTGAAAACTAATATCTAATTTTGAATATTTCATTCTATGAAGAAAAGAACATCCATGAAGATCACGTGTCTACACTAAATTTTCAAAATCAATTAAAAAGTATTTCAGGAGGCCTTGAAAGCTAAAAGAAGCCAGATCTAGGCAGTTAGAGTTTTTAAAAAGACATTTTATGGTTGAAATGATGAATATTCTGAAAAACAACATCGTTTTTTGAAAAACATTGAATGTGGATAGGTCTGTACATTTTCTGGGTTTTTCACAAGCTCTCTGGCTAGAAAAGAAAAGCCTTGAAACCATAATCAAGAAAGGTCACAGGCAGGTTCACTTAAGATTTCAGGCACAATAAAACTGTAAAGTCTGCCATTTTCATGCTGCTTTGCAATTTTCTGCTTTGAGGATTGATGTCTGTGAACCTCTGACAGAATCACCTTTCTGCTTTCTTCTGTGCACATGCAACTCAACTGTCCCTTCCTGACACAGGAGGAATGTGTGGGATTGTGTGCACACGTCTGTGAAAAACTACCTTCAAAAGTACCTCAGGCTAATTTTAAGCTTAGCATCCGTCTAGCCATTTTCTCCACTTAAACTTTCTCTTTCGGGGCAAAGACATGGCAAGTGGGCATGGGGAGAGTTTGGAGAGTTTGGATTTTAAGGTAAAAAGAAGGTGGGAAATTGAAAAGCAAGTTCAGGTTCCTTTTAGGAATAGGAGCAGTTATTAAGCCACAAATGAAGAACCAAGGACTTCTGTCCCTCTTAAGCACTGAGAGCCAGGAGATAATTTCCTCTAAGATCTCCAGGAAGTATAGGAGGGGTGTATACATTTGAAATACATTTCCAGGCCATTTCCTCCTTCTGCACCCCAAATGTGGGAGCCATATTTCCAGTCCCCGTCAACACCCAGGCACTGAATTTCTCCTTTCTCTCCTACCACTAGGGGGTGATGAGGAGTAAAGAGGAGAAACAGCCTGCAAGATGGCGGAAAGGCCATTGCTCTGGGCGTCCTGGCACCTGGTGCTGATGCCAGTTCAGTGCTGAGCTCCGACTAGAACAAAGTTGAAGCCACTTCACTTCTTTGAACCTCAATTTTATCACTTGCCAAGTGATAACTGTGTGGCTGGCATCTATGGTCCCTGTTAGTTCAGGGGTTTGGTGACTGTCTGACTTCTCCCTCCCCAGTGGTCCCACCACTGTTTGGGTTTGACCCTGGCTCTTTCTTAACACACTCTCTCAGGTCTTGAGTGGCTAGTGCTTCCTTCCTGAGCATATCATTCCTGCACAGATCCCAGTTGGTGGCAGAGACCCCTTTAAGGTATGGTATGCTCCGAAGTTAGAACCATTGAGGAATTTTAAAACACTCAAAGAACTTTCAGAGGTGGAGAAGACACACCACCAGTCTTCTACCTTTCTATTTTCTCTTTTAATGCATGATTTAGGGAACACATCCCACTTCTTTGAGTCTTAATGTTCCCATCTGTGAAACAGTGTTCATTTTCCTTATTCATGCAAAGGTGTGATTAATTCTTATAAACCTTGAGGTTTTGATGAGAGACACTACAGAAGCATAACATATAATTATACCTAATTACAGAGCATCTGTGGATAAAATGCACTCAAAACGACAATATCTTTACCTGAAGACAGAGAAATAGAAGTGTGAAAATGGATAGAGAAGAGGTGACGAAGGAAGGAGAAATAAAGGGGGAGAGTGATAATAAGCAAAGCAGAATGGAATAGGGTCAGAGAAGAACAGTTTTAAAAATTTAAGTGGGAGAAAAAAAGAGAACCATAACAAAGAAACAAATTGTTCAGAATTTATTAGGAATTTATGATAGGTATTATGGCTACTATAAACAATAATACACATAATAGCTAAAATTAGCTATGAGAGCCCCAACAGCTCTCAGCATGTGCTGTAGCTAGAATTCTAAGATGGTCCCATGATCTCTGCCTTTGGCGGTCATGTTATTTCACATGGCAAAGGGATTCGGGAGATGTAATTACAATTATTGATCAGTTCATACTACAAGAGAGAAATTGACCTCATCGTGTGAGTTCTTGAAAAGCAAGGAGTTTTCTTGGCTAATAATAGAAGAGGAAACCATGATGGTGTTCTCTGGCCTGGAAGGAAGTAATTATATTTTGAGCTGCCTCCGCAGGCCACTTGGGAAGGGCCTGAGATTGACCTCCAAGAACTGGAAGTACTCAGCAAGGACAGGCAGACTTCAGTCCTACAATTGCAAGGAACTAAATTCTGCCAACAACAAATATGAGCTTGGAAATGGATTATCTCCCAAACACAGCAGGTCAACAACTGGGTTTCTGCCTCACAAGCAGGGAACCCAATCATGCCACGTGAAACTGATTTGTAAAACTGAACTGAGGAAAGGGTTATATCAAGCTGCTAAGCTTGTAGTTTGCTACTTGACAATGGAAAACCAAGGTTGCACGTTAATATGAAATAGAAATAACTGCTTTATAACATTGTTCAACCAGCTAAAGCTCTTTCATTGATTGGCTTCTGGGCCACTAGTTAAAATATAGGAGTCACAACAGTAAAATTTGGGGTTCCAAGGAGAGCAAGGAAAAATGAAATTTTAACAAACTCTGTTATCTTATTTAATGCAGATTTAACATGTAAAATAAGAATAGCATTGCTATATGTGTACAGGTAACATCTTTAGTTGTATGTTTGTAAATCAAGCCATGTTTTGGGGGATTGTTACATGGGGGAGGGCAACTGGTTTGAAAGGAAGGAGATATTTTTTGCATATCATAAAATCTCTACCAACTTATTTTTGTGATATGCAATTTTCCATTTCTTAGGTTTCTTTATGGCAAGCTCCTCCTACAGGAAGAGTTTCATTGACAGGTAGCAAAGTAGACTTTTAAAAATTATATCTTCTGTGTATGTTTTATGCCATTTTCTAATAGAGCACTTGCCATATAATGAAAGGACCAAGAAAAGGAAATCATAGGCATATTTGGAAAGGTGAGAAAACATAACTAATTAATGCATTTCTTCTTTTACAGTTTCTAGCACCAACCTTTCCTGTTTTATATATCAAGTTTACAGGCAAGGACAGTTTTTTTTTTGTTGTTGTTGTTGTTCTTTTTAGATATACATGATGATAGAATGTATTTTGACATATCATACATACATGGAGTATTCTTGTGGTTGTACACGATATGGAGTTCCACTGGTCATGTACTCAAATATGAACATAGGACAGTTATGTCTGATTCATTCTACTGTCTTTTCTATTTCCATCACATCTCCCTTGCCTTCATTCTCCTTTGTCTAACCAGTGAGCGTTTATTCTCCCCCTTCTTATTGTGAGTCAGCATCCACATATCAGAGAGAACATTCAGCCTTTGGATTTGGGGGATTGGCTTATCTCACTTAGCATAATAGTCTCCAGTTTCAATCATTTACTGGCAAATGCCATAATTTCATTCTTCTTTACAGCTCAGTAATATCCCATTGTGTATATATACCACAGTTTTGTAAATCCATTCATCTGTTGATCCCACAGTTTAGCTCTTTGAATTGAGCTGCTATAAACATTGATGTGGCTGCGTCACTGTAGTATGCTGATTTTAAGTCCTTTGAGTATAGACTGAGGAGTGAGATAACTGGGTCAACTGGTGGTTCTATTCCAAGTTTTCTGAGGAATCTCCACTCTGCTTTCCGTAGTGGTTACACCAATTTGCAGTCCCGCTAGCGATGTATGAGTGGACCTTTTTCCTCTACATCCTCATCAACATTGATTGTTACTTGTATTCCGGTCAAGGACAGTTCTAAGAAGTTAGTAATAATGTCCTGCCCTTCCTCCTACCAAGCTAACCAGCAGCTCTGCTTGATGTACTTTCTAATGTGTGTGATGCCACCACTCCTTCAGCTCCCAAGACTTCAAAGCTCTGAGTCATCCTCCCTCCCTCCCATTCCCTAATCCCTCATATCCTTTAGTTGCCAAAGTCCTACAAAATTTTTCTTTCCCCTGAGCTGCCATTAACTTAATTCAAGTCCTTGTTAGGATTTGCCAGATTTTCAGCACAGCCTCTTAGGTCATTTGGTTGTCTGATTCCCCATCACCATCCATTCAACAAATCACTTACAGGGCATTCCTTCCAAAATGCTGTACGGTTCTCGTCTGGGCTTTCTTCACTCAAAGATGTTTAATATCTCCTTTGGCTCACAGAAAAAAGTTCATATTCCTTACTTGGGTATTAAATATCTCCACAATACGAACTCAATTTTTTTTTTTTAGCCTATTTTCCAGTGCTTTCTCCATGTGTACTCTATTCTTTAGCTGAGTTCAATTCTTGTGTTCCTTGAAATGTGAATTTTGGAATCAAATAAGGTTGTAACAAATTCCTAATTCCACAAGTTACTGGGTATGTGAACTTGGACAGTCTCTCCTAAATCTCCATTAGCTTCCATTTTGTCATGTGTAAAATGGAAGTAATACTATCTCTCATGGAGAGTCACTGAATGAAATAAGATGATATATATAAATTTCTGGGCATGAGGCCTGATGGGCAAGTAACGAATAAAGGATACTATTTACTATTATTTTTTGTCTTCTCCCTTTCTCTCCTCTTTTTTTTCCTCTTTTCTTTTTTTTTCTGTATCTTATATGTCCATATTCTTATTCTCATGCCTGGTATATTTTGCCTCCTTGCTTTTTGTTTGTGATGCTTTCTCAGTCAGAATGTCAATCCTGCCTATTTAATTGCACATTACCATCCATGGTGGTGACATCCCCAAATCCCTCCCACTGCAAAGGAAAGATAGTCCAATCAATTTCTGTTGACTCTTTTCTTTGCAGAGACTGGCTTGGGAGACAGTATGTGACTCAATTCTAGACAATGAGATGAGAAATAAATCTGCTGCTAAAAGGCCTTTCCTTTTCAATGGAGGAAACTGTCCCTCATCATCATTCAGACTTGACTATCTCTGAATGTGGTGCCTGAACTAGTACTACCCAAAAGTGCCTCCAAAAACAGAGAAGAAAATGGAGAGAAAACTAGACAGATGTCCTGATATCAGCCATGCTGTGTCTAGAGCCTATTCTATCTCTGATCTTATCATGTGATATAAAAATCTTTCCTCCCCAAAGCTTGTTGTGGCTTTGTTCTTGCAACAGAAGGATTTTAAAATATTTACTATCTTTCAAGGCTAAGTTAGAATGCTATTTTCTTCTCTTTTCTTTTTTTAGGGCTGGGGATTGATCTCAGGTATTTAACCACTGAGCCACATCCCCAGCCCTTTTTTGTATTACATTTAGAGACAGAGTCTCACTGAGTTGCTTAGCACCTCACTAAGTTGCTGAGGCTGGCTTTGAACTCGTGATCCTCCTGCTTCAGCCTCCTGAGTGGCTGGGATTATAGGTGTGTGCCACCATGCCTGGCAAAATGCTATTTTCTTGATGAAACTGTCCCCCGTTTCTCCAGAAGGTGTGAGCATATTCTCTGTCTCTGTATTCCCATGGCTCCTTGGAGACGTGCCCCTGTCACAGGCTGCCATGGAGGGTTGTCGTGTGTGCTGGTACCTTTGGCTCACTGGAGTAGTGTTCCATTGAAGGCAGGGACTGCATCTGAATCTCCTTAAGAGTGTCCCATGGTGTCTTGTTCAAGGACACTTCTTCCAATAGGCCATTTGTTATTTGTTGGGCTTCTGTATGTTGACTTTTTATAGTTTGGATACAATTCAGTTCTTCTTTTAAAAGGACAATGGTCCACATAGATAGATATGTAGGTTCCCTTTCAAAGTTTCTTGTATGAGAATATTTTTTAAAACACAACACTTTAGAGAGGAACCCCAAATAGATTTTATTTGGAAGCTTCCTGGTAGCAGAGAACCTAAGAGGTTATGGATATGAGTGAAGAGAAGCTGGGTGCCATAGTGCACGCCTGTAATCCCAGCAGCCTGGAGACTGAGGCAGGAGGATTGTGAGTTCAAAGCCAGCCTCAGCAACTTAGTGAGGCCTGAAGTAACTCAGTGAGACTCTGTCTGTCTCTAAGTAAAATATTAAAAAAGGTTGGAGGATGTGGCTCAGCGGTTAAGCACCCCTGAGTTCAATCCCCAGTACAAAAAAAAAAAAAAAAAAAAAAAGTGAAGAGAAGTAAAATCTAGGAAATCTGTTTCATGCAACCTTTCAGTAACGCTAAGGGACATTGTGAGCAGGTCCATGGAAAACATATTTTTTCACATATACCGATGGCCTGATTTGTGACAGAGGAGAACAAGTGTCCTTTCACTAGTATATTTGCAGGGCAGGAGGATAAAAATTGTACACAAGTGTTTTTTGAAAACAAAAAGTTGATAAACGTACAATTTCTTCCACCTGAGCCATCTCCTTATCATTTCATTTTCAGACTCCAAATACCAATTACCCTGAAGATGCTCACATTAAGAAACAAAATATTTAAACAGTCTGACTTCATTGCCACCTGGCATCCATCCTTTAATATAAGCCTATGATAATTTTTTAACTGTTTATGTTATTATTTGGAATTGAAGGCTACATCATGGTTTTCCTTGGGTAAGAACTAAAAATCCCTTGCTCTGTCATTAACTTAGAGTATAATGAAAGGTCATGGAATTTGCCTGCAGGATTTGAAATACTAAAGCTGGTAGATTCTCATCTTCTACAGTTGGTTTCAATGTGTCCGTGTCTGAAATAGGGAATATTTGACCCAAATTAACTCTCAGCCATCTGATATTATGATGTATATATCTGTTATTCCAAAAGCTTTCAAGAAAAGACTTGAAGGAATTAGACTCTCTAGAAGCCTAGAAATGGAACGTGGAGGAGGAAATGACAAGGGGCTCCGGATGGCTCTTGGGAGGCTCGAGGGAGGGGGGTTCACTTACACAAACTCTCTCTCTCTGATGTCAAGTTTGGCACCTGCACTTATGCTTTGAAGGAGCATGTAGCATCTTCCCAGTGCTGGGCAGGCTGGGTGGTTTATAGCGCCTTGGCCCAAAGGAGCCCATCATGCTGGGTGTGGGCCTGAGCTGGGGCAGCGGGCACATCTGTACCCCGGCATGAGTTAGTCATGACTGTACTCAGCAGCTGCTCTGCTCTTTAGTAAACACTTCTTATTGCCCCACTGGCAAGGCTCCCAGAGTGAGGCCTTTCTTTCCAACGTGTCTGCTGGTGGAGAGCCACTGTGAGTGAGGAATGAATGGCTCTCCACCAGCGGACAAAGGGGTGCCGCTGGAGACCTCCCTGTGTCAACTTGTCTAGCTCCCTCTGTGGTCTTTATGAAGACCTGGATCTTCTGTTATTTCTTAGTCTGAGTTTAACACTTAAATAATTAGCAACCTCATTTTGTTCTTGTTATGGTTTTTTTTCTGTTTGTTAATTCAATTATTTTCATCACTTTAACAAATTTTTTTTGAGCATCTACTTGGTGTCAGGCAACTTTATCTATACAGAGGACACGGCAGCAGTAGTGGACCAGGAAAACTCGGTCTCTATGATTCACTCAGTTCATGATCAAAAGTAGGGGTCCAAAAATTAAAGAATTATTTATTGCTGGCGTGTGCCTCCAGCCTCCAAGGCTCTTTCTCCAGACTTTTACATGTCAGGCTTCATGCTTTTCATGTCTCAGCTCTGCCCAGACCTCTCTGGATCACCCAATCTCAAGATACCCCACCTCCAAGTCCTTCTCTGTCCCATCACCCTCACCCACAATCACCAAATCCAAACATCTCTGAACACTAGAAATTTTCTCCCCAATAATTTTGGTGCAAACTAATTGGTACCAAATGGTGTGAGGCTATAACCTTCATTTATTAAATTTATTTTGAATATTTATGTATTTTACAGCAGACACATCCATGCATTTGTTCGTGAGAGGCTGCCTTAGACCCTATGTTTTAATGAACACTGTGTGGCTTTTCTAAAATTCAAAAATCATGAATTTGGAAATCCTTCTAGTCCTAATGGTTTTGGATAAAGGACTATAAATCTGTCCTTCCTCATTTGTCCTGTTTACTTCCCAAACAGTAACGATAGCAGCTACCTTGTCCCTTTTGTTCCCTCTATCTGGAATCCAACACAGAAACCAGATGCTTAATGAATAGCTGCTATGTGAATCAATGAATTTTTTTTTGTTTTAAATGTTTTTTTAGTTGTAGATGGCCACAATACTTCTATTTTATTTATTTATTTTTATGTGGTGCTGAGGATCGAACCCAGTGCCTCACATATGCGAGGGGAACACTCTACCACTGAGCCAGAGCCCCAGCTCTCAATGAATGTTTTCATATGTCAAATACCTCAAGTTCAGGGATTGATTGGCCTTGGGGGAGAATAGAGGGGATACCAGAGAAGTTTCCTTGAAAAAATTGACATTAAATCTAAGACTTATTATCCTTCCTCCCCCTAATCCCCCTTCACTCCCTTCTGCCTAATCCAGAGTACCTGTATTCCTCCCCAGCCCCCCTCCCCTTACTATGAATTAGCATCCACATATCAGAGAAAACATTCGGCCTTTGGTTCTTTGGGACTGGCTTATTTCACTAAGCATGATACTCTCCAGCTCCATCCATTTACCGGCAAATGCTATAATTTCATTCTTCTTTAAGGCTGAGTAATATTCCATTGTGTATATAAACTATTTTCTTTATCCATGTATCTGTTGAAGGGCACAAATTTCACTGTCATGTATAACTAATTAGAACAAAAAAATCATACGTTTTGTTATTGCTGTATTAAAAACATCTAAGATTTAAATAACTTCCTAACTAAAGTCAAGAAGGATGGGAAAGGAGAAAAGAAACAGTACAAGCCAAGGAGAGTCTTAAATTTGAAGGAGCGATCAAAACTCAGAGAGGATGGAGTCAAGGATTTCAGGGAACAGGGTTTGAAAGGGATGAGACTCAACAGCAAGTGAAGGATTTAAAAACTCTGTTAAAGGATTTGGATCTTCTTCCTTGGGCAAAGAGATATCTTCCTAAAGGCAGCAACTCATTTAGTCCTGCCAACAACGTGCAAAGCTGCTGCTGTTGCTCTGCTTTACGGTTGAGCAATCCAAGAGTCCTGGGAGTTCGAGGGACCAGCCTGGCATGGTGCTCTTGTTCTGGGCTCTGATGGTGAAAAATCTTTATGGAAAACAGAATACCTCTGATGACGAAAAGTCACCACCATCACTGTGGTGATGGAGTCCATCACTGGACTCCCAAGTGTCCAGGCTCGCTGCAGCACTAAACTGATGATGTCAGAGTCATGGGTTTGGTCTCTGAGGGTGCTAATTAGATTTGGTCTCTTCCACCAGTGGATCCCACACCTCTATCTCCACCAAGAGTCTTACAAGTTCAGTGCTTTAGGTGCACAGCGGATGGCCGGCTGTGATAGGACAAGCATCACTGCATAAAACAAAGTAGCCCAGCAAGCCCAGACTATTTGGGCAGCAAGGTTCATGTGCATATAGGACTGCAGGTCATTAGCTATACACTCAGATGTTATAAAAGATATGGGACACTTGTTGGCCACTTGTAGAGGTGATAGGTAACTGGGAAGTAGATGTGAACACTGTTAGAAGGGTTTAAATTTCACATCCACACGTCTGCATTCTTTCCCCTTCTTTAACAGAATCCACTGGCCTTCACTCTGTCTCATAAACTTCAAAAGTCCTTCCTGTTGTTCTAAACCGACCTCATGTAAGCATGAAAATATGTTATTCCAAAATGCAGAGGGCTAAACCATGTATATTGATTAGAGCTGCAATTTTTGTTAGCAACTTAAATGTTTGTCTGTGAGTCGTAGCATATTCGTGGACTACCATCTCCCGCAGAAGCCTGACTTGACCTTCTTGAGTGGTTGGGTCAGTTGGATCACTCCTAGCCAAATGCACACGCACACAAATGGGCAATGGGTCGCCTCTGTATTATGTTCTAAGGCGTTCGTTATGGATTTCAGAGTTCTTTCTCTTTGTGAATTCTAGGATCCCTTCCTTCAATGGAAAAAGAAAGGGTATATGTTGACTTCTGCTACAGGTCCTTATAAGATTTATAAAGAAGGTTCTAGCCAACATGCAGCTGCACTGTGGCATGATGGATACAGCCTGGTTTTGGGAGTCAGAAGACCTAGGCCTGATTGCCAAGTCTATTTCTCCTTATGAATTCTTGGAAATGTAGCTAATCTGTCGGAATCTGTTTTCCCACTTGCAACATGAGAAAATTTCGACCTCATAAGTATGTTGTGAGGATTGAGATCGTACATGTGAAAGGTATGTTGAAAGAATCGTGCAAGTGCCTGCTATGCATATTACTAATTTATACTGCAAATAGGGAAACTTTAGAGGTTGTTTAGATATAAGAGTGAATTCAGTTGTGTTTGGATGGCTTAAATGTGGAGATTGACAAAGTGGGCTCTTTAGAATGAGTTCTACTCTCATTTGTAGACTTTTATGACAGTTATATTGTAAGAAGTACAGTTGAATTAATGAGGAATTTGAGCAAATGCTAAAAAGAGTCTTAGGGAAAAAAAAAACCCTTAGAGCAATACTATGTTTAACATTAGCATGTCAGGTAAAATGTTTGAAATATTTTAGTGATGTTTTCTAGAAATTTCTTCAGCTGTTACTGTCAAGTGGTCAGTCTGATGTACTGCGGCAGGCCGTGACATTGATTCTCCACATGAGTCCGTTCATGGCCCATCCATTCAGCACGTGGACCTAACATAGCTAGGGAGATTTGGAAGCATCTTGAATTATCCTGGGCCTTTGATTTACCTTGTTAAATATATCAGTAGTCCAGATTTTTAATAAATGTAGATAAATAGAGGAGTGAGTGAAAAAAATAATCTTGGCGGCCATGGTGCCTTGAATTTTAAATATTACAGAAGTTCAGACAGCTCGGATAATGTGACTTTGTCATAAAGGGAGATTATTTTGTAGGGAAGCTGGTGGTATACATTGAGCAAAATTTCTGTCATGCCGGGCACAGTGGCACATGCCTATAATCCTAGTGACTCGAGAGGCTGAGGCAGGAGGATCGCAATTTCAAAGCCAGCCTCAGCAAGTTAGGCCCTAAGCAACCTAGTGAGACCCTGTCTCAAAACAAAAAAAATTAAAAGGACTGGGGATGCAGCTCAGTGATTAAGCACCCTTGGGGTCAATCCTCAGTACCTAAATAAATAAATAATTAATTAATCTCTACTCATAACTCTGCTTTGCTAGTGCCTTGTCTGAGACCTTAGTCTCAGCTTATCTATAGGTCTGTAAAATGGAGATAGTGAATGGTACCTTCATATGATTACTGTTGGATGGTTTGAGTGTGGAAATTGAAAAGTGGGCTCTTGAATGACTTCTGTCATTGGTAGAGTTTTGTGAAAGCTGTGTAGTAACAGGGACAGTGGAGTTAATGAGGAATTTGAACAAATATTAAAAGGTGTCTTAGGAATCAACCCTTAGCGCAGCACTAAGGCAGTCCGTATGAACCACAGCCAGGTGCCTAAATGAGCAGTCCACAATGTCTGTCATATTCGTCAATTAGTTAACAACTTTTTAAAAATGGTCTTTCAATCTGTTTCTGCAACATCTTTTCCCCAACAAAGACAGCTAATCAGCCAGAAGCAAAATCCGATGCTATTATTTTGACTCCAGGTCTATTACTCTCCTAATGAAAGAATAGAGAAAAAAACTTAGAAGTATAATTGCTGCAGACCTGGGCCATGGCCTTGAGAAAGCCCAAGGATGAGCAGGGGTTAGGGCTTATGAGCTTGAGGCTTTGCAAATGCTTGAACTCAAAATGCATCGAAAAAGGAACAGCAAAGAAAAGAAAGCGACCTGATATTCCATACCCAATATACACTTGTGGGGTAGGGATTTGTGGAAAGAACTCTCAAGTGGAGAAAAGAAATATTAAAGCAACAGAGTTTTACCAAACCTATGAGCAAAAAGAAATTCTTTGCTAAAGAAACAACACTCTTAATATTTGCAGAAATGGGGCAGTGGGCAGAGGCGAGGAAGAAGCTGCGAATAAACAGGTACCATAAACCGTGAGGATGCTCCAAGCCTGATGTGAGCCTTGCACAGGAACCTGCTTGCCACCTGCACCTAGAAGCAATAGCAACAAAACCTTCCCATCACAATCAACCCATTTACTGCCCAGAGGTCCCTGCCAGAGACAGAGGCAATGTTGACTGAGTGGGGAGACGTCTCAGTGGGGCCTGTAAAAGGAAGACATTCAAAAGGACTTCAGGGCAGGAGGACAGTAAAACACTTATGTTCAGAGGTGGCTCAACTACAGTTCTAGGCTCTGTTCCCTGGGGAGGCCTGGTGCCTCCAGAAATCTGGCCTGGAGCAGAGACCACAGGCTGAGCTGTTGTGGAGAGCATAGCTCTCCGTGCCTGTGCTTGGCTCTGGACCCAGAGCATAGTTTATGGATGGGCAGAGGCGAGCACAGTTCTGTGCTTCCTGGCTCTGCTTTACAATGTCCAGTGGTCCAAAAGCGACACACGCTCCCTCTAGAGATGAATGGTGTGAAACTGGGAAGGCAAATACAACTTGCCCTGCCTCTCTTCATGTCAAATACTCAATTGAAAAACAATCTCATAAAGAGAGCTTTATTGTATAATAACGCTGAGAAAAGGGTGGGAGCCTCTGGGGATCAAGTATGCACAGACACTATTTTGACAGTAAGCAGTGCTGTTATTAAGCCCTGAGAGGGTAAACAGCTTTCCTCTTAGCGAAGTTCATTGCACAGATCAAAGTGCACTGGCAATCCAGAGGTAGACAAAGAAGAGATGGCGTTTGGGTCTTTAGGAACTCCAGCCAGGCTGGAAGTCACTTCTGAGATGGACAAAATGGTCAAGTGACATTGACAACCTTGGTTTTGAAACTATAGGGGCTTCCACGGGAGCTGGTATGCAGACTACAGGCCCAGGGGAATGGGGAGTCTAGTGAGCAGAGGTGGGCAGATGGGTAGGTACAAAGAGGCAGATAGTTTTTTTTCTTTTCCTTTCCTTTTTTGCCTTTTAGAGAGTAGCTCTACCTTTAGGTATGCAAGATCCTGGAGTCTGAAGAGGCAGAGGCCAGAAGCCCCGGGAAGGGGGAAGGAAGGTCAGGAGGAGGAAGGTTAATAAGGGTAATGGAGGACCCTTTGAAAACTTTTCAAATGCAGAGCTGTAGTAATATTCAAGGACCTGGGATGTTATTCTTCCTCTCTTCACACTCCACTTCAAGCTTTGATACCACTGCTCTGTGTTGCAACCTCAAGTCCTGTGACAGGTTTGGGAGTGAATGATTGACAACATTGGATCTTACCCAAGTATCGGCCCCAGCAGAGTGCAGGGAGCTACCGCCATCACGGCTGTCCTTGGGGGAATTTTTTTCCTTCCTCCTTTCCTTCCTCCCACCCTTCTCTTCCTCTCCTTCTCCTTCTCCCTCTTTCTTTCCGAAGAATCGAACCCAGGACCTTGTACCAGGACCTTGTACTTTACTCAGGCCACACCCCTATATTGTCTTCTCAAAAGGACAATTTACCTATTTTTCCTTCCCCTCTCCCTTCCTCTTCCTTTTCCTATTCTCTTCCCTCACTTCTGTTGGTGTTGATTTTCCATTTAAATTTACTTTAATCTCCCTAAGGTGACTGTCATTTATTTTCAATATCCTCACATAGGAGGAGAAACACTCAAACTTCTGGACCATAGAGCAGCACCTGGGTGGCAGAGATCTCACCTGAGTTAACCTCCTAGGCCACCCTCTCTCCTTTGCCGCCTGCCCCTGTGGCCTCACTTCACTATGAAAATCAAGGTATCATTTAACACGTGGTTCTAAGAAACACTGGGCCAAACACTGAGCCCCTTGGCATATGCCACGCTCAGGACCAATAGCGTTTTTCTTCACTTCACCGTCATGACTGCTAAAGAAAGGAATACAGAGCACTTGAATTTCAGGGCACTGGGGAAATGAAGACTGTTGAGCAAATATTAGTTCATGCATGGTGATCCTCTCCTTTGTGTACACTTTGAACTAAAACAACAGCCTCTTAGGAGAGCGGTTGAAGTTAAAGTGTTCTGACACACATAAAAAAAAAAAGAAAAGTACATTTTAAACAGCAGCCTGCCTCTGTGCTATATACAACGTCTTCCCAAGTCTCAGAATGAAATTAATGTGCTGGCAAGGGGTCTGCTTCTTGCAGTGGTATTAAATTAAATAGACTATGATCAGTGATTCAGTGACATTGGAATTCCAAAGGTGATAAAAGACAAGGAAATGTGCCCTGTTTGATGACTGCCAGGGAGTTAATACATGAATGAGCGCTAAGTTCATTATTTTTTTTGCTGCTAAAATTTTGTTTGGATAACTGAAGAAGATGAAGTGGAGAAAGGAGACATTCATGTCTCATACAGAAGGAGAGACCTGGTTGCGTCTGATATTGGAGAACCAATTTTTCTGGGACTATTCATTCTAATGAAAATATTACCTTTGTGTCTCTGCCAATGGGAGCATTCTCATTTGTGATTCAGGATTATTTGTCCTGTTGTGGACGTTTGATTCTCTTTTAAAATTCTTCCCTTTTCCTTTAGTACTCGCTTGGCTTTCCAACTCCAGCTGATCTACACAGCTGAATCATTTTCTAGAAGATGAAATTCTGCATTGGTCCCCAACTTCATGACCATGAAAGTTGCTCTTTGTTCCAAGGAGACACACATCTTCCCATTTGGAAACAGATGTAGGCATTTCTAGTGTGGAATTAGGCAGCAAATGAACAAAGTCTTTTGTTTGGAATGTACCCAGTACTCAGTGTCTTTTGTCATACATTGAGCTGAGGCATAAAAATGACATCCCTCACACAAAAAGCACATTTTGATCTCAAGCTAATCGCTGGGCCTACTTCCGGGACTAAGGGTCAGAGGGTTGGACCCCTGAGTTCTCTGTAGTAGGTTCAAATTGCCCAGCTCCATGACACTCAGAGCATCTCTGGAACACTCTGGGATCATGCTGGATCTCTCGGCTTCCTTTGACCTTGACCTTCTCTTTTCCTAACGAAGATCTACTCCAGGTGCTTTGGAATGCATGGTAGAAAATGTGAAGCCCAGAGGATCTCAATTTTTCCCACAGAAGAAAATGTAGTTTCATGCAATTCTGAAAGCGCTCACCTGCTCAAGTAGGTCCCTGCAACTGTAGGGGTTCCATTCTTTGTGGTAGTTGCATATCAGAATGAATTTCTGGGAACTTCTTTGATCCAAAATCATATCCTCCAGCATTCCCCCAAATTCTGAGTCTCAGCTCACTTGGGTATACAGAAAATGAGTATTCATTTACTTCAAAATCATCTGCGTTTGGCTGTGGGCCCATACCCAAGGGTGGCAGGTGATTTCCAGCTATCCAACC
Source organism: Xerus rutilus (assembly GCA_028644305.1). NCBI lineage: Eukaryota > Metazoa > Chordata > Mammalia > Rodentia > Sciuridae > Xerus > Xerus rutilus. The sequence goes on along the minus strand of CM053408.1, from coordinate 17,318,957 downwards.
TGCTCTAGAATCTTTTTCTTTTTCTTTTTTTTTGTGGTACTGGGGATTGAATCCAGGGTTGTTTAACTGCTGAGCTACATTCTTGGCCCTTTTTTATATTTTGTTTATAGTCAGGGTCTTGCTAGGTTGCTTAGGGCCTCTCTAAGTTGCTGAGGCTGGCTTTGAACTCATCATCCTCCTGCCTCAGCCTTCCGTGCTCTGGAATTTTTACCTGAGGCAACGTAGATTCCAAAAGCTAATGGAGATTCGTCCTGGAGAAGAAAAGTGTGGTTCATCAAAGTACCTTTCCCTGAAAATCCCAGACCACTCACTCTTTACTCTCCCCAAAGTGGATTATATGAACTTCAATCTATTATCAATAGGAATTAGACATCTTGACCTTGCAGTCAAATCAATCATGCATTTACAAGTTCCCACTGTTTGCATTCCCCTGTGGATTAGAACTTGTAAGTTTGGCCAATTCAGAGTCATGACATAGATCTGACATCTGAAGTCAACCTTGATGTCAGCAATGACACACTTGTTTCTTTTGTTCTCACAGAATGTCATGACTATTTGCTATACCATGACATTTCTGTAACAGGTTGTTTTGAATTTCTGTATTCAATAGAATTTTATAGTCCCCAGGAATATTTCCAGTATATAGAGGATTTATAAAATGGTGGTTGTAAGCAGAATAATTTATGATGAGATTCATGTAGCTATTCCTTTGATGGTGAGTTTGAAAACTCAGGGACAACAGGTGGGTGAGTCATACCTTTCTAAATGAGAGCTTACCAGTGTGATGGAACTGCTTATGATATCTCAAATGGTCTTTTCTAAAGGTATTTATGAAGCAATAACATACAGTCAGAAATAAAAGTATCTATAAAAATCTTCATTTTTTATTGGAATTATATATGTATTATATTAAATTACTTTGAGTTGATTGACAGCGTTCAGCAAGCATGTGTTTCTCTAATCTGATACCAATTAAAATTTTCCCAGCAGCTAAAGAATTAAGTTAAATTTCCTAGAGTCGGGGCCATATTTTGAAGTAAAGAAGTCTTGTATCTGAAATCATCCTTAGATATATATCTTCGTCTTTCTGAGTCTCAGCTATTTCTCATATAGCTAAAAAGACCAAACTCACAGACTAGTTATGAGAAATAAACATAGTATATCATGTAGGCAGATACCATTGGCACGTATTAGGATGCCACAAAGGATAGTAATTGCTCTTATTATTCTTATTGTGGTGATTATTCTTATTTAGATGGTCTGCCCAAGCATTCCATCCTAGCTCTTTTTCTAGGTATTTCTTCTCATGCACTTCCTTTTCTGGGTTTTAGGACTCCTGTAACCCAGTCTCCCCATCTGCAATGTTTCCATGTTGGAATCTCCATCCTTCTTATTAGATTCCTTCCAGGTGTTTGGACCTTTGCTTACTTGAAGATTTCCTAGGGTCTCTAGAATCTCCTTAGACTCCAGCTGTCCTGGGAGACGTTCTCAATGAGAACCAAGAAATTCAGGATTGTAGAAGCTCTGAATGAAGAAAACACAACAAAACAAAAACAAAAAAACCTGTACTGGATATTTGGATATTTGTTGTTTGCTTAGAATCCACTTCCCCCTACCTTTTGTCTTGCTGAAGGGTGTGAGAGAAGAATCCATTTGCAAATATCTGGTGACTCCAGCTCAGAAATGTTCCTCAGGGCTAGCCTCACCTGCTGGGGTCCTTTATCCCCATTTGGTGCTGAGGAGGGAACCTGGGGACTTGTGCTTGCTAAGCACATGTGCCATGGCAGAGCTACAGCCCTAACCTCTAACTGCTGGTATCTTAGGGTAGTGCACCTAGACCATTCCAACAGCCTTTGAATCACTATTCTCTTACACACCAGGCCTGTTGTGGCAGTATTCATTTGTGTATTTATCCAATGAATAACATTTAAGTCCTTTGGTGAGTCAGGCACTGGACTGCAGGTAAGTGGTAAATTAGTCTGTGGAAATGTCAGAGACTGGGATTCATATGTCGGTCAATCTCCCTCTCCTTGTCTTTATCTGCATCTTGATATTCATGAAGTCCTTGTTGCTAGAGGCAGAAGTAAGGGGTATTTTGTGTGTATATGGACTTTTAAAGAGTGGGAGAGATAAAAAGTATAGTGTGCAGATCTTACCATTTCCCTTGGAATGAAGTTGAATACCCATAATTAAATGGGCAGGCACTGAAGGAATAATGTCTTTGTTTTTGCTTTTCTTTTTGGCACTGGGGATCCAACCCAGAGCTTCAAGTATATGAAGTGAGTGATTCACTATTGAGCTCCATTCCAGCTCTGAAAGACTTATTTTTATGATATTCTCACTTTGTACATTTTTGGGCACAATTATCTTGGAGTACATGTGACAAGAGTGAGAGCCCTCTGAGTCCTTATGGATGAGACCCAGTGCCACGTTAAAGTCCTGCAGACCAGCTGCTCCCTGCTTGATAGATAGGTCAGTACCCTTGATATTGATGTGTCCTTAAGTAGCTCCTTGGACAATGGACACAGATAAGCAGAAGCCAGAGCAGCGGAAGAGAATAGAGCTGGAGTCACTTGGTGACTGAAGCTGACAGTCTGGTTTTCAATGCTGGGACTCCAGAAGAAACCGAGGAGGCTTGAAGGATATACACAAGTCGAAGATGGAGAGGACTGAGATTGTGCAGGGACTTGAGTGTCATTGTAATTGACACAGGTCACCGGTATTAACGTATCTAAATGATACAATAAGTCTTTTGAAAATTACAGCCATGGGGTCTACTTCCCAGACCAATCTGAATATGTTTGTACCTGATATCCACAGACTATGCCCAGACTGGCACACAGACTCTTCATAACATGACCCAACCTCCTCCTGTGCATCGTCTTTTCCCCATGTCCCCGGTTCCCATTCAGCCTGTTCTCTGGTAGTTTTCTTTCCCCAAGTTCCTTAGATCTCTGTCTTATGCCTCTTCTCTATTTCTTACACGGTGTCTTTTCCAGAATGTGATTCTGATGCATTTGTTCCTATAAATGCATCCTTAAGTTATTGAAATATAGCTTCTCTAGTCTTCTTCTCTAACCAATCTAAAGTCTCTTTGGAGCAGGCCAGGAACTACCATTTAGGTTCTAAATAAATGTTTCATAAATGCATACATGCAGTGAGACCCCAGAACTCAGAACAGTAGAAAGTCAAAATATGTAAAGCAAACAAGAAACTCTTTACAAATAAGGCATTTAGTTGGTTATTTACTTAGCATCCATTTTTTTCCTTGTTCTTCTCTAACAAAGGTCAGATTTTGGGGGGCAGCCACACTTCTACATAGCTGAGGTGCTTCTAGGATGGCAATCTCCACTGGTCTAATCAAAATTAAAATGCAAAATTTGCTTAAAATGTGACACAGATCAGATGCATTGTGTTTGAATGTGTGTCTTCAGGTTTGGGCAGCCTTCTGGTGGTCATGAAGGTGGATGGTCTAAGGAAGGAACTGGCACTAATAGAGACGGGAGAATCAGTTCTAGATGATGTCACTGACATGGTGCTCTATGCCACTTTAAAGCCTTCCCAAGCCTGGACTTTCACACTAAGTCAGAAAAGCCCTTCTCTGTGTTGCTTTGAGCTTCCTGTTTCTGTCCTTAGGTACAAACAAGTCCTAGCTAACACAGAGGATTATGCATCTCTTGCCTCCCACAAAGACCTAAGAGCAGAAACCAGAGGGTCTGGAATCGGCAGCAACTTTCTATCTGGAAAGTAGAACCCAGATCTCTGCATTCCTCTTCCAAATCTCTTTACGTTCCATCATACTTTATCGTAGGCATTTTTAATAGTGCTACTTTCACTTCTAATCAGAAAAGAATTTAACATTTCTTAGCAATTCATGGCTTTTCTACTTGTTACTAAATACAACTCTAGCTGCAATCTAGTCCAATAATTATTTACATTTACGTAGATGAGCCTGGAGAAGGTGATATGCAAATTTATGTAACACAGTGTTCGAATTGGGCATCCACGAACAGCTTTTTGTTTAATTAGGACTATAACTTTAGCATGCATGATTCTTTCTTTTTTTTCTCTCTGAAAATTACTGAGACTAACTTGTAGGAAAATGGACTAGTTCATAACTCTGGGAAGAGAGTATTTGACTCTATAAAACTTGATGGGAAACTTACATTAACGATGATGCCAGTAGCCACGTGATTAAGATAAAAGACTTATCATTGAGAGTTTATAAAAAGTGCTTTAGATAATTGGCAATGCAGTCCACTTTAATCAAAATGGTGATAGACACCAAAAGCCATGTTATCAAAGGAATACAGGAGTCTCACGCATGGATATTAATGTTTGGCTGTAAAATACAGCATAGCATTTCAAATGGTACATCTCCCTTCTAAGATGTTGTTTAGCAATGTCATTGCATGCTGGCCGGTGATCCTCTGATGAAGCCTGGATGGCAAGTCATGCCTAGCATGGTACGCTCTGCTAAGTGTCTCACAGTCTAAATAAACTCCCTGCAATAGTTTGGGAGCCAGTATGAGGCAAAGTTTATCGTTTTGGGTTCCTTGTGAAGAATCACTAAGAACATTCTGTTTACTTCTGCAAAGAACTGTTTTCGATGGGCGCAGTCATGCAGGCTGTGGGGGAGTCCCAACTGCTTAATACTGAGAGGCTGAGAATAGCCTTCCTTTCCTTACACTTTCTTTCTAGGCAGCTATTCTTTCCTGTTCTTCAGCTCTCGGTGAACAACAGCTGCATACACATCACTGAACCGGACACTTGGAAAACAGACAAGTAGCCTTTTCTATTACTGCCATAAATGCCACTCGGTGAACCAGCCACTAGGTCATGCTCATGTGCAATGCAATCTGCTTCCTCCCTGCTGGGCTCCAGCCTCACCTTCACAATGACTGGAGCAGGAGCTGTCCCTGGGGGAGCCTGTTCTACACTTAGGCTTTTGGCAGCTAGTAAACATAAAACTATTATTTTCCAAGTAAGCTCATTATACAAACATGAAATTTCCAAGTTGGAAAACTGTGTTAGCTAGGATCCTATTCAATTAATGGAACTAACTTCTCTATCATTTGTATGAGAGTATGGAATTATGGAAAATATACTGATGTTTTTATTTGCTCACATAGAATATAATGTAACCCACCTTCACCACCTAGAATCCCTCTCTGTCCCATGTTCTTAAAGAAAATCCATATTCTCTTTCCAGGAACTATAAAAGGCGTGTTGAAAAAACAAAACAACAACAACAAAAAAACCCAACTCCCAAAGTCATGAATCTTGAAGGTAAAACTCAGGAAGCAATGCCAATGTAAGTCATAGTAGAAAGTACCCCGACTCTATAATTATTTTGTTAGTCACTAGGAATATAGAAATAAATATATAAGGGAGTTCAGTCAATTTTGCACTTAAAAAATAGGCTGCATCTTACCATTCTCTAATTATGAGCTAGTGCTATTTTTTTCAAGTGTTCAGAAAGCCATATCCACCTCTTAAAATGTACATGGGTTAAATTTAGACAGAAGGACATTGGTCAGATTGTGTTATGATTTTACGTGCTAACTATGCCAGTGCAAGAAAAGGATTCTCGTTTTTAAGTATGCTTGTCCTTCATAAATTCAGCTTTAAAAAGCCAAGAATGCCCACTCCAAATGTTACTTTCTGTGCTTGGAAAACCCTTCTGAATTTCACATTCAGTGCCTACTGATGCCGTGTTTGGCACAGAGCAGGCCCTCAAGAAATATCTGTTGGCCAGATGAATAAATGGATGAACGATTCCCTTTTGGATAGGTTGTCCTTCATTCTGCTCTGCCTCCTGAGTAAGGGAATCCCCCTGGTACAGTTCTGGACACTTGGCTTTGGGTTTAATTTCAGCAACTGTCTCCTAAGTTTAATATGTAGTAGCAAAGTCCTTGTTGCTCAGCATAAAGATTCTAGCAATGAGGAGAAGGTGTTTGGAGTCCAGCAGGTCTAATGTTGCCATCCTGCTCTGGTCTCAGCAGCTGGGTGATCTCAAGCTCTGAGGCTCATTTCCTCATTCTTAACAGGAGGGTGACGGTCCCTCCTTGTTAGGCCGGGTGGGAAAACTGAAGGGGATAACATATTTAAAGAATCTAGCATGCTGCCTGGCTCACAGTAAACACGTAGTACATTTATTATTATTTTAGTTTTGCACCTGTGGAAAAGAGTCCTGTTCCCTAAAGTTTATTTTCCTAAGCCTCTCACCTCTGAGATTGTCCTAGTTTCCTTTCTCTATGGAGGAGCAGTGACTGTTGATATACCATACGGTACCCCAGGGGCTGTCCACTGTTGTTTTGAATGACGTTTTCACAATGTCTGGTATTTATTGCTCCTTTTGACCATATTAGGATCTTATATTCAGGGAACCGCAGGCAGTAATCCCTAGATTTCTTTCTTAGTTATAACTAATGAATCAGAGGCCTTCATTTTATAATTATTATTTGAATATTTCTTCCTAAATGCAATTCTTCCTGTGTGTCTATTCTATAGCTCATCTGACTATGTGAAGATATCATCATTTCAGTAGCCATTTTAGTTTTATATATCAAATCTTCCTTCTTTCTGAAAATATTGAATAGTGTTTTCAATACTGAAGATTTTATGACCATATTGGCCATGACGGGCACTGACCTTAGTCCTAGGAACAGCCTTTGTTAATACAGCCCCAGTGAGCTTCACTTTTTATCTTTGGTTCCCATTGCTGTGCTTAGAAAAATGTCTCCCAAAAGCCCATGTGTGAGAGGCCTGGTACCCAAACAGTGGTGCTATGGGACATGAAAGAATTCTTAAGAGATAGAGCCTCATGGGAGATTTTCTGGTCACTGTAGTTGTGCCTTTGAAGGGATATTGGGACCATGCCTTTTCCTTTCTCTCTTTTCCTTCTGGTCATGAGATGAGGAATCCACCATGATGTGATGTCTTACCACAGGCCTAAAACAATAGGCCAAATGATCAAATATTGAAACCTCCCAAACTGTGAGTCTCAATAAACTTTTCTTTTTTTCAAATTGACTATCTCATGTATTTTGTTACAGTAATGGAAAGCTGATGAACATACCAATCATGGTGAATAATGTTGACAATTTTTTCCTTTTAGTACATTTGTGTATGATAAGAATATTGACTGTCATCATATTTGTTGAAAAATTTTTTAGTTTGCTTGGTTTTAATTTTGCTTATACATTTTGACATAGAAGTTCTGTTTTTATCTGGTTGATACTAGAGTGTTGTAAATCTTTATGATTTCTTTTGAGACTGTTTAAACTTAGAAATTCTATTGGTGTTGAGTTCTGACAAAAATTCATCAACATGTTCATCTAGATATTAGTGGTTGTCATTTTTTAAGAAATATGTGACATTAAATTGATCTCTCTGTGGCATATGTAATAGCTAAGAATATGACAAAAATAGGTTACCAATGATCTTAAAACTATTGATGGAATAATTATTTCTTTCTCCACAGATTTGATTTGTAGAGCCAAGATTTGATTTGTAGAGCCAAGCTCATCATATATCAGCTTTATAAAATATTCTAGCATCTGTTGGTAGGTCATTTGTAAAATATAGGTCTAGTTATTTATTCCTGCACCACAACTCTCCTTTGTTATTGTTATTAGTTTATAAGATATTTTAAATATAAGTGTCCTTGTTCACCAGGAAATCATGTCAGCTCCATGCATCTTCACCATGAAACCAGAACTTGGCCACTAATGTACTCAGGGTCCTACTGCTTTGCCACATCTACTTTAACTGCCTTAGTTTCAGGCACTATTGTTTCCTGCTGGGATTGTAGTAATGACCTTGTTCCTCCAGCTTTCACCTTGCACCCCGAAGTCTATTCTCCACACTACAATCCCAGCATGTATCTCAGATGTAGGTTAGATCACCTCAGATGGAGACACTGCTGTACCTTCCTTTCTACTTCATGAGACAAATAACTTTTTTCCTCTACAATGTATGTATTCGCAAATATTTACCAAATACCTCTGTGTCCTAGGTAGTGTTCTAGATGTTGTGGAATCAATGCTGAGTATTGAGACTTAAATTTTTAGTACATAATATTTTCTACATTTTCCCATTTAAAATTTTTTTTAAATACATCTATATTTATTTCTATCTTTTTTCTCATATCAAATTTGCCGTTTATGTTACTATATTCCTCAACTAAGTTTTAGACAATAAGAAATGGAAAACAACACAATTTATAAGTCTAAGAAATTACTCTTAAAACAGCATTATTTTTTACTTTTCTAATATTTTATATGCAACTTTTTCAATTTATTTTTAGTCTTTATAACATAAGCATTTATAACAATGGCCTTATCTCTACATAGTTTTGATAACAGTTGATAAATTTTGCTCTTATTTTAATAATATCTTAATTATCCTATAATTCTATTTGTAATTAGACCCAATATTTATTCAGGATTATCCAGAAGTGTGGCTGGAGTACAGTGAGGGAAAGAGAAGTATGCATATGAATTCAGATGTATTAGTTATATTATTCTACAAAGTATCTATTTTGAAAACTTGAGATGTCAAAGGCTGGGAGGGACCTGCTAAAGTCAGGGTAAGGTGAAGGCAATGGGCCAGACCAGAACATGCAGGACTTCTTAGAACCCAACGAGCCCACATTTCACCATAAGAGCAATGGGAAGCGATTGGAGAATCTTAAGGACTGTGGCTTGTTTCATGATTGCTGTAGGAAGAGTAGATTAAAGTGAGTTAAGACAGAAGTAGAGAGATCAGTTGGGATTTCATGGAAGGAATCAGAGGTGGGGAGAGTGTTAGGCACTTGGGCTAGACTTGCTGTAGTGGAAACGAGCAAACAATGAACAGGAGCTATTTTGAAAGTGGAGTTAAGACTCTGTTGGATTAAATTTAGAGTATATGGGGAAAAGGATAATTCAAAAATAAGTCCTAGTTTTTTGACTTAAGCAGTGGGTGAAAGGTGAAGCCTTTTGTGGTAATGATGAGGGCTGGGAAAATATATTTTTTAGTGGTCACAAAGAGGGAGATTTTAATCACATCTATTTGAATTGTCTGTCACATCCAAGGGCTTCTACTACCCAGTTCTCCTAATTTTCAAGTTAAAAAAAATTCTGGAATTTGTAAATTCATCCTATTACACTACAATATTTCGAATTTCTCTGTGACTCAATTTTCTCATTTGGAAAAAAAGGATAATAATATTACTTATCTTGTCAATTTTATTGTTGAGATGAATGAGTTAGCCCAGTAAATGAGTGTTTAGAAGATGATGACAATCAATGTCAGTTATTATTATTTGTATTAGCTTATACTTTTGATTTTTGAATTTTGCTAGGGAAATTTGACTCAATTTTTTGATATATTTATGATTATTTGACAGCTATGTTGAAAAGATTTCAGAGTATTATACCACCATACTTTCATAGAAAACTCTCCAATTGTTAGGTTTTGATTTTTGAAATAAATCTTGACCACTGTCTCTTGTGAATTTTTTCGGGAGAGCATGTGATTGGTTGAATTCTTTTTAGGCATTACAGAAACTGTCATTTCATTGCCTCCTTGGATTGGAAATAGCTTGTGAACACATCTAGTTCACAAACCTTTTCATAAAAAACCACATGCAGGGAAATAAAGGCGGGGGAATCAGATTCATAAAGACAGAGGGAAGAACAGGAGAAGGAGATTGAGGGGGAGGAAGGAGGTGGGAAAGGGAAGAAAAAATGCAGAATGAATTTGACAAAACTGTGCTATGTGCATGTGTAAACATACCGCAGTGAATTCCACCTTTATGTATATAAATAAAGCACCAATTAAAATATGTAAATGTGTGGAAGTAGACCAGTAAAGTAGAAGGGGAATAGGAGGAAGGAGAGGAGGAAAAGCAGGGACACCGGAGACTGAAATGGAGCAAATTAAATTCCATACAATATGATTATGTCAAAGTGAACCTTAGTATTATGTACAACTATAATATACTAATAGCAAACCAACAAACAAAACTAAACAAACAAAAAACACACACACAAAAAATGAAAAGAGTACAAATATCATTCTATTGACTTCTGACTTGTTCTGTTAAAACAAAACCAATTGAATTTCAGCTCCTGGTAACTAACCTACATTTTCTACATAGATATTTAATAGAATTTTTTTTCTTTATTCATGTGTTTCAGTACTTGATCAGCATAAGCCTCAGTGTGGTTCTTCTTTCATTCATTTTCTTTCCATCAACATGAAGAGGCTTAGAAGGGTGACAAAGCAGGGAAAAGGTGCCCGATTCCTGGTCCCAGAGACTGCCCTGTCACACACTAAGCTGCTGCCTGGCACTCACAAATCTATCCAGGCTCCATCGGCTATTGCTATTGGCTTACCTTCACCTCTGTCCACCCCAGGAAGCAATGTGTGATTGCCAGGATCTATTTAAATTATTTCACCTTTATTTTCTGGGACATACAGTCTCAAAATGGATATTAAAAAAAGCAGGGTTGAGGATGTAGTACTTTGTCTGCCTCAGATGATATCATCTGCCCCAGAGAAGGAATATATTCCTTTTTATTATTTGGTGAAGGGTCACTGAAGTAGATGTTAGTAGACATTCTCTTCTTCTGGATAATAAGGCTGCTTTGCTTCATCAGAGGAGGCAAGGCTAAGCTCTGAGTTTGTACTTTTTTAGATTGACTCCATTTATGAAAATTCTTCCGCAGCTCTAATGGTTGATTATTGTCCTTTGTTTTCATTTTGAATGTCTCTGTAGATACCCAATGAGAGCCTGGGACAACTGCTATTAGGATCCGCTTCCTTGACACATCATTTTAAACTGAGAAATCTCATTGATTTCAATATCTATTTTTGTGCTCCCAAATATGGCCTCATATTAGAAAAACTTTTGTCAGAAACTGCATGCCATTTTAGGTCTCTATAGTTTTTTTAGACTAAACATGTTTTCTGTATCTTTTGGGCCTCAAACTGCAATTTACATTATCTGAATTGTTTGTCTACTGAGATTGCATTTTTTAGACAGTGTTCAAATTTTTCCTAGGCCGTGGATAAATAGGCTTGTATACAAAAACGTCTATTTATAAAATCTCTCCTTGGGATAACAGAGTGCCTTTGCAATTCATTGACTTCTTCTAGTTTTGGATGCCTAACTTTGGAAGTTCTAGATTACAAAGATGAATGTTGCCCTAAAGGGATGTACGATAGATGCATATTCCGTGCTAATTTACTTTAGTTTTATTTAAAAGGAATGTGTTCTCCTGTGTCCTTATCAATTTGATGTCAGAGAAGTCTTTTATGTTATCAGACTTTCACTGTAACCTCTTTGAGTCCCACTGTCTTAGTCTGTTTGGGCGGCTATACCCAAATACCTTAGACAGCTGTTCTGGTTTGAATAGGAGATGTCCCTCAGAAGCTACTGTGTTAGTGCAGGAATAATCAGAGGTGAACTGGTTAGATTATGAGAGCTCTACCCTAATAAGTTGATCCTAGTTTTAATGGACAGACTGGTTGACTTCTATAGGTAGATGCGTTATGACTGGAAGAGGTACGTACCCTGGAAGATTGCATCTTCCCTGAGTTCCTTTCCCTCGCTCCCTCTGGCCCCTTCCTGGTTGCCATGAACAGAACAATGCTCCCCCACCACATCCTCCTGTCTTGATGATTTGACAGGAACAAAGATAATTCTTTCTATGAACCACTATCATTCTAAACTAGGCACATTTGGTGCACTCAAGTTTTGTGCCTTTTTGGGAAAAAAGCTCAGTTTCCCTTTAGCAACAAGATGATTTAAAAAAAAAAATGTGGTGGAGAGGAGCTGGACCCCAGAGCTGAAGGTCTAAAGTGAAGAAGGATGACCCAGAGAGGAGCTCCTTTCTTTCTCTGAGCACAGACTCAGTTTTGCCCAGACTCAGCAGTCTTCCCTGTACACCATCACACCTCATGGCCCTATCTTATTAGAGACATGTGTACTGGTATTTAGAAAGTAATATAATATATATAATAAATTCTGTAAAAATGTATTTTTATGTATTCATTTCAGTCTAAAAAGTAAATAGTTTTATGACAGTTCTATATGCCTATTATACATTCTTTCTTGTATTCAACAAACACTTGTCAGTCATCTCTAAGTCTTGGGTACATCCTGGGCCCTAGAAGATTAAAGGTAATTGAAGTACCATGGTGGAACTTGAAGTCTTACTATTTTTTAATTGAAGACAAAGATGTAAGAGATCGGTACAATAACCTATGCAATAAACTGTTGTGAGAAATATAATTAAATGATATGGAGCACCATGAGACCAAAGGTAAGATGATCAATAAAAATATTAGTGTAAGGGCAGAAGGTGGTTTTGAAATGCTGTGGGAAAATCCTGGCCCATGAGTACATTACACTATTCTTCTAAATGGATGTGTGTTGTATTTTAATGATTTCATACTTATTTTAATGATTTCCATACTTAGAAATATTTGCCTGAGTGCTTTTTCATACTGATTATTGGAGGAGATGGTATGCTCAGCCCATAGTAGTCTGGACCAAATGTGGACAGATACATGCTGTCTCTCCTAGGATGGTTTTAGTGCTGGAACATAGCTGGGATTCTTAAAAAGTTGAGTTATGAAGTTAATCCATATTTTTCTATAAATATTCCAAAACATAAAAGACACTACTATTTTGAAAAAGAAAAAAGAGTGTGATCATTGGTGAAGCTATGGGCACATGGATACAGAGTGACATAAGACATAATTTCTTTTCCTTACTTTTCATGTGAAAAGGAAATCCAATATTATGAGAAGTCCTAGAAAACTGGGTATTTTTTCTAGATTTTTACAATTAGTATTAAAAAATAACCCTTTTAATGTTGATGAAAATTTCCCCTGAAAAACATACCCTGGAACACCTTTTGCATTTTTGTCGTACTGGAAAATAACACAATTTCATTCCCTCTACCCCATGGGTTGCTAAAGTAGAAGCAGAAATTACTTTGTGGCCACCACCATGGAGAGAAAATGGCTCTTCTCACATTGCATAATGCAGGCCTACATCCTTCCCACTCTCTGGCCCTTGTTTAAGTATAGCTCAGGAGCTCGTGCTAGGTGGGGTTGTTGCTAAATGAGATGTACTATTTTCCACCGAGTGCTTGTGGGACACCCAAGTAGGCCACCAGGGTGTTGGGGAGAGCCAGAAAAACAAAGGTATAAGGCCTCTCCTCCCACTCCACCCTCCAATTGCAGGGTTATCAAACCAGAGCCCTGAACAGGCTAGTGGCTAAAGGATTTGGGGTTTGGATGAGAGAGGAACACAGGATGGGAGGCAACATTACAGAAAACTGATCCGATTCAATACCCAGAGCAAATTCAAGGCATTTCAGAAGACATTCTATTTTTTCAGAAAACACTGTTTTGCTTTCCATGAAAAATTCATAAAACAAAACCTAGGAATTTCTCACAGTGTACGCAGAGGGATGGGTGTTTCCACTTCAGAGCCAGAGACAAGTAATGTGGAAGATGGTTTCTCTGAACATGAATGTAGAATATGCCCAGATGGTTAGGAAATCTCTGGACTGAAATCCTTCTTTTCAAATGTGGTGCATACCCAGCAATCTTCCCTGTGTGTTCAGGATTGGTTCTCAGAAGTCCAACCTGAAAACTAAGGAGGGCAGGTAGAATAATTTTTCTCATGTGTAAGCCTAGCAGATGCCCTCACAGTTCAGAAAAGAAAACCTCACTTCAGCTTAACAAGTGTGTGTGGCTGCAGAATTCCCTTGAAGGACTTCCTTGAGCATTTCTTGGGCATACACAGGGTTGTTGAGTGACAGCCCCCTGCTTAGGTTCATGTAGCCTGCATTCTCTCCTGGTGGCTACTCTCTCTCCCCTCCAGCATCCCTAGGGAGACTAGGTGCTCATTTCAAACACACCCAAAGGAACTCACAGCAGGATACAATCATCGCATGGGAATGGATGGTTAGGTACGCGGATGGGAAATCAAAAAGTGCCCAGAGGAGATATTTCTGAAGCCTCCCGAAGGGCTCAAATCTCATTCATTCTTTGTCACAGTTCCTTCTAAGCAAGTGAGCACCAGCAGCTTAGCTGAGGTTGAAGATAACCAAGACACCATTGGTGGGAACAAGAAGTTATGAAAACACTTTCAGCTTTTAACTTGATGGTCTGATTCCTCTGATTCTTCAGTTAAGGGCCATTCCCTTTTGTGCTTCTCTGCCCAACCACTTTTCACCCATTCAACTTCCTGTTCCTCTCTTACATCCAGTTCTTTGTTTGACTTGGCACCTCTTTCTACCTTCACATGTCCGGAACACTTTCTGAGCAAATATTTTATTGAATTTCCTAAAAATACACAGGTAGAATGAAAATATGGCCATGTAAATAAAGGTGGCAGAGTGCTTATGTTTACTAGAAAATATGCATAAATGCGCTGGTGCAGGATTCTCTGACTCTGTCCCCACTGTGATTCTTGCCAGTGCTAAAATTGCCATTAAAACAGAAAGACACTTGTGGCAGTTTCCACTGGACTTTCTGAATACCAATTTCCATAGTAATATGTTTTTGAAGTTCAGAACAGTCTGTACTGCCATACTGTGATGGCTGTGTTGCTCAAATATTCCTTGTTATTAAAAAAAAAATCATGTGATGAAATAGGAACGACATGTTTAGAGTGATAAAGTGAAATTTTTTAGCAGTAAATAAGTATTGGAGTGAATGCTTGAAAATAAGTCCTACAGGTTCTTAGATGTAAAACCTAAATTGACCAATCCAGTATTTGAGTATAGCTAATTTTTGCTATCACTATCAACACTATTCTTCACTCAGCATCTTTTTATATTATATTATTATGGTCACTCCCATTACTCTCAGTAGAATAAACCACTCAAAAAGCTACTAGCCAAAGTATCTTTGTCCTTAGGTGCTATGGACAATATTTTTGTCCCTCTAATATCTGTAAGCTGAAGTTTTCACATTTTTCCTAAAACTCCCCAGGTGAAAATATTGAGGTGAAGCCTTTAGGAGGTGACTATGTCAAGAGAGGATTAGTGTCCTTGTAAAAGAGGCTTGGAGAGTCCCTTTGCCCTTCTACCATATGAGAACATAAGGAGACGGCATCATCTTCTAAACAGTCTGGGTCCTGTTGACACATAGCCACATCCATATCCATGTCCATTGACACCACCATGATTCAGTGCCCAGCCCCTAGAACAGTGAGCAATAAATTCCTATTGTTTATAAATTCTCCAGTCTCACGTATTTTTTTTTTTTTATAGCAGCCCCAACAGACTAAAGCATTAGGCTAATAGTTTTCTTCTTGCCCAGGTGCTAATTCCTATTTACAACTGTGCTATTACTTATAGCAATTTGGTAAAAGCAAATCACTCTTCTTCATCAACTTCATTATATTTAATTGGTTTTATGGAAAGTTGTACTGCATTTGTAGATGCAAGTTATGAGTTAAAATTAAATATAAATTGATTTTGGACGAAAACAAGCAGTCTTTTTTGAGGTTGAAGTATTATCGGTTGACATTCACTGAGACTCTTTTATTCTTTTGTATGCTATAAACTATCAAGACATGAGCCAAAAATGGTCTCTTCTAAGGAATGCTTCATCCTTCTCTGAGAACATTTATTTTTGTTTTATTTTATTTTTGTCTATTCTTCCTAATAGGATTTTTGTATTTGCCTATCTGTAATTGTTTATAATTATACATTAAAAAATAATGGGACTTAATGACTATGTCTCAAATTGGGATGATTAAGATCTACTTTTTAAGTCTATTTCCAAGCAAATTCTGTAGAACTGTGAAGACGCTTCAGAGACTTCATGAGGGTGAACTAGGTATTACTAAATAGCTTTTGCAAAGAAGGAACTCTGAGTTAAAGGAAAGCAAGCAAAATTCCTTTTCTTCCCCCCTCTCCTAACTTAAGAGACCAGTTAACTAGCCAAGTGAAAACTCCAAGTCCCAAGAAATGCCCCAAACAGAAAAATAAGCACATAGATGAATGCCTCCCCTTTTGCTTGTTGGTCTCAGGCCGACTGACAGTACCAGGTGGCAGCCCTCGGGAGCTGCTTGTTCCAGATGCTCTACCTGACAGCCAGAAGCTGGCAGGAATTAACCAGAAACATGTGCTTCCTGTGGAGGGCAACGGTCGGCAGGTGGGATGGGCAGACTCGGTGACTGAGCCCAGCCTCCTGTGTGGTCACCGGCCGCCTTCCTCGTGGGCACCGAGGACCCGGAACAAGACATTTTCTCAGAGCTGTGCTGGAAGCCGTTCAAGTGCAATTACGCTGTATGTCGTTGCGGAATGGATGACTTAGAGGTTCCACACAAATTGAATTTTGAGGCCAGCCTGAAATTACATTAGATTTGGGGGCTTTGACAAAAGCCCATCTGAATCCCCCAGCAGTCCCTCAGGGTCATCTTTCTTTAATCATTCACTAATGTTTTTCTGGTTAGGTCACTGATTAATGGATGACGTAAATTTCTGCCCCCTCCCTTTAGGACTGTACTGTACATAACGTTTTATTAATTTGTCCTTTTTGGCTGCCACTAAGACAGCAAATATGAAACTGATTTCTGAACCTCCAAAAATTGACACTTCTAATTCTGCTGTGTATTATAAATCTCAAATGCAAAAAGCCATGACCAGAATGTGCTAATAGCTGAGGTGCAATAATTCTTTGCTGTTGTCTGTAAGTACACTCTCAACAAATGGAGAGAAACCGCGGGAATTCAGCACACTTAGCTCATGAGAAAAATACGAACTTGCCCCTTAGGGCAGGAAGCACAAATGCTCACACTCATATCCTTAGCATCCTGCATCTCAGATAATTGCTTCATTTTTCTTGATATCCTATTAAAACAATAAACCATGGGTCTCATAAAATTGTTTAAGGTATAACAAAGCCCCAAAGCTCCCCCGATTCTTACTTTGTCTCTGAAAATGTTAGCAGTCACAAAAGCACAATACCAGCATATTTGTAAGGTTATAATATATCTTCAATAAATTATAGAGTCACCAAGGCTATCTACAAAAGCTTTATTGATTTTTAATCTTTCAATCATAGAATCTATCAGAAAAACTTAGTAAGAAAAATACAGCTCATGACATCTTCTCTTTCTTCTGACCAAGAGAGCTTAGTTAATAATATCCCAAGGGCAGGAAAGCATGATGAATGTTTTGGGTGAAATTTGGCAGGAGAACTCAGAAGATGATTGTCATATAAGCCATTGGACAAACTGCTGCTTCAGCAAACTTGGTTTCTAAGAGTGTTTCTGTAGAATATAAAGAACGTATCTCAGTTTTATTTTGTGTTAATTCAAGAAACATTTACCATCTCTATGAATGTTCCTATGTGTGTCTTGGTGAATGTGTGCGTACATGCCAGGCTTGGTGTTGAATACTGGAGATACAGTGATAAATAAGACGTAGTTCCTGGTCTTAATTAGATTATGGTTGAGTTGAGAGACAGAGATAGAAACAAGGGATTTCAATGTGGTCCATTAGTTTAGTTTTGCCTGCTTTTAAATTTTATATGAATGGAATAATTATGCATTCTTTTATAAATGGCTGATTTTCTCAATATTATATTGGTGAGATTCATTCATGCCGTTTAACCATGGTTTATTCTTTCTTTCTGATATATTACATTCTAGTATGGAAATATACCACATTTTATTTACTCATTTTTCTATTATGGAATTTGAGTTGTTTCCTGTTTGGGCTGTTATAAATACCATCTCTATGAACATTCCTGTGTATGTCTTGGTGAACGTATGTGTTCATCTCTATTAGTTATATGTCTAGGAATGGAATTTCTGGAACATAAGGAATGCATATGCTCAGCTCTCTCACTATCTTGTAGATTCTTCTCCAGTTTTCCAAAGTGTCTTTAGCAGTGTATGTGCCCACTGTCTGTGTGTGAGTTCTGTTTGACCTTCACCCTTACCAATACTTGGCATTGTCTTCTTAACTTCAGTAATTCTCTTTAGATATGTATTCATCTCTCATTGTAGTTTTATTTATGCAATAAATATGAAGTCAAAGACGTGTTTCCATGGATAACTTAATTATAGAGGCAAAGATGGTATATTTTTAAAAAGAAAAATACTCAATGACTTATTCCGTAATTCTGTGGGCCTTGAGTACTACAGTGTTGCTATAACACTCTCATAACTTTGAAGATCTCCCAAATTCATGCCTTTTCCATAATCTCTCCATTCCATTCTGCCTTTACCTCTTTATTGGCTTTCCCATACACTAGGAGTAAGATTAAGAAGGACAGTAATAGCTAATGATCACCGTGTGCTACCATTTTCCAGGCACTGTTCCAAAGCACTTTATGGCTACGTGTCTTTTAATCCTCACAATAATCCCATGAGTTAGATGGTGTGATTGACTCCATTTTACAGATAAGAATGAGTCACAGAGAGGCTGAGTAACTAACTCATCCAGGTTCCACAGGAACTCATGAATTCTGAATTTGAAGGTAGGGGAACGGACTCCAAATGCAAATTCTTAACTTTATGCTACCCTGGGCCAGTGCAGTTTGAAGCTTGCCCCTTTTCCATGAGTGTGTATTTATACTTTCCAGTAGAAACAAATTAAAGAAGCATAGTTTCTTGGTAGATCTCCTCATCTGAGGAAAAAAAGAAAAACTCCACCAGTTATGGGGTATTTCCAAGCTAGTGTTAGACACTGTGATCACTGTGATGCGTGCTAATAAGTTTAATAAGATTCTACCCTTGAACAGAACCTTTGAACTTCCAAATTTCTTTGTCATTGTTATCTCATATGATCTGCATAAGAGTTAATTGAAGATATAGTTTAGGACCAAGAACTTCAGTGAGTTGTTGAGGTCAAATGGTGTGTTAGTGTCCAAAGCAGGATCTGAGCCTTGACTCAGACCCTGGATTTCATGGTCAGGTTTGGACTCTAATGCACAGAGAATTTGAGTGCATGGTCAAAAAGTGAAAAGGGCAAAATTTTAAATAAAATTCAGGCTAAACAGTCCCCCAGTTTCTATATATGAAATAATCTCTTAACTCTGCCAAATTCATCTATGTTGATTTAAATTTGCATTTGCTGTAGCATATTTTTTTTATAGTTTTCCTCTCAAATTTCTGCTCTACTTGATGGGAGGGATTAGGCATTTTAAAAAAAAAATATTGATATCTAAAGCTCTTCATAAAAAAAAAACAAATTTAGTGCATAAACTTAAATATATTTAAAAGTTTGACAATACTAATAATCAAAACCCAAATAAAATAGTACAGTCCTATTGTTTTGGGGGGGTCATGGAAGTATGCTTTTTTAATTATCCCAGAAATCAAAAAAAGAATCTGTTTTTAGTGACTTTTATGCAGTCTGGTGGACAACACTGTGATTTTTCCTAACACCCAGTAAAGAAAACAAGCCTAATTTCCATGTGCCACCATGCTGATAAATGTTGACTCTAAAAAGCACATGAAGTATTTCAGTGCCACCCAGCATGTAAACACCTATGTCATATGTTACTTCCAAACTGGCCTCTGTAATGTTGACAGAGAAGGCAGGGTCAACATTAAAATGTGAATCTTACTGGCTCTACCGCAGTGATATTCTCTGTTTCCCTGCAATGATGGCTCTGAAATCAGGAAAACAAAACTTCCCATACTTTCCCTACATTTTCCAAATTGCTGGTAGACTTATGTTCGATTTTGATCCATGTTCTTTGTCTCAACTTCACACACATACATGGAGTCCCAGGAACCACTCACTCCTTACCCAGATTTGAGACTCTCTTATGCATTAATAGATCATGAAGTCAATAGGGAAGTACAACCAATTTTTTTTTGTAATTAATGTGGCATAGACTACATTAAAAGAAAATATCATGTGTCTCATTGGCTCATGAAGTTTGTTTGGGTTGGATATGTTTGCAAGTGTTGTGTACTGAGTCCTGATGTGAAATATTATTTCTTACTGTGATTGAATCTGTGCTGCTTTTTATCCATTTCCCTCCATCTCCAGATCCATCTCTCCAGCAACTTAGCGGGGTCGAGGCTGAGGCAATGTGGCTGTGGAAGGGAGAGAGAAGGAGGAAATGAAAAACAGATCAACAGGATGTCTTTGCTAGGATGAGGGAGTTGGTAGGGATGAGACAGCTGCCAGGGGGAGGGTGTTTGGGAAATATGTGAAGAAGAGGAAATATGATGTTTGTAAAGTGTTATGGGATACAGCCCCTTTCTCCACCTCTCCAAAAGACTCTACTAAATAAAACCACCTTCCGGGTGTGAGCAGACATGCGTGCTGGTGCCTGCATGCCTGTGTACATGCATGTTTTGCTTTCTTTTGGGGAGACATCATTGGAAATGGTCCAAAACTGATGTACAGACAGGTAGGACAATAGGAAAAGGGTTCAGGAAAACCTAGGCACAGCCAGTGACATGACATTTTCTGAGTGATTTTTTTTTTAAGAAAGTGAAGTTTTTGAAGTCCATATTGCAACCATTGCTTGGTGAAGTTCCTCTCTTCTAACTCTCCCCAAGGTTGCTCTTTTCAGAATCATTCACCCTGTGGTGCTAAACTTTGAAATGTATACCCAATTATGACTCTCTCTCTATGGTTTTATACTCATATGTAGATAGATACTCATATTGTTGATTTAAAAGTTTATGGTAAATTACTAAGATTATGTGGATATGTTTTAGTATTTTCACTGCTGTGACCAACATACCTGACAAGAACAATTTTAAAAGAGAAAAAACTTATTTGAGTCTTATGGTTCAGAAGTGTCAGTCCATACATGGCCAACTCCATTGCTCTGTGCCCAAGGTATGGCAGAACATTATGGCAGAAGA
The DNA here is from genome assembly GCA_028644305.1 of Xerus rutilus. NCBI lineage: Eukaryota > Metazoa > Chordata > Mammalia > Rodentia > Sciuridae > Xerus > Xerus rutilus. The sequence goes on along the minus strand of CM053408.1, from coordinate 17,298,094 downwards.
GTGTGGTGGAGGAAAGTGGTTCAGGACTTGGCCACCAGGAAACAGAGAGAGATCTCCTTGCCACAGCAAAATAAAAACCCCAAAGGCACGCTCCCAGTGAGCCACCTCCTACAACTATACCCCACCTGCGTACAGTTACCAACCAATGAATTCCTATCAGTTGATTAATGCACTGATTAGGTCAATGGTCTCATAATCTAATCATTTTTATCTCTAAACTTCCTTGCATTGTCTTACACATGAGTTTTTTTGGGACACCTCAAAGCTAAACCATAACAGTATACTTTATATAGCTATTAAACCATAAGGAGTGTTATAAAACTGCATGTATAAAACAACATACAGCTATATACAATTATATGTAATTATATAAAGCTATCTATAGATTACCTGGCTTTATTGCTACTTGAGAAGATGCACCGTTTTCTTCATGGAGCTTTGTCACTTCTTTCTCAAATTTGAGAAAATTTGAAATATTCTTTAAAAACTAAGTAAAACTGTACAGTCCTTTGAAGTCATCAGTAATCCATGCCCAGATAACCAGTGTTAAAATTCAGGTATTTGTCTTCAAATTTTTTTTCCTGGATGAGAATGAATAGCAGATCCTGGTGGCCTTGCTGGTGCCCCCTCTCCCTTGCTTCCTTTCTAAAGGAGCTATGGTTCATTCAGTCAGTGTTATTTGGCTATAATTTACCTCACCTCTGGTTGTGGGGGTCCGCAGTGGGATGGCAAGAGGTGCCATGCTATCTTGGGTTTGGTTCAGGGCTGAGAATGAGAAACAAACAAAATCAAGATCCCAAACTGGTTGCTGTTCAGATTGCTCAATCCCACCAATCTTGAGTGGGGCTACTTGCACCCCTGAAAGATCTCTAGGATAGGACCTACCCAATAGCATTGAAGTAGAGCGGAGAGAGATATGGTGTGAGAAATGGGATCTTGGCACAGACTTTGCATCCTGGACCAAGCCTTGTCTGAAGCCAATTCTATCTCTAAATTTTTCAATTATAATATCAACATCTCCTACTCTGCTCAAGACAGATTGAGCTAATACCTCCTGATAAGGGGTTTGTGCAGGTGAGCAGAGACTAGTATAGCAAAATTGCCATTTTGCTGAATATAAAGATTATGTTCTGCTTCAGCTTTCTCTTCCAAATAATATTAGATCATTAATAGATTCTGGTACCATTAAATAATCCTTAAAAACACGATAGATTCTGGTAACATTAAGTAATCCTTAAAAACACAATTAAACAATCCTTAAAAACACAATATTGCACAGAATGAATGTGCTATTTTTTATTACCATAGTTCCTATTGTGGAATATTTGTGCAGTCCCTTAGGCTTGCAAAATATTTGGGTCTCTTTCTTCAAGCTCTGCTTATAATCTTGTTTGATTCACTTGTCTGAAATATCCTTCTGTGGGTTTCTTTCTCTGTTTATGAGCTCAGTGTTTTTTTATAGGCCTCAGATAAATTTATCTTGTTGTATCCATCAAGTAATCCTCCTCATTTGCTTCAAAGGGCCACTTTCTTCAAGAAGCCTGATCTTAACTTTGCTCAAAACCACCCATTACAGAAGGACTGATGAATCGTTCTTTGCCAAGTCATCCAAAGAAAACAGTTTTTTATTTAAAAGTGGGCCTATCTGGTGATAACATTCTTCCTGTGTTTTCCTCAGTGTTAATACGTAGTCAGTGTTCCATTACTATAATCCAACACCAAGCCTGTGATGACTGACGGTTTCTAGGTTGATGAATCTCATCGCTAATTCATTTCTCGAAGTGCTTTGATGATTGCAGAGTCCTTAGTGGAAAGTCATGAAGGCCCATCCCATTGATTTCATTCTCTGTGCCCAACAAACATAGAAGACTCCAGAAGTCAACTCAGAGCACGGGAATGTTGCAAACCGATGTTTCCGCAACCAGGATTTTGCAATCAAAGCTTTGCAGCATTGAATGCGTAGCTTGCTTGTTTTGGTGGGCAGCTCTTCAGCACTTATCAGAGATGAAGGTGATCTTCCAGGCTACATCTTTTTGCTTTTTGCCTTAGAAATCAGCTGCAGAGGAAGGAAGCTAATATTCTCAGTCTCATGAAACCCTTCTCCTGTCTTCACCAAGTTTTTAATTTTCATGTAAACTGAGGAGCATCCTTTTAGCATTGGAATCATTCATCACTTTCTAACGGCACCTGGTTTCTGATCAGTTAAATGGAGATAAAATCCTTCATGGAATGTTGTGAAAATCCAAGACATGTGTAAATGCTTGGACTGTACAAAACACTAAACTTCTGGAAGTAGAAATCTATCACGGTTCTAAAGCATGTACAATTTCTTCTTTATTAAGACAAAATAATCTAGAATGGACAAATTCATAAAATGGAATGAGAACTATTTTCATCAAGTAATTAAATTATGGCTAATTATATATGTAATAAGCTACCAATACTCTTCCATATAAAACATAGTTTAATCTTATTATAACTTTTATCCAAATCTAAACTAAATGAAACGCCTTTGCATTGACCATACTCTTGATTTATTAAACTGGTGAAATGATCCCCTTTGTACAGACTGTTTTTGGTGGTGACCATATGATTACTCACTTTTAGTACCTCCAACAAAAACTAATTTAGGGAATTTTCAACTATTTTTTGTCCACAATTGTTGAACATTCATCCCCTATATTTCTAAAGAGATTTACTTTCTTACATAATATACTCTGCAAACTGCTTACAACTAGTTCAGGCACTCTTCTACTGTATGGTCTGTTTTTGATTCTGTTTGTACTTAGAGGTAAGCCCTATGAAGGCAAGACCCTTATCAATTTGTTTCTTGGAATATTCCAGAACAGTGCCTGGCACACAATAGAAGCCCTCAGTAAAATAGTTTTAAGGATTGAGTGAATGAATACACAACTATAATCTTGGCAATCATATGAAGGGGTACATTAGTTTTAGTTTTCTATTGCTGCTATAACAAATTAGCACAAACTTAATGGCTTAAAATAATACAAATGTATGACCTTTAAGTTCTTTGGATCAATAGTTCAAAAAAGCTCTGACTTATCTACGTGTCAGCTGACTGCATTCCCTTCTGAGAGTTCCTGGGAAGAATTTATTTCCTTGCTCAATTATATTGTTGGCAGAATTTCATTCCCTGTGGTTCTAGGACTGAAGTTTTCTCCTGACTGTCAGCTGAGGCAAGTTCTCAGCTTCTAGAAGCCTGCCTTTTTAAACTCATGGTCCCTTCATTCACCTGCAGCCAATAACAGTCATTGAGTCTCTCTCCTGGTTGGAATTCACCTGCAAAAGTGTTAAGAGTGAAAATGAGTCTTCTGTTCACGGCACATAATTACAGGTTATTCATTTCATGTAGGCTGATGTGTTTTATGTGCTGTCTAGATTGCTTAACTCATTGAATCCAGTTCACAGGTTGTTCATACAGTGGACTTCAGATCTCCACTGTGTTTACCCATCTCTTCTTTTATTCCTTCAGGCCCCCTTTCTTCTCTACTTATTTGAATTGGTGAAACATTTTTCATCATTCCATTCTTTATTTCTCTATTGGCCTTCCAGGTATAAATTTTTAACATTTTTTGGCAGTTTCCTAAATATTAAGATATGCATTCTTACATTTATTGTAATAGACTTTAAATTGGTTACCTTAGCACTTCCTGAATAAAAAAAAGAACATTTACTCCTTTCTCCTCCTATGCGTAATTGTTGTTACACGTTTTATTTCTATCATGTTAGAGCTTGTCCATGACTTTATTATTACTTTTATTTTAAGCTCTCATTATATGTTTTTAGCGATATTAAAACACTTTTTCCAGCTGCTCTTTATTCCTTCCTGCAGTTCTGTACTTTCAACTGGTCTCATTTTCCTTTGGTTTGAAAAACTTTCTTTAGTAATTTTTCCAGTGAAAATCTACTAGTAATGTCTTCTCCACACTTTTTTCTTTTTTCTTTTTTGCCTTAAAATGTGTGTATATCTCCTTCACCTTTGAAGAATATTTTTGCAGGGTATAGAATTCTAGATTGACAGTTTTGTTTGTTTTTAATTTTCATCGGCTTCAAGATTTCATTCTCTTTTCATCTGGATTCCCTATTTTTTTTTGTTGAAAAACCAGTGGTGGTTGTTATTCTCCTTTAAAGGTTCAGTTTTCTCCTCTGGCTCTTGGAACATTTTCTTCTTCTTGTTATTTTGCTGTAGTTTGATCAGGATTAACTAGGTGTGGTTTTCTTTGTGTTTATCCAGATTGGGGTTTGCTAAGTCTCTTGAATCTGGGAAATGGGGTTTCTCACCAGTTTTGGAACATACTTGAATTTTATCTTTTCTGCCCAATTTTCTTTTTCTCCATTTTCCTCCTTTCTAGGATCCCAATGATAGCACATTCAACATTTTCACTGGATACCCCATTTCTTTTTATAATCAGCGCTATCTTTTTGTGTTTCATTTAGGATATTTTCTATATCTGCTTTATTTCATCGGTACTACTCCTGCAGTTCAATCTGCTGTTATTTAAGGGTTTCTCATTTTCAGATATATTTTGTAGCTCTAGATTGTCATTCTTTGGAAAAAAATCCGATTTTCTGTTGAAAATTCTTCAGCTCTTCAGTTATTTTTCTACTCTTTTCTTTAATTTCTTTGGAATATTAGAACTGGTTATTTCAAAGCTCTTATGTGCTAACTTCCATATTTGAATCATCTAAGATCTACTACTATTATATTTTACTTTTTATTACCAACCACACTGACTTTCCACAAATTTATTAATTTTCAATTGAAAGTCACATATTGAGTAAAGGATCTTTAAATGCTCAAGATGATATCTTCTGCCAGTGAGGTTCTACATTAGGTAGATAAATCCGCATTAAAGTGGTTTGGGACTGGGTTGTAGGTGTAGATGACTCAGTTTGAATCAGTTCACCTCTGTTTTTCAGGCATGTTCTTTTCAAGTCTTTTCATTGAAAGCTCTTTATTGAAAGTCTTCATCACCTTAGCCTTGAAAGACTGTGGGAAATTCAGTCACCCCTTCAGAGGTTTGGGACTCTGGTGTCTGGTCTCTTGCTTCCCACTGCTTCCAACTTTGGCCAATGTCTAGAGGAGGAGTCCGGCCATGTGTTTGAGGCAGGTCCCATCTTCAAGTGGGACTTTGTCTCTGAAATACCATGCTACTACAGATTTCAGTTTGTGTTATAAAAGCTTCCTCATCCCAGAATTCAGCAAACATACTGTGGGAAGAACTAACCATGTGTTTAGGATTCCTGAAGTTTCCAATTGTCCCGCCAACCCTACATGACCACTAAAAGCTTTGCTGATTTCTCATTCTCCCCGTGAAGTCCCTCTGTGAGGGCCAAGCCCAGTCATCAGCCCACTTCCAGAACTGGCAAATCTCCCACAGAAGAAAATGGTCAGTCACAGACTGTTCATCTCAGAAGGGCTACTGCTTCTATGATTTAATGTCCCTTGATTTCTTGACTTCCAAAGTCTTTTAAAATAATTTTATTTTTACAACGTACTTGTTTTTAAAATGTTATTATAGCAAAAATACTGATCCTTGTCACCTATTTCCTGACTAGAAATATAAGTAATAATGTTGACAGGAAAGAGAATTTCTCAAAATGTTGCTTTGCAAATGAACTGCTGTTATATATGTAAATTCTGTGGTATAACAATACCACAGTATAAATTGGTAAAATAATACCATAAATTGGTAAAACAATACCATAGTATAAATTGATATATTCAATTTATACTAGCTAATATAATAATTGGTTTGTAGTTGAAAACTTTCTACCTATGGGCCTCATTTTTTGTTTTGAATATAGGCACATTTTTCTCCTTATGAGAACATCTAATTCCTGTTTCTGTCTTTTGTTTCTAAGGGTCAGAGTGATTTGTAACTTTGCTTAAGCTTTGCATAATTCAGAAATGTCTTGCTCCCTTAAGTGTTCATTTTTCTTTTTCTCTTTGCATCTTATGCAAGGGTAGGACCCTATCTCCATGTATTCCCCACACCACATGGTGGGTCACGTGTCACAGTGGTTGTGGAGATTTTTCGGCCTGGCAGTCCCCAGCAGAGTTGGTAAAGTAAAGGGTCGAGTGGTCTGGTTTTCCTTGTTTCTCCAGGGTAAACATCCTTCAAAACCCCTGAAACAACTGCAGCACTGGACACAGTCTGAGGGAACAGAAGTAGGGTCAAGCTTGTTTTGGGGGACACAGTAAAAACTTAGAATTCAAGAGAACAGAAACTGATGCTGGTATTTACAGTATTAAAATATTCTTGGTATAATAACCACACTCAACTTTTGTTTCTGTGACCAGTTTTCTAAGGTCCTCAAAGGCTTTTGATTAGCCTGATACCTTTAACAACACCTTTTCCCCTAACCAAAAAAAGCAAAAACCAAATCAGAAGATCACCGGGTCCTAGTACTCTTGCTCTGGGTTGGCCTGGTTGTGACATTTTTGCACATTTGCACTTGGACTTTAAATCCAAATGAGGATTTGCTTCTATCATCATTATCATTGGAAATGATATAAAACATTCACAGCATTTTAATCTCCTTATATAGACAGGATTGAATATAATCTTCTTGCTCTGTAGTGTGTCGTATCATTTATGAGCATTTATCTATTATACTGAGCTTTTGACGCACTTTATAGTCACTAATGAGCTATTCAACATGACACTCCTGTGAAATAGGTCTGCTAAATAATCTCCACCTTGAAGACAAACAAACAGAGACACTAAGAGATTAAGAGACATGCCTGGAGGTGTACAGCAAGCTAGAATAGACAAGCAAGGCAGAACTCATGAGTTCTTGATGTGTGGGGGATATATATATGCATGACACTAAATATTTCATGTTAAAATTCTGGAACAAAAGGAATTTCTTACTAATACAATGCTAGAAATGCCAGAAAGTTGAGAGATAGAAGGTATGGAAGGTAAGCTAGAGATCTCTGTGTGTGTGTGTCTGTGTGTGTGTGTGTGTGTGTGTGTGTGTGCGCGCGCGCGTAGAAAGAATGGGATCAGTAGAACTGGAGTTGAGGTGGAAATTAACACTTTTTCTCCCATTCTGTCTACATTTAGGGTTCAACAAGACTCAAATTGTACATTTATACTTGAATTTGATGGCATTTTAAGGCAGAAGCAATCTGCAAGATTTTCATTAAAATATAACTTTGAGAGGTTTCACTGATTTTTTTTAAATACACATTCAATTTCTCTTGACTTTTGTAACATTATCTCTTCAGTAGGTCATGGTAGCCTGGTCAGGAAGGAGAACTGGAGATTGTGTTTGAAGTCCAATGAAGAGTAAACTTCTCCAGTTCCAGTACTCCAGCAAAAGCCTGTTATTACTTTGGGTAAGTTTTCAAAAGAAAACCAGAAAACTCATTCACTCCTTAACAAAGATGCCAGGTCTGGTGCTGGGTCCTAGAGAAACAAATGTTGAGCAAAGGATGGTCAAAAACAAATAAAATAATGTTCAAAGAATTTACAACAATTCGTGTTGTGTAAGCACATTAGCTCCTTGGCCTATAATCAGTGGCTTCCTAACTTGCTGCATGTGCCATCCCCATGGTGGCCTCAATGTGGCAAGGAATCCTGTGATTAACTGGCTACGGAAAAGGCAGCGACAGAAGCCAATCTAATTTTAAACCCTTTAAATGGCAGCGAGACATTGAAACACAACAAGTAACAACCAATCAGAGGTTTTTTCATTAACCACTCTTGCTGGGAGGAAAGGGTGACTCTTAAGAAAGAATAGAAACCCTTTTGGGCCTAAAGTAGTTATTCTGCTGTAGATCCCAGGCCTGCAAAGCCGGAGGGAAGGCCACACAGGAGGAGGAAGAGCAATTCAAAACTGGGCTCTTCTGTGCAAGCGGATCATGCTCAGAGTAACAAGTATTTGCTATGCTTTATTCCAAGGGTGCCCTTGAGCCAAAGAGCAGAAGGGGACGGGTGAGCGAACAGTCAGGGTGGGAGGAAAGGCAATTGTCCAAGATGGAGCCAATGAAGGATTTGGGGGAATTTAAGAAAAGGGGAATATTATGGCCGTTTTTTCCAACTAAGTCCCTAAATCAAGTGAGCTGAGATGTCATTGGCAATTTTGTGCTTCCATCTAAAAGGATTTGAAAAGCAACTACAAAAGAAGCCAGTTGCCCCATTTCCTTTCTTTTTCTCAGTAACAATAGCTTTCTATCTTTTGATGTGCTGATTTAAGAAAAAAATTCCTTCTTATAACTCATGTTTTGCTGCTAGCCGCAATTGATTGCACAAAAGACCAAATTCATCAACACACACACACACACACACAAACACTGCCGTTCTGAAGCATTTGATCATTTTTATGTTAATTTTTACATTAGGAAGAATTTTACCTACTTCTCAACTACATTGAGTTTTTCAAAAAATGGTTTCTTTTATGTCTTCCAATAAACTCTAAGGAAAAGTGGTTCAGAGAATTGGGAGAATACAACTGAGCTCAATTCTTTTCTTTCTTTTTGCTATCTGATGCTATTTAGACCTTGCCCTGAATTAGCACAAGCTCAGAGGTTCATACTAAAAATTTTATAACTTTCCAGCTTTCTTATTTCTTTTAGAAACATCACCCTCCGCCAAGCAAACAAACAAGACAAAACAAAATCCCCCAAACAAAAAACTCTACACTAGCCAAATAACACCAGCAGCAGCCCTTGTCCTATTAATCTTCTGGAGTTGGCAATGCTCTTGGTCTTAGCACAGAAATTAAACACTTTCTTTCCCATTATGAGGGAGGGAGGTGGAACTAAGCCCTCCATTTGGTTCTCTTGTCCAAGAGTGTTTTAAAGAAAATTTTCACCTGTGTTGAAATCAGCTAACTATAGCCTCTTACCTTATCTTACTCCCTCTAGACCTGTTCCCTTACCCTCTGCCTTGCTAAGATCTACGGAGTATCCAACACTCTCCATTTTCCTCTTAACTTTTTAGAAGTGGCAGCGCCGTCTGGCCATCCCTCTTCTCCATCAAGCACCTGGGAAACGGATCCCTGACCTTTGCCTAAAAGCTGCAGTCAGTGATCACTACCATGTTTGGACTTTCTCGCTGATGGATGGTGTGACATCCATAAATCAGAACGCACTGCAGATGTGCACTTCCTCGCAGTATGATTACATTTAAGGACATTATAGAGGTTCATGATGTGTTAAATAGAAAAGTAGGTTACAAAATAGTATACGTTGTTTGATTGGATTTTTATGACTCTATATGAATATTCAAGACATGAAGGCATATGTTACATTATATTTATGGAATATTTTTGGGGAATAGGTTCTATTTTGCCTTTAATCATTATTTTAAAAATATTTTTAAATTCACACATATAAGTGTGTAATACAATAAAATTGATCTTGATTATTTCAGAGTATATTGAAATACTTATTAAGAAAGTATAGGCTACAAAATAACATAGTATCAATACAACAGTATGTTCCAAGTGAATCATCATCATCATTAGAACATTGTACCAGGGGCTCTATGAACATTATCCCTAACCTTCTGGAAAATTCTACAAAATAGATATTACTGTTACTATTTTCCCTATTTTACGGAAAAATGAGGCTCATAAAGTCTATTTAACAGCTAGAAAGTTGTGAAACTGAATCAAGATTCAGTTGGTGAAAATACCTGATCATACTTACAATGAGAAGATGCCAATGGACTTTTGGGTCTGGTGGGAGGGCTTGGCTGTGAATGACCAGTGAGATTTATTGCTATAGTAAAACTTTTCTATAGGACAGTGCCCCTTCCCTCCAAAAAAATTTCCTGGATGAGAAAGATGATAGCGTGTGAAGGCATTTAAAACATAAAGCAGATAAAAGTGCATCCTTTTATTTACTTGCAATTCCCCAAATATTAGGTAGGCATTGGATATGTGCATAAGAACCAAGAGGATTTGAAATAAATTTCTATTTTGAGTATTTAATGTTTCCATGCTAGTTTTAGGGGGAAAGGCACAGGAAGAAGGAGAATCTAGAGGGAGGATAATGTATGGGAGAAAAAAGGGAGAAAAAAAGGAAAATATAAGAGAAGGAAGTTCAGTCTGTTTCCTAGACCTATCTTTTTGAACTGACCCAATTTATAAACCAGGGGAATAGGTTCTATTTTGCCTTTAATCATTATTTTAAAAATATTTTAAAGAGCTGAAAATGATTATGGAAGAAGGAATCACAGACCTAGAATAAGGAAACAAATTGATAGGAAACTTACAAAACAGTGGAGTACTGGCAAATTTTTAGCAATAGGCTCTTAGGAAAAAAACAAAACAAAACATTTGTTACATTGCTAATGCCTGTAGTGTAAACTCTATTACTACATACCTTTATGAAAGGGGAATTGGAAAGACAAGTATACTCTTGGTTTTTGTAAATCAGTGCTGGCTGGTTGAAGCCTCCCACCACTTTATTGTGTTATTGAATAATGAAACAATAGTATACTTTTTTTAACTTAATACTGTGGGGTTAGAATTTCTCTTTATCTCCAGAGACAGATATTAGACTTAAAATTTCCCTTAGCATACGTTTTCTTCCAAGGATGTATAGAACAACAATTTAAACAAGCTTGTTGTGTGTAGCTATCTACAAATATTTATGAAAACCATCTGTTTTTAGAGTAACAGCAAAAGATCTCCAAGCAAGTTAGAAGCATTATTTTTGATATCCAACTAGTATACACTACCTAGGCCATTTTCTTCATTCTTTTTCTTTAATATACCTTTATTCTATCTATCTATCTATGTATCTATGTATCTATGTATCCATGTATCTATCTATCTATCTATCTATCTATCTATCTATCTATCTATCTATCTAGTGCTGAGGATTGAACCCAGTGCCTTGCACGTGCTAGATAAGCGCTCTACCTCTGAGCCACAACCCCAGTCCCCATTTTCTTTATTCTTGCTGGCTTCGCTTGGTGATCTGTGTCTGAGGTTGCACTGTAAAGGAATTGCAGACAAGGAGCAGTCAGCAACAAACTGGACTCACAGTTGGCATGTATGTTCACACTTGCTGATTCTAGCATAGTAAGTGCTAAATTAATGATGGTGTGTCCTAAAATGTACACACACACACACACACACACACACACACGAGTACACACACACCTTCTTCTATCCACTTCACTTATGTCTTGGAACGGGTCTGTTGGGATTATGATCCCAACAAGGCACACTCATGTCTGTTACTGTAGCAGCTGCCCTTGCTCTCACTTCTGAGTACGAGTGACTTCTTCACCTTTGCATGGTGATTTACAGTGTTCCAGCTCTTTTGCATATCTTCTCTCTCCCAGCAAACGAGTGGGTAAGGTGTGTGTTTACTTTGGGACAGGTTTATCCCCATTTCACAAATGAGAAAAAAATGAGACTGACAGATCATTTGATTTACCCAAATGCTCATGGGACAGTCATGAGAACAGATAACCACTGGAACTGATAACCAGGTCTCATTGCGGTGTTCTTTCCAGGACAATTTTATTTTTACAATAGAATTAAAGAGTGGAGGATTTGGGGCCACGCAGGAACCTGCCTGCAAGATTACAGTTGGGCACTGGGAATGGTGCTTTCTAGAAATGCAGCAGGTGAGTGTTCCTTTATTTTTGAAATGAAAAGAATAGGGAATAGGAGGGATGGAGAGAATTCTGGGGCGCCCTGGTGTTGGCCTTTCCCTGTGTGAGAGGTGAGTGCGGGGGTATACATCCATCTTGTTTACATTTCATAACAGACTTCCCCGTGCCCATCTCTGAGCTAGGAGCTGAGACGCAAATTGAACAGGAGGGACGTGGCTCCTGCCTTCAAAGAACAGACTCGGGGAAAATCAAACATACCCTTAGGAAGCCACTATGCTTTGTGCAGTGAGAATAAACTAGATGCCTACAGAGTTAAGTCATGAGCTCATGGAAATGATAAATCCACTATCAGAGGTTCCTGAGAAGGTTCTTGGGCAAATTGGCTGCTAGGGTTTACTTTTGTTTATCCTCCGAAGGTTCCTGTGTAGAAAACCTGGTCCTCAGCAGGGCAGTGTGGAGGGATGAAACCTGGAAGAGGTGGGGCCTTGTGGGAGCTAATTAAGTCCTTGGGGACTTTGACCATGGAAGGGATTAAGGCTGGTCTCACAGAGTGAGTGAGTTACTGTGAGAACAAATTGTTATAAAAGAGCAAGCCTAAGCCCTGAATCTCTTCGACTTCCTGTCTCACCATGTGATTGTTTCCACATGAACTCTCACCATGATGATGCTGTCAGCCATAAGGCCCTCCCAGAGGTGGAATAGATGGAATCACTGGATCTTGAACTTCCAGCCTCCAAAACTGTGAGCTAACTAAACCTCTTTTCTTTACAAATGCCCCAGCCTCACGTATTTTGTTATAGCAACAGAAAATGGACTAATATAGTAGTCTGATCCTTGAAATTGATAACTTTTAGATTTCTTAATAAGCTTTGTTTAATAAGTTTGCATGGCGGGGGGTGGGATAAATATTGATTGCGTGCCTACTAAATTCTACTTCCTTACCTGATCTCTACAATGACACCATGATGTCAGTACTGTCATCTCTATGTTAAGGAAGAGGAAGTAGTAGCTAAGTGCAATAAATTCACTAGTCCAAATTGACATAGGTATTAAACTGCAATGGTCAAACCTGAGTGTATGTCAACTTTGTCCACTATGACATGCTGGCTCCTTTGCCTAACTCTTGGTCTTTAAGATTTATTTCTCTGGAACAACATTGAGAGGGAGCGTGTAATACGCTCTAACCAGACAGCACTCAGTTTTCCTTTCCATACACACCCCAGGTTAATAGGAGAGATACATAGAAGAAAATAGCCCAGCTACTTGTCCCCACTGGAAGCTTTTCCATCCTTTCTATTTTAATCATCGAGACAGGTGGCAACAAACCCTAGCCCTGCCACTGTTAGGGACACTGACTTCTCCCTCCAGTACAGTGTGTTCCCTAAGGATTCAGCTTGAGCTGGTGTCAGTAGTGAGACATTCTTTATCAGAAACAAGAAAGAAGGATTGGTTTCAGAATAAGATAAACATTTACCAGAAATGAAAACTCTTCCCTCGTGGTAGTAGCTGCGGAGAGATGCTATCTCCCTCTTCCCGACCCTGAGAGGTTGGAGCCATAAGGAAGCTATAGCTCTGACTTCTTCATGACGCCATCACACATACAGCTCCTAGTGTATTTCTCTTGGATATGGTCCACCCCAGTAGCTTTACCCCCCTGTTGCAGGAGGAGGCAATTCCCAGCAGTATTGCCCCAAATTCCATAAATACTCCCGACTCCACCTGGGTATGGACACATAGGTTAAGTGTAGGGAAAGCCTCTGTAATTGGTGATATTTAAATATATGTTCTGGACACTTGTGGGTGTTCTCTCCCTCTTTCTCTCAAGTATAGACACACATACACAGAAACTTCTTCAATTCATCAAGCTTCTTTCAAAAAGAAATAACAGAGACTATCTTTTTTTGTAGGCAAAGTTTTACATTTGTTTTCTTAACGAGTCTCTCACAGACTGTCGATCAGATTCCATTTTTAATAAGTTTACTCAAATCTTTGAGGCAATTCTAAAATTATATAAATGCAACCCACTTCTGAGCCAAGAGTAGAGCCATCTCTTCTTACTTACAGGTGTAATTAAAACCTAACTCAATTTCAAAAATGTTTCTGAACCTATTGTGAATGTGCTGTTTGAAGAGTTAGATTTTAGGTTGTTTTGGAAAGGTTTTTTTTTTCTTCTTTTTTTTCTTGACACGGTTTTACTTGTCTGTTTTTCATTTAGAAAAGAACTTAAAAATAAGTGATTTGATTCATTATTATTTAAGATTCTTCAAGAGAAATGGAGGAACATTGTATATTTATCTAGATTTTATAAAACTAGACTTTGGTGTTTTTAGCTAACTAAATTTAAATGAACTGAAGGCTAATTATAAGCTAAAAAATATCCCCCAAAACAGAGCATACTGCATAAATGAAATACAAGGCCAAAAATTTTGTCTGAAAGCAATCATTTAACTATGTAACAAAAAATGTCATCATCTAGTATCAATTAAGTGACATGCCTACATCCTCTCAAATTCTGTAACATTTCCAGTTTAGCATTTGCTAAGTCCCAGGAGGAAAGAATATGTGTGGGCTCAAACTCTGGGTTTAAAAAAAGAGTTAAGTGTCTGATAAAAATGGTCTGGCAGAATAATTTGTTAATTACAATTATTCTATTATTTATCTAAAATAACTGTGGGTACTTGCATGAAGCAGAGTTTATGTTCATTCTTCTCTTTTCAAAATAGGAGAATGTTTTGTTTCGTGTGTTGTGTATTTTAGCATCAGGATATTAGGGTTATATAAATTAATTGTATCTTCGTAGCACTGACGTGAATGGTCTTTTTAGGAATAACTTGTTGAAGAGGGGGGTGGCTTTTTTTTCTTTTACCACCCACATTATGTTATGAGTAGCACAGAGTATTTAAATGCTTTGGCACCAAACATGAATAAAGAGCTGATCTTGAAAATACCATTATAATTATTTATTTTGAAATTGACACTCTGCTCTATTTTAAGGCTTACGCCCAGTTTTATCAGCACATCTCAGATAATATAACACACACATGAGAATCAGCCCCAAATATCCTTTCTACACCCCTCTCCCTGAATCCTTCCATTTAATTTTTTTGAGGAAAAAAATAAAAGGTGAAGAAAACTTGAGTTCAGAAAAAGACATCAACTGAGGAATTTTGTTTATTATGATTGGACAGCTGCTATTGGCCCAGTGGGATCATTTTATGTTTTATTTTGATTGAGGAGATATCACTTTGCCAACCATAATTTTTATAATTCAGCTTTTCAGTCAAAATGAAATGACCTTTAGATTTTCTTCTTTTTTTTTCCCCCAGCAGATGGTTGTTCCCTAAAAGTGTCATTATCTGGCAGATATTATTCTATTTCTTTAAAAATGACCCACTTGATGTTTCATTTAATAGACTCTTCTTTTTATTCTATCTTGGCTGAAACCCACATATTGGTGAAATATGTTCAGTCTAATAATATGAAAAAGTCTCTTGGGGGAAGACTTTGGCCTCAGTCTTGGGGATCATGCTACTGCTGCATAGTAGTCAAAGATTTTACTTTTAAATTGAGTTTCTTCAAAAATATACTCTCAGAAATGATGAACACAAATCAGGCTGTTTGACCTCCTCCAAACTTGGGCCTTGTGATTGATGTGGGTACGGCCTCTGTCAAAGTCACCTCTCTGTTCTCAGTACCTGGTGCCTATAAAAACCCACCACATTTGGACTTAAGTTGAAAAGCTAACCCTTTTACCTGTCTTGTGACTACTGATATTTTTTGGAGGGTCGACAGGCTTTAGATATTCTAGAAAGGGTTAATATAGCGAGGCTTTAAAAGTTCTGAGCTATGCCCCTGAATTTTATCATGATGGGCCTTGTTGAGCTCAGAGCAGACGTTGCCCCAGACGGAACTCATGAGGACATTAGGATGGCTGTCTTTCCTGAGTGACAGTCTGAAGTCATGGAGATTCCATTTTTTATTCCATTCCACTTCTTAATTCCTGAAGTGCTAGAAGACACATGTGACATCTTATACATGACTATTTTAGGACAAGGTCTGGTACAAGGATAATAAATAGAAAGAGCACAACAAGTGAATTCTGGCCATGACACAACGACATCTTTGCAAAAGGAGGATTCGTGCCTAGAGTAGTTACAGGGGAAGTGGTGACAGGCATTCCATTTATCATCTAAATTTCTGAAGAGGGAAGGGCAGGGTTTGAAGGTCAATGGGTCCATCTTCCAGGACTGCATATATTAGGGGTTAAGGTAAAATCTTATTGCAGTGTAGTTTTGTTCCATTAAATACAGGAATGTTAAATTGTACCTTAGTCTCCTGAAATTTGGGTACATTCTCAAACATTCAGTTTGGAAGATTGGAACTCCACAGTTCATGTATCTATAATTTGGATTGATGAAGATATTTCATATATATGTGTATGCATATATAGGTACACACACACACACACACACACACACACACACACACACATACATACGACTAGTATGGGGTTTCAAAAAGTCAAGTGATTGCTTCTAGCTTCCTCCCTTGCAAATTCCCATATTCATGAACTTAACTCCGAACTCTGTAGTATCTCTGTTTATACTCCCAATGTATGACATTGCATTTTAATGTTTTTCCTTTCTTTTACATTTGTTTCCTTAACTAAAATGTGTCATCTTCTTGCCTTAGTTTGTTGAGTTAAAAGTGTGACTCTGAAGCCGCATCACCTGAGTTCGAATCTCAGCTTCTTCAATGACAGTCTCTCTGACCTTGTGAGCTGCTCATTCCAGTACCTCATTTTCCTCTTCTGGAAAATGCAAAAGACAATATACCCAACTCATGTGGTGTTATGAGGATTAAAGGAGCTAATTTATGTAATTAGAACAGTGTGTGAGTTGTAGTAAGTGCTTGCTAAATAAATGCTACCTGTTTCTGGCCCAGAGGACTCATTCAATAAATTATGGTTGAATGAATAATTATTAGTCAAAGCATCTCTTACTTTTGAGGCTACTCCAATTTTGTATGTTAGTAAGTTCTTCTGAGGATGAGAATGTCCAATTGAAGATGGTTTTACACTGTAGCTATTTTAATATTTGATAGTGTGAATCATTGTCTTTCTATAAGAAGCAAAAATACTTTCTTTCATCTCACTCCAGTCAGAATGCAATTATCAAGAGTACAAGAAATGATAAATGTTGGTGAGAATGTGGGGAAAAAGGTACACTCATACATGGCTGGTTGGACTGCAAATTGGTGCAACCACTCTGGAAAGCAATATGGAGATTCCTCAGAAAACTTGGAATGGAACCACCATTTGACCCAGTTATCCCACTCCTTGTCATATACCCAGAGGATTTAAAATCAGCATACTACGGTGGTGATGCAGCCACATCAATGTTTATAGCAGCTCAATTCACAATAGCTAAGCTATGGAACCAACCTAAGTGCCCTTCAATAGATGAATGGATAAAGAAAATGTGGTATATACACACAATGGAATATTACTGAGCCATAAAGAAGAATAAATTATGGCTTTTGCCAGTAAATGGTTGCAAGTGGAGGCTAGCATGCTAAGTGAAATAAGCCAATCCTCCAAAACCAAAGGCAGAATATTCTCTCTGATATGTGGATGCTGACTCACAATGGGGGAAAGGGAGGAGTGGACCAGATTGCACCGGGGAGAATGAGGGTAAGGGAGGAGGGATGGGGATGGTGAAAGACAGTAGAATGAAGCAGACATAACTTTCCTATGTTCATATATGAATACACAACCAGTGTAACTCCACATCATGTACAACCACAAGAATGGGAAGTTATACTCCATGTATGTATAACATGTCAACATACATTCTACTGTCATGTATAAATAAAAAGAACAAATATTTAAAAATAAATTAGTTAATTAAAATACTCTCTTGTATGGTTTTCTTTTTGCATTATCTAATGTACTTATGAGAGCCTGCTCAGGAGATGTGGTATTGGTGGTAACGATTAAGTGTCTGCACTGTGCCGCCTGTGCCAAGCCTATCCACCCAACTCTTACTTTTTTCCTCTGCTATGTCACTGGTAGCACCTCTAGCCAGGCCCATTGTGTTCAATTTGGGCCTTGATTTCAGGGACATTAGACTCCTTTTTCACTGGCGCAGAATCTCTGGTGGGAGATGTTCTTCCCAGATTTAACTCAAGACAAAGCAGTTCATTTTGCCAATAATGGAGGACATACTCTAAGAGTTAAAACAAAGAACAATTAGCACATGTATTAGCTTGGATTTTGTTTATACTTTGATGCCAACTGTACTCATTTGTTTGAAATAAGATCTCTTGCATTTACTTGAGTCATAGAGCCTAGTAGAGAGAGATCACGTATTTAAATTTCTACAGTTTTGTTTTTTTCTATTACAGCAGGACTCTAGTCTCTAGTCAGAGCTTTGCAGAATGACTCTTACTATCATCACTGAGTCCTGAGTGATTGATATTTGTGACTGAACAGTAAACCTCAATGAATGCCAAGTTTTCATTTTGTGTATTAGCTCCTAGTTATTCAAAAAAAAAAAAATTACATAGGTTTTGGCAATAGTAAGTCCCTTATCAAACCAAATCAGCATGTGCTGAAATGTATTTAATCTTTTAATTTTTTTAGTGTTTAAAAAGATCTTCCAAGGTAATAAGGGCTTGCTAAATCAAATCAAATATTTAAAATGTTGTAAGGTGAAAGGGAAACTTTCTCATTCTAACTTTACTCCACTGAGATTTTTACTGCTAATGTGTTTTTTTAAATAAAAATGAAATCATATCATGTTTATATAGTGAAGCTTTCCTTGTCTTCTCTCATCTCTTGTTTTTTATTTTTTTTTGTTTTAAAATTTCCCCCTAGTAGTGATGATTTAACCCAGGAGTACTCTACCACTGAGCTACATCCTCAACCCTTTTTATTTTTTATTTTGAGATGGAGGTCTCCCTAAGTTTCCCAGGCTGGCCTTGAACTTGGGATGCTCCTGTCTCAGCCTCCACAGTTACTGGGATTACAGGCGTGCACCACCGCACCTGGCCCAGTCTATCCTTTTCATTTCACAACATTCAGAGGAGCTTTCCAAGTTATCACATGAAGATGTCCACATTGTTTTTAATGTTTATATAGCATTCTATTTTATGGGTTTACTGTGGTGTCTTGAGTTTCCCTTCTCGGTGGACATTTAAGTTATCTCAAATTATTCACTATTACAAACAATGCCGCAATAATCATCTGTGCACCTATCTTCACACATGCATGTGGTTATTTACGCATTTCTAGGGGTGGGTGGCAAGGTCACAAGTGGAATGTTTTGGAAATATTACTAATATGCTTTCTCTCTCCTTCCTGTCCCTCCCTCATTCAAGCAGCTAGGGTCTTCAGTGTCCCCTGAAACTGAAGAGGGATGTTCCAGTTCCAAGATCAGAGAGAGAAAAAGAGATAAAGTTCTCAAGTCTTCAGATTCCAGAAGCTTAAATCCTTAGGAGAATGAAAGAATCTCCTGACAAACACAAAATATGAAGGGGACACATCACACAGGAGCATAGACTTCTGTTTTAGGTTAGAAAACAATTTCTCTAGCATGGTGGAGAAGGAGGTGGGTGGAAGGGAAGTGAGGACAGAAGAGACAATTTTAAGGTCCAAATCAGAGGCCAGGCCTTATTTTTCCCAGACTACAATACCGAAGAGGAAGACAGCCCCAGGAAATGGAGCCCAAGACAGGCAACAGGATCCCAGAGAGGGAATGCCGTTTGTCATACAGAGACAAGTCTGCCCAGTGACAGCCTGGCCAAGATTCTAAGGTTCCACTTTGGCAGGAGAAGGGCAGGATTATTCCCAGACCCTCATTCATGCCATGAAAGCAGGAGAAAAATTTGCTGGACATGCCACCAGGAATAAGGGTTATCTTATTAGTGACCTGCCTGGAAGAATAGCTGAGGAATAGCTTCCTTGGAGGGTGTCCATGTAGACTGGTGACTAATTTGAGGATCATGTACCTTTCCCTCCTCCCTGACATCTTTTTTTTTTTAAGATATTTTTTAGTTATTGATGGACCTTTATTTTATTTATTTATATGTGGTGCTGAGAATCGAACCCAGTGCCTCACGCATGCTAGGCAAGTGCTCTACCACTGAGCCACACCCTCAGCCCCCCTCCCTGACATCTTGGTGTGACTTAGAAAGACTCTAGGGGAAAGGGAATCCTGAATTGATTGAGATTAAATTTCTATAATTGAGCAAATTATCTGAAATTGGTTCATGAGATTTTTTTTGTTTTTTTGGTTTTTTTGCTTATCATTTTATTTATTTGCTTGGTGCTGGGGATTGAAACTTCATGCATGCTAAGCAAATATTCTACCACAGAGCATAGCCCAGCCCTGACTCCTGAGGTTCCTATCCACTCCACAGGATATGTTCATTTAACACGTTTTTATAAGTTGCTACAGTGTTTTCTCCCCTATAAAGAGTTTTCCAAATTGCATTTCCACTAATAATATATAAGAGTGCCCCTTTCTTAACATCCTGGCCAAGGTGAGATGCTATCAATTTTTTTGAAAAAAAATTTTTTGCAAATTTAATAAGATAAAATGCTATCTTATCACTTTATATGTTCCTGGCCATTGGTGAGCACATTTTAATGTTTATATTTATATTTCTTCTTTTGTGGAGTGCTTATATAGGCCATTTTATTCTTTTATATTGTGTGCTGATGTATTTTTGTCTTCCTCTTAAAAAGTAGCTACTGGTTAATAAAGTAGCTACACGTACTGATGTTTAGTCTTCTTGGGGATGATCTTTCTACCTGTCTTCAGACAAATCTCTACTTGATATTTCTGTGATCCCTCTAACGTTTATTTTTTTATTTTTATTTTTATTTTTTTGAAGAGAAGCTAGTGACTTTATTAATCCTAAAACAGAGAACAGCCTGATCCCACCATGGACCAGGAGTATCACCAACTACAAAGTTAAGAAGTTCCAATTTAGGAGGAAGAGCTCTTCAGTTCTCTAGCCCCATATACCATCCAGTTTTGTTTCCCTGAATTGGAGCCAAAATTCGGGAGATGCAGAATCATTGACCGGTTACCCCCAGCACCCTGAGGATTTGGCACTCCCTGGAAAGAGCCGACATTCCAAGGAAATCTGAGGGCAGAAGGCAGCAACTAAACCAGAGAGCTGAGGGCAGCAACTAAATCTGGTAATGCTGTGGCAACCCCAGTCCTGGAATCATTGATCAAATTGTGAGTCGCTCAAATTGTATGTTCACTGATCGTCTGACACTTAGAAATGGTTTACTTTAAAGGCAGGAAAATGTGTTCAAAGGATGCTGGCCACTGGCAGAAACCATCACAGTTCAGATCTCTTTTCTCTTCCCTTCTGTCCAGTAAGCTCCATTCTATTTCTTAGCTCTCTTTTCTGTTTAATAAGCTCTGAGAATTAGACAGTTTGAAGAGCTGCTAGCTGTTTAAATAGAGGCCAGGTTGTTGGTCTCTACCATCTGAAAGCTGCTTTGATGATCCCTGTAAAATGAACTTGAGGACACCCACCGAATGGTTGGCATCCTTGGAGCAGTCTCAGCAGAGATCAAAGCCTGCCCATTGCGTTGAGGCTGCTCCCCAAGGACAGTGTTGAAGCCTCCTGGCAGGCTTTCTGTGCCAGCTTCACAGTGCCACTACCTGTGCCTGCTGCTGCAGAACACCACTACCTGTCCTGAATCCACGGATTAAAGAGGGCTTTCAGTGTTCAAACCCATTCTCTGGCAGCTGGAATTCCAAGTGTACTTAGAAACTATAACCAACTCTATTAATTTTAAAATGAAGCAATAATACTACTGCTTTACTTTCTCCAACACTGTTCCTTTGTCTCTTCTGGGCTGATGTGTTCTAAATGTGTTAAAATGTTATGCAAGGGTGTACCAGGATGGGCAGCCAGGGACCAAGAGCTGCCTGGCTATCAGAACTGATGCAGGCCAAACCCTGCCTAACGCTCACCAGGACAGTAAAGAACACACATTCATTGCCTTCCAAATACTTTTATTTGTTCGTCCTGTAAAATCTCATTTTCTTTCCTATCTTGGTAAATGCTTAGCATTTGGGATGGAAAATAACCTGTTTTATTAAAGTGATTGTAATCATTTGGGTAAAGAATAAATCCCAAACACTTTATAAAGGTGCTTTTAGAATATTTTTGAAAATATTGAATATAAAGTAAAAATTTTTAGTAATTCATTCGTCATTCTCAATTCAGAAGGCAGAAAGTGTTTTAGGTTCCATCATGGCAGATGCCCCATTTGGTAGTTTGGTCTGCCATTTTGCAACAATTAAGAGTTGTTCTTTTGGGACACTCACACAAGGGTATCCTCCTGTTATGCTACCTGAGAAAACTTGTTTCCCTCATGGAAGTCCAAGTTCTTTTTGGTAGGCTTGAGTGATATGAGGTAGGACTCAAAAATGAACAGCACAGGCCCCCACAGCTTAGGCAACTAAATCTTCAGACATAACAAAGTCTGTGCTAGACTTTCATTTTTTATCAGTCTGGGGACAGGAGCCAGATAAGCAGGAGAAAATCCAAAGATAAAGGAACTCTCCCAAGTACAGGCTGGGGGAGGTAATTTTCTAGAATGACGACTTGAAGTATTGTGGATTTGTGAAGTAAGACCTCTCCTTCATGTGGATATTGTGACATTCTTGTGGAAAAATGAACACATAGCACACTGTGTATACCACGGCATATTTAACATCAACAAGTAAGGGCAGTGGGATTGTTGGAGGCCATGTACCCTGCAGGTGTGTAGTGAGCAGCTGGGCTAACTGGGTTCCTGGAAATGAATGTAGGAAAACTCAGAGCAGGCATTTGCCTCCCTACACATCAGCTAGTGCTGAATCCACCAGTGGAAACAGAGAAACAAGCTGCATTCTGAAACCAATGGGTGAAATTCCTTTGAGTACAGAAGAGATGTGAATACAGATGAAGAATGGAGATGGCTACATGGTGCCTGGGCTTGGGGGATTAGCCTGTGACTTGCTCTTTGATCTCAGTGCTGATTCCTGGGTCTTCTAGGCACTTTTTATGCTTAACTGCATGTTGATTATCTGCTCTCTTGCTCCTAATAATACTGTGAGACCCGTAGAGTATTAGTGGTGTCCTCATTTAAAGGTGGGGAAAAGCTGGGGTACCCAGAAGAGTACCAGGACTTGTTGAGCCCCGCAGAGTGAGACAGAGCTGAGCCTGGCTTGAAACCAAGTCCAAAATTCCTTCTGTGACCTATGTCCTGTGTATATACAGGGTAGCTCTCCCGACTTCCAAGTTTCAGTGGATTCCATTTACTTCAGAAACAAAACAACACAGCCCTCCCGCCCTATCCTAGAAAAAGAACTTTATGTGCTTTGAAATTTTAAATCAGTGATATATATTCACTGTAGACAAAGTTGGAAAAGTAAGAAAAAAAAAGGAAGAAAATCACTATCATTTATAATTTCGCTACATGATAGGTGTCAATATTTTGTGAGCTGTTCTATTGCTTTGGTGGAGCAAATACCACATATTTATACATGGCTTCACTTTTTTAAATATAAAAAATGAGATTATTTGTATGGAATGGGGCTTTTTTAAATTCCCCTATGACACTGAAAAAAAAAATCTTTCGAAGTCAACATCACACTCTCCTATGTGCTTTGATGACTACCTACTGTTCCATTCTGTAGGCATAAGAATATATTTTACCTCTGTGTGTTCAAGTTTGCTGTATCTACAACTAGTCCAGTGATGAAATATTTGCCCACCTCTTCATTACTTCCTCAAGATTAATTTCTAGAATCAGAACTACCAAGTCAAAGAGTGTGTGTTTATAGTTCCTGTGGTCACCTGGAGGTACTATTAAGGGGAGGACCTGGTTCTCTGCCCCTTTCAGCAGAACTGGGCTTTACAATTAACACTGAGTCCAGATACTTCATATAGCTGATCAGGGAGATGGCCAGCACACAGGAATGAAGGAAACTCCTTCCCTCCTTGCATTTGATTTTTAAGCAAAATAAGCACCACATATTCTTTGTCCATGTAACTAACCCCACCAGATCACTACTGTAACCAAACAAGATCCATAAGAGGGAGCATCAAGGAAGATTGCAGTCAATCCACACTCCAAAGGCTCTAAGAAAGCACCACCAAAGGAAAGTCTAATCCATCAGTGGCCCATGGCCATATATACCTTCTCCTATAATCCCTTCGTTTTTCACAAGTTAAGTAGGGTTAAGCCAGGTCAGCACTTGGGAAAAGGTCTGCTAAAGAAATCCTAAGCACCACATAAAGTGTTGTTCATGATTGTGTAAATGTCAATCCTGTGCACACAAGCATGTGTAGCACTTTCCAAAATACCTGCTTCATAGTGGAGAAAATTCTAGCTCCTTGAGCATTGCTGATGAATACAGAGCATAGGAATTAATTGGGAATGAACTCTGTTTGGTTTGTTAGATTTCTTGGAAAGCAGGAGAATCAATTCCGCACCTGATGGCACCTGATGGCTCCTGATGGTGAATTAACCACCACAGTCTCTGATTCAGAAAGAAGATCATCCATTTTTAACTGTTGCAAGATGGTTCAAAAAAGTACCAGGGACGTCCAGCTGGGATGATCACATTGCACTTTCAGGCTGTAAACACAAGCAAATGGAAGAGCTCATGGAATTATCTAAGCACTTTAAGAAAAAAGAAAAACATGGAGGAAAAGACATTTGGAGCAGGGGAATGGAATCTTCCATAGCTCTCTGCCTGCTCAAAAAATCCACCAAATAACACCAAACTCTTGTCTTTTACTCCTCAAACTTCTAGAGAAGAAAGTGAAAGTGACATAAAAGGGGTGGGGAGGAAAACAGTTCAAGGAAATAACCTTTTGAATATCTAAAGGGTCCATTGTGATGAGTCACACCAGAGGGCTGTTAAGAGGTGTAGGAAGTGACTCCTTCGTTCTGTGGAATGAGCTGGGGTGTTTTACAGCCCTGTTTATTATGCAAGGGCAATCCCATTTTTTTTTAATAAGAACCTCGATCCCCAAAGTACTATGGATTGAAACTATAACGAATTTTTAAAAATCCATCTTAAGGATTGGCCATAAATTAAAAGCACATTCTAGTAGTTTCCATCCTAAAATAGAAAAATTTCAGGGGCTTTTAACAAATGTAAGTGTATCATTGCAGTTTGCTGATAACTTATGGGTTCAAACAAAATGTAGTACAGAGTACAAAATGTAGTAGTACAGAGCTAGTGTATATTAGAAAGAGATTTGTTTTTTAAAAAAATTCTGAGTAATGGTTATATTGACTTTATCCCTACTAAAATGAATTAATAGTCAAAGCAAGTAAAGATAACTACTGTTTTTGAACCATGTTTTTAAAATTTATGTATACAATACAAGACATTTTTTAACATGGGAAGGTGTTTCCTGTCACTTAATTTAGACTGTGGTTCAGAATATTGTTCAATAAGTTTCCATGAATAAATATTAAAATTGAATGAATAGCAGGTATGAAAGAACCAACTGTAGCAAAGTGAGGATTAGCAATGAAATACTTGCCACGGACATTTAGTTTCCAACAGGCAAAAGAAATGTTTCATCAATGGAGCCTTTGGGAACAGGGTCATTAACACGTTCATTTGTCCATTCAACGGTTCTTGAATATCAGTGATGTGTCCCATGTTATTTAGATGGCAGAAGACATAAAGTTGAAAAGATAGCAGTCTCTGTCCTCCAGGAGTTTACCCGGTGTCCTCAAGAAACCTGTGATTTTGACAAGTATCTTCTTCGGCATAGAATTTCTCCAACTATGGAGGTATTTCAGTTTCTAGTTTAATCATCTTGTTCTCCTATTGAGTCCCAGAAAATAAACGAATTTGCTTTTAGAGAGGGTAAAAGAAAAACAGAGAGGAGAGAGGGAAGGGGAGAGGGAGGAGGGGAGAGAGAGAAAGAGGCACTTCTGCTGGGCTGAGGACATTCTACATTTTAAAATCCTTTTCCAATGCCTTTAGGAATATGTATAGAAGAAACAGAGGGTCAACTGGCCTTGAATAGCTTCTTTGAGACAAGTTTTGAGATGCACCATATAACCGCAAGCTTCTGCCAGCATCTAAGACCAGCAGGCTACCCTCTACCAATCAATCTGGTGATGCCCCTGAGGCACTCAGGAGTGCTAATCCTTGTTTCCCAGAAAAATTCCAAAATGGCTCAGCTAACTCCCTAAATTCCTCTTAGGAGGTTTAGCAGGAAAAAGACTTATTTTCTTTATTTCCTTTCCTCAACAGCTGGAGGGAGTTGAGTAGGCTTTTAAAGCATATTAGAACTTCTAAGAAGATGACTTACACAGAATTTTAAAGTCTGTACCATTTTCTAGGCTCGAAAACTATTAAGAAAATGGGATATATTTTATGACACCAATGATTTATCTTGCTTAATGTCACCGTCACCATTTCTGTTTCCCAGGAGGAGAAAACATGCTGTAGAGAAATAAACTAACAATAAGGGAAAGACTATTAGCCTAATGTGAACTGCTGTGAAATGTTTCTCTACTGCTCTATGGATAAGATGTCTTGAAATAAGTAATTTGATACCAGCAAGCAGGCCCAGCAGGCCCAGAATGGTGTAACGAACTGGTGACTGTGTACAGGTGTGTGTGGCTTCCTAGACCGGTAACTTCAGACCCAGTGCTACCATGGAGGGTCTTCACTGATGCTATTCCATTTTTGGTTTCTTGCTGGAATTACAGGTTAGATACGTGAAATTTTGGCCTGTATTCCTTTTGAAAAATATATTTTTCTAATGCCCAAAGTATCAAATTTATTTTCACAAGTGAAATCCTAGGGGAAATGAGGAAATGGGCCATAAATTCCTTTTTTAAGTATCCACTAGTGACTCTGTTCTGTTTATTTTAAGTTTGAGCTTGCAGTAGGTCCTCCAGTCTGCTGCCCTTCCCCAGGTAGCTTGTCACTGTGCACACTGTGCTCCTTAAAAAGCTGACATGCCATGGTGGTGGTGGTGGTAGTGGTGGTGGGGAGCTGGTCTGACAGTGAAATAACTCAGCTTCATTTCAATTGACAGAGAAAAAAAAATTTATCCATCAAGGAGAATCTAAGTGGCTTCATTAAACCACTAATTTTTATAAATTCTTTCTACTCCAGTAACATCCTCCTCCTCTTCACTCTGATGGCTTACAATTAGATTTCTTTCTCTGGAACACACAATTAACTTTTGATCTTAAGTCTTCATGTTCCAGGGCATGAGGTTTTTTCTTGGTTTTCATTTTTACTCTGTATCTTTTTCTTTTACACTTAGAAAGAACCTAAGCTTTCCTTCCTAAAATATATTTCCTGACTTCAAAGACTTCAAATGTTCTTCATTCCCTTTCTTTAAAAATGCAATCCATGTTTGTGTGTGTGTGTGTGCGTATGTGTGTGTCTCTTCCTACTCTTTCTGCTCAAATACATCATCGACTGCCTTAACAGCAGAGATTTAAAAGGGTTGGTGGTGGAAACTCCCAGGAAGACACTTCACATTATGTAAAGGTGTGTTTGTCATCGATGGCCCCATGGGACAAGCAGAGCCCACTTTACATAGAAACCTCACATTATTAATGTGGAATAACAGTTTCCTATGAAAAATTACCTTAGGGCTATCTCAGAATATGCTACAGGGTTTTTGCCCACAGCTGCTACAGTATTTTGCTTAATTTCAACCCCGCCCCAAACACTCCCGAAGTTCTCTCCCAAGTTCGTGACTTGGTTGTCCTGCATCCAAGGAGATGCAGATGGAGAGTTGTTCAGTTCAGTTTCCCAGGGCTTTCTGCTGGTGTTGTTGAAGAGGAGCTATAATGGAGCGTCAGGGGTGGAAGGAAGGAAGCTGAGGTAACCCCACTATTAGCAAAAGGCTTCACTGGATGTGACTGCTCCGTGTATCTTCAAAGACTAGAGTAACCCAGAAAACATGAAAGGAGAAATAGGTAAGTTTCCCCAAGCAACCTTGGGTGGATCCCATGGGTGGATGGACAATAGATAAGCAATTACCAGGAAGATGGAAATGGAAATCACTGGATAAAGAGGGAGGGAAGCAAGGAGATAGAATGCACACTTTGGGAATAAAGCTGAAATTGCACACACGTGTTACTTGAGGTGAAATGCCCCACATTTAATTCTCAGATTTCTAGAGCCAAGTCTATTACGCACATGTCAGTTGAATCAAAAGTGAGAAGTGTAGACTCTTACTCTTTCTTAGGAGTCCATTTAATTTTCTTTTTCTTTTCTTTTTTAAACAGAAGCCGGCAGGACAGGCAGGAGAGGAGAGTTTTGATGGGCACCTGGGTAAGTAGGAGGTGTTATCAGGATGTAGAAAGGACACAATGACCTCTAGCTGACTAATTTATGCCACTGTGGGAGAAACAGGACAGTGAACAAGGGATCTCTTTATGCAAGAGAATTTATGAAGAATGAAAGTTGCTTGGTGCTATTTTATAGCAGGACCCTTGCCTTTTATTATTGGACGCATCATCCAGAGCAGCGTGGAGTTCTTCAGCCAGATAGCTGGAGTGGTCAAAGGCACGTAAGATGGTGCAAGTGTCCCTCAGGCATAATGGATGCCCTGTGCACAGGCAGACTTCAGGAGGCAAAGCACCGGAAGCTGTGTGCCCCTTTTTCAATACACCAGAAGCATCAATGGGACTTCCCAGAAATGTTTGAAGATGAGAGAAGCTTTCAGGATAATGAACTAAGAAGGAAGTGGAGCCGGTTAGAAGTCGTACTTCCTCCCATATCCTATTTGTACATATAGGCCGTTGCATTAGAGGATACTGGATTACACACAGTTTAAAATGTTCACTGAATCATACACAGCAGATGTTCAGGAGATGGGTGACTGTTCTTGGTTCTTAGATCACACGGGAACTTCCGCTTCAGGTCATGAGAAAGATACTGTGATGGGGGATATCTGCTGGCTCGCTGTTTTGTATCATTCCTTTCACCCTTTTACGATGGTACTGATTTCTCTTTTGAGATCTGTGTGGTGCTCAGAAAACTGATTCTGCCTGATTCTACTGATTCTAGGGTGAAGCATGTGACCCAGTATAACCTAATAAACCAATATAAACTAATCTAGGAATAGACTGCAATAATTGTTAAGGTTTGAGCATGTATTTTAAGCCACCTGATGTAAGCCATCCGAGCAGATTAAATCTCATATATTTTCCCAGAAATGTTGGAACACAACAGATTAATGACACTAATGAGGAAGTATGTTACTAAAGGTATGGTTGCAGCCGCTTTAGCACCATGTGTTAAGTCAAGTTTTAGGAAGAAAATAGATCTATATAATTGAGTATCTTTTTTTTTTTTTTGGTACTGGAGATTGAACTCAGGGGCACTCAACCACTGAGCCACATCCCCAGCCCTATTTTGTGTTTTATGTAGAGACAGGGTCTCACTGAGTTGCTTAGTGCATTGCCATTGCTGAGGCTGGCTTTGAACTCGCCATTCTCCTGTCTCAGCCTCCCAAAGAGCTGGGATCACAGGCATGCGCCACTGTGCCTGGCTATAATTGAGTATCTTGATTAGGGTTCATCTGTTGCCTACTTTCCCTCTGGCATTTTTAATTACAAAGGAAGTGAATTCTCCCTTGTAGTTTAAACACATTGAGTGAAAATTTCTGCTACTTATTACTGAAAGTAGTCTCACTAGTACAGATGTAAAGTACGGACCAACATCCCCAGTATCATTCTCAATACAGTGTAAGAGGCTCCACTTCCTCATAGAGGCAAGAAAAATACCCACAATACCACAAAATTGGGCAAAGTTGATAAAAGCCTTTCTCCTGGAAGACTCCATAACTGGAGGAAATCCCACAGACCATGTTTATTGGAATTTCAGATTATTCCATCCTAGACTAAGCAAAAAGGGAACAGAGAGCATGCCCATTTATTTTGCTTTAAATACTGCTGAGTATAGTATTATTTATAAATAAGCATTTAATAGCTAACATCTTATGATTTAATTGAAATGTTTAATATATTTTGGTAAATTAACACAGTCCCAATTTTCTAGGAAAATGCAATCAGGAAAGAAATAATTTAGTTTAAGTTCTTAGAGTCAGTGGTAGGGTCAGATAGCTCAATGGCTTTCAATAAGTACTTGCTGAGGACCACAGTGTGCCAGAGACCTGCTCTCATAGCACTTAAGAGTTCAGTCCAGAGAAGGCAAACAAGTTTTGATAAATTGGTTGTGGTTACCTGCAGAGTTAATTGAGAAAAAAATTGCAGCTTGTGTCTTGATTCAATCAGATAGAGTTGCTGGACCCAGTTTCACCTGAAGCCTGGGCTGCCTCTGTAACCCATTAGTAACATCTGCTGTGGGCACAGGAATGGCCATTATGGCACAAGTACGCATTCATGCTGTCCTTGGTTAAGGGCATATAGTCCAGGGGTCAAGTCTGAGTCCTATGTGCTTTCTACTAAGTCACTCTGATAATAAAGGTTCAGATCTCATGTGCTAATGGTCCTGTGCTCAAAATCATAATAATTTGTCCGTCAAAATATATATGCACCCAAAACCTAGATTCCAGAAAGACTTTCAATGAAAATCATAAAACAAGCTAGAAGAATATAAGAAAAATCTGCTGAAAAATAAATATTGTGTATTGTCTTTCTTTTGCTGTCTTATAGAGAAGACATCTGTTGGAATTTATGAGTGAGATACTTGAATTTTCTAATGACCTCGGAAAATGAGGAGCCTGGGTCAATATGATAAATACGGGCAAAGCAAACCCAGAGTTTGTTGGATTTGATGATTTTGCACATGAGAGTTTTTCCAAGGCAGTTTGACGAATCCAAAATTTCCTGAAGATCACATTTTCTCTAGTGGGACTTGGCCCAAGAACGCAGTTCAAAATGGTTAGTGCAGATCGAGAAAAGAAAGGGTATTTTAGTGTTCTCTTGTCTCTAATTTAATCCCAAAATGTGAGTCCTGTACCCCCAGCACAGTTAAATGCTTTCTGTAGCATGATGAAGGGTGGTAGGAGGGAATTCAACCTGCCAGAGCCACACAGATTTATACCTCATAATAGCTACCAATACACCACAGTAAAATTTTACGTTTCAGCTAAATTACTAATGACTTTCAGGCCCGTGCCAGAAATTTTAGAGTAGGCTTATAAAGGGAGATGAGAGAATGCATAGTCAAGCATTCTTAAGAGTACTGTGTGTGTGTGTGTGTGTGTGTGTGTGTGTGTGTTCGAGTGTGTGCGTGCATGTGGGTATGTTTTTCATTTGGGATTATGGGACACGTGCTCATCATTTTTCACCAACTTGATTAAATGTAATTAGGTTCTGGCAAACCACCCTGGCCCTCTCTTAGACGCTGGGGTGTCTTTGCATTTTCACATGGGTTATCTGCAGGAGGTTAGATCTGGAGTTTGCTTTGTGCTTTTACTCCAGGGGTGGCCACATTTTTTTGACATATTGGGCTTTACAGTGATTTACAGATTAAGGCTCTGGCCTGAACTGGGGCCAGCAGGGCTGCTGTTCTCTCTCGCTGACACATCTCACTACTTGGGACCAGTGGCTCTTTGCTTACCCTCTCATTATAGTTCTTAGCCCACATTTCCTTTTGGCACCGAGCACTGGGTTATTTTGACGATGTGCTGGATTTGCCTCCTGCCTCTACCCCCTGCTGACTTGTGAAAATGACCACAGTGGAGGGAAGCAGGTGAGGGGGAGGGAGAGCTATGCTGACCACCAGCCCCCACCCCCACCCCCAGAAAGTGTTTTCCTCAAGCCAGGAGAATTGCTGTAGGAGAAGCTTCTAAGTGGCAGGTTAGCTTTGCTCACGTTGATGGCGTCCACCCCAACCTCTCATTGTCTTTATTCATCTCTTTTCTACTGCACAATCTTTAGAGAATGTAAGAGGCTCACAGCATCCTGGATGGGGAGGACAGGACTCCTGGCTTATCTTTTTTTTGATAAGGGGCGGGGATTGACCCCAGGGGTGCTTAACCACTGAGCCATATCCCTAGCCCTTTCTTACATTTTTAAATTTTGAGACTTTGTCTTACTAAGTTACCTAGGTTAAGTTGCTTAGGCTGGTTTTGAACTTGAGATCCTCCTGCCTTAGTTTCCTGAGCCCTGGGATTATAGGAATGCTCCACCATACCCAGCTTCCGGTTTGCCTTTTACATTAAGGATATGCAGCACTTTTTCCAACCATCTCAGGAACTCCTGCATTCTGACAGTGTCCCTGTGTGGCTGATGTTTACCCCCACTTACTTTGAAAATGTACAAAAGTTGAGAATTCAAAAATAGTTAAGATTATTCTAAGATAAAAGCAAAAGCAATGAAGACATGAACAGAATAATTTTTGAAAAAGTGCAAAGCTCAATGTCCACATATATGGATTTATGTCTTGATTTTTGTACTTTGTATTTTAGTAGGGATTACCCACATAGGCTACTTTGGTTTTGTTCATTCCTGTCTCTTTTATAGCTCGAACTCTGTATATTGACCTAATAAGAACCATTTTTGGGAATCTTTCAAATTCTCATACTTTAGGCTTTGTACTTATTGGTATGCTTGTGTTGCTGAGTCATTTCGTCATTTTTACTGATTTCTGTCTTGTCTTTATACTTTTAAAATTAAAGAAGCCTCATTTTTTAAAGTTATTATTGGCTGGTACTTTTCTACAGTCATGGACACACTTCCGGTATGTATGAGAGCCAGGTGATATGTACAAGCTCATACAGGACTGATTTCTATAGAAGTTGGTATTATTAGCTTAAGACAGACTTGAAAGTTATTAAATCCTGGTAACCTATGAATGCATTTCAATAGTCAATGTTATTTTGATATTTTGCATTTTATCCAAATATGCTTTTTAAAAAATCTTTATCTTTTCTAATGAGGCTCTCTCATACTTTACAGATGAGAAAATTGAGACTTAGACAGGTAAATGTGCCTCTTAATCAGCTCATTCAAGTGACCATGTCTAGGGCTTGAATCCAGACCTGTGTCAGTTCAATATTCTTTCCAGTTCACTGTATTGAACTTAATTAAATCATGTAGCTAGCATGACAGGTTGCATAAATCATGAACGTAAAGGAGATTTTCATTTTAAATGTAATTTAATTGGATAGGAGGCAAGGAGAAGCAAGGAAGTCAAATACTCCCTAACGCATTTCCAGGCTAATGTTAAAGCATTTATATGTTTTTGTTTTTAAATAATATATAACTCTTTATTTGTATATTCAGTGGTATCAGATTCCATGAATAAACCTTTATAGAACTTAGTAAATAATTTTTCTTTAATGTCCAAGAATATAAATGCCACTTCATTCCATTAATCAGATGTAATTTTTATATAAGAAAAGATAGGCTGGGTGCGGTGGCACACACTCGAAATCCCAGCAGATTTTAAGGTTGAGGTAGGGGTTCACAAGTTCAAAGCCAGTTTCAGTAACTTAGCAAGACCCTAAACGACTTAGTGAGACCCTTTCTCAAAATAAAATATCAAAAGAATTGGGGATGTGGCTCTGTGGTTAATGGCCCCTGGGTTCAATCCCTGGTAAAAAACAACAACAAAAAAGACAGGTCTCTTTTTTTCTCAAGATGTCTACTTTTCTCTTTCAGTGTTTGAGTAATTTTCCATTCCAGTTAGTGTCCCTGATACTATCATGAATTCACAGTGACCATAAGTTGTTCAGATTGTAAAGCATTTATTTGTAAAGCTGAGTCGGCCTCAGCCTGTGTTCTCTTTTCTCTGGTGTTCTCTTCTTTGCTCTCCTCTCCTGAACATTTCTGGTCTGGAAGCAGCAGGAGAATTGTAGCATCTTGCCCCAAGCCTGGCAGACAAGCTGTATGTTTGCCCTGCTGTGAAGGAACGAGGGCTGTCATGTCAAGGTCTGTGTCTTCGTGAGGGTACATTACTGGACTGTGTGGTTCTGCTTCTGGAGTTTACTCAGCTGGTTTGGCTTTGGCAGACAGGCCTAGGAGACCTTCCCTCAAACCACCACCTCAGCTGCTCTAGGTTTCTTTTGAAACATCCCTAGACTTGGCCCAGAGGCAGGACTGAGTGGTCCCAGGGTGTTCAGATGTCTTCCAAAACTCCCAGAAAATACTGGCGTAGGGACCCATAGGCCAAGGATGGTGTTAGATTCCGCTTGGCTCTGAATGTTAAATCCCCTGAAGAGAGCTAAGTATGACTTGTTCTTTTCCTTTTTGCTGGTAAGGATCAAAACTAGGACCTAGTGCATGCTAGGCATGTGCTAGACCACTGGATGACTTATGCCCTTCATGTCAATCATCTGGGAAGAAGAAGGAATAATATTACCTGTAGCCCATTTTCAGAGCTATTATTTTATTATTCTATTTTTATATCCAGACTTCTGTGCCATCAAGCACATAGAAACAAGATGGAAAAATCCAGACCCAATGTCTATGATCATGAACAGCAATCAAGTCAACCTCTGATTCCCAGTCCAGCTTTTCTTCCATTACCTTATGTCATTGTCTACAGGATGGGCAATGGCCATGTCTGAGATGAATTTATGGTCTGTGTTAGTCAGCTTTGTATTGCTATGACTGAAATTCCTGCCAAGAACAAGTTAGAGGAGAGAAAATTTACTTTGGTTGATGGTTCCAGAGATTTGATCCACAGTGGGCCAACTGCATTGCTTTGGGCCCAAAGATGAGGCAAAACATCATGGTGGAAGGGCCCGGGAGAGGATCGCTGCTCACCTCCTGGTGGCCAGGAAGCAGAGCGAGAGGGGGAGGGAAGGGGACCACAGGGAAGATGCACCTTCCTGGGCATGCCCCCAGTGACACAACTCCTCCAGCCCTGCTCCACCGCTTATGGCTACCACCCAGTTAGTCCATTCAGACCAAGATGAACTAAGTAGGTTACAGCTCTTGTAATCCAATCATTTAACCTCTGAACATTCCTGCATTAACACAGGAGCTTCTGGAGGACAATTCACATATAAGCCATAACATGCTCTGGTACAGCTTGCAGGAATATCTCTGAGTGGCCTGCCATGGAGTCCAGTTAAGCCATTTCATCCCCTGTGAATTGCTTTTTTTCATTAAGGTAAAATAAAGAAAAATAAAGGCAAAGTATATGTTCTAACCTTGAAGCAATCAGAGCCTTCAGACTCCATATTCACTTCCTGTAGCTGCCACAGCAAATTATTATGAACTTGGTGGTTGAAAACAAATGGAAATTTATTCTTTCACCATTTGGGGGGCCATAAACCCAAAACAAGGTGTCTACCAGGCAGTGCTTCCTCCAAAGGCTTGTCTTTTCCAGCATATGTTACATGCCCTTTCTCCCTCTGTGTCTTTGTCTACCTCCCCTCTTCCTTTCATAGGACATGCCATTGCACTGATCTCCAGGACATGGAAAGAACTCAAAAAACTTAACACCAAGCAAACCAAACAACGCAATCCATAAATGGGCTAAGGAGCTGAACAGACACTTCTCAGAAGATATCGATTGATCAACAAATATACGCAGAAATGTTCAACATCTCTAGCCATTAGAGAAATGCAAATCAAAACTATTCTACGATTTCATCTCACTCCAGTCAGAATGGAAGTTATCAAGAATACAAACAACAATAAGTGCTGGCGAGGATGTGGGGGAAAAGGCACACTCAAACATTGCTGGTGAGACTTCAAATTGGTACAATCAATCTGGAAAGCAGTATGGAGATTCCTTGAAAAACTTGGAAAGGAACCACCATTTGACCCAGCCATCCCACTCCTTGGTCTATACCTTAAAGACTTAAAACCAGCATACTATAGTAATGCAGCCACTTCAATGTTTATTGCAGCACAATTCACAATTGCTAAACTGTGGAAGTAACCTAGATGCCCTTCAATAGATGAATGGATAAAGAAACTGGTATAGATACCAATGGAATATTACTCAGCAATAAGAGAGAATAAAATTATGGCATTTGCAGGTAAATGGAAGGAGTTGGAGAACATCATGCTAAGTGAAATAAGCCAATCGCAAAGAACCAAAGGCAGAATGGATTTCTTTGATTAGTGGATGCTGATCCATAATGAGGGTGGGGGTGGGGAGCATGGGAGAAATGGAGGAACTTTGGACAGGGCAAAGGGTAGGTAGGGGAATGGAGGAGGTATGGGGGTAGCAAAGATGGTGGAATGAGATGGACATTACTACCCTAGGTACATGTATGAAGACACAAATGGTGTGACTCTATCTTGTTTACAATCAGAGAAATGGAAAATTGTGCTCCATATGTGTGCTATGACTTGAAATGCATTCTTCTGTTTAAAAAAGTAAAGATAAATAAATTAAAAAATAATAATAATAAAAAAGAAGAACATGTCATTGTATTAGTTCCCACCCTAACCCAGTATGGTCTCATGATCCTAACTAAATTTCATATGCAAATATCCCTTTCCAAATAATGTCTCATTTATTTATGGATGTATTATTTGGGGGTCCAGCAATCAACCCATTATGGATGATCAGGAAAAAGTGCTTTGTACACATATAGTAGAAGGGTGAGAAGTACCTGGTCAATATAACCTGAAACAGATAATGGAGTAAGATAAGGCCATGCAGTTCAGATTGCACTGGTGCTTTATATGAGAATATTTTCTGAAGGACATCAATCAGACCTTCTCTAGTGTAAAGATATAGAGATGAAGATGTGAAGGGGAAAGAAAGGGAGATGGATGGACCAGCATTTTCACGTGTGCATAGCTCTGGACAAATTCTGCTTCCCATTCTTCAATGGCAGCAGCAGCAGGAGGGATCCTTCACTGCCTGGGGTTTCCTGGATATTCTGTGCAGGAGAAGTCACTGGACAGAAGTTTAGGTCAGAGGCTACCTGTACTTGCCCCAGCACTTCATGGAAAAACCCTTTCCCAGATTATTTTCTTGCCCCTATTTCAGCACAGTGATAGGCAGGCTATTAAAGGACATTGGTGACTTTGGTGATCTGGGAGAGAAGAGTGACAAGAATTTTTAACAATTTCTTTCTGACTCCAACCAGTACCCCTGCTACAATTGCCCATAAATAATAGTATAAGATTAAAATTAAAAGACTCTTGGAGAGTTTTAAATTTAAGAGAAATACCAGAAGCACAATAAATAAAACCAAAAGTAATTAATGGGTTATGAGTTAAAGCTACTGAAAATATTATATATATTCACTGGAGTCAAATTTCCTGTTAGGAATGATAATAGGAGAAAGAACAGGCTTTGATGTCTTGCCAAAAGCCACCAGTGTGGGGATCCAAGTCACTGTGATGTGGGCACCTGGCCTACAGATTGCAGAATTCTGTGTGGTTTCCCTCAACCAAATTTCTGAAGGAGCCAGCAGAAAGGGGTCGGGGTGGGAAATGTGTTATCTATAAAAGTAAACCACAAAAATAATTTCCAAGTGCCACTAAAGGCCTCAATTTAGGCTGTAAAAGCCAAGACATTTAGGAGAAATGATTGTAACTCCTTGCAAGTGTACCAGCTCACAAGGCAGCGGCGAGCCGGCCCCGCAGTGTGCGAGATGTCGCCATGGGAGGGGCAGGTAAGAGGAGGAGCGGGTAGGTGGGGATGGGAGCACTGTGGGTTTTAAGGTTTGCTCGATCCTTTTGGCAACTTTACTTTTGATTCTTAAATCTATTCTCTTTAATTTGAAATGTATTGGGATTTGTTACATTATTCAAAAATATCTGTGGGTAAAAAGATATATCTATGTATATATTCATATATATGTATATAAAAAGAGTAAAATTCACTTCAGAATGGCAGTCCATTTGATAGATGACATCAAACTCGAATACAAAGTGGGTACAGTGGCACCTGTAATCCCAGCGGCTGGGGAGGCTGAGGCAGGAGGAGGATCATGAGTTCAAAGCCAGCCTCAGCAAAAGCAAAGTGCTAAGCAACTCAGTGAGACCCTGTCTCTAAATAAAATACAAAATAGGGCTGGAGATGTGGCTCAGTGGTCAAGTGCCCCTGAATTCAATCCCTGGTACTTCCCCCCAGCCCCCAAAAAAGATCGAATACAACTGAAATCAATCGATTATTAATAATTAGGAAGATCCAGTCTCTCTTTTTTTTTTTGGTACCAGGGATTTTACCCAGAGGCACTTAACCACTAAGCCACATCCCCAGCCTTTCTTTATATTTTATTTAGAGACAGGGTCATGTTGGATTGCTTAGGACCTTGCTCAGATGCTGAGGCTGGCTTTGAACTCCTATGTTCCTGCTCAACCTCCTGAGCCACTGGGATTACAGGAGTGCGCCACTGCAATTGTTGATGACAGTTCTCCTAAGCCAAGAATTATTCATAAAGGTTTCATCCAGAGATGTCCTTGCTGCAGATTGAAAAGTGGTATGTTTGAAGAGATAGATGAATACATACATTGCTTTATTTCATTAGCACAAGAACAACATTTCCTATTTTTTAGCTTCTACTGCAAAATGACGAGATAGCCAAGAAGTTTTTCCTACAGGCTTTTTGCCTGTGTAGGGTGATTAGAATGCCCTGGGATTAAAGAGAAGGAAAAGAATGACTAAAAGTAGGTTTGACAGTTCAGAGGTTTCATTGCCTTGCAAACCAAATGCTCAGGCAGGTAGATTTGAGGGCTGATTTTCTTTTCTTTTCTTGGTCAACTTTCCTCGCTGCCTGTGGATTGCAGGATGGCTCTATCAATTCTGGGCAGTAACCCAAAGGTGTATAGTGATAAAGAAGACATGTTCTTTCCATGGCCTGCCTTTCAAAACAAAGTTGTTCTCATGCATTCCACAGTGAACTTACCCTTAGTTTTATTGGCCGGGTTCACAACTTGTCCCAAAGTCTCAAGCCAATGGAGTTGCCGCCACTGGATTCATCCAAACTCACGTCCTGAAGATGAGCAGGACCTCAGCCCTGCTTGAAACATAGAGCTGCCTCATTGTGACCAAAACTGAGAGAGAATGTCTGTCTGTTGTGGAGGCAACCGTCATTGTCTGCCACACAGGGAAAAATATTTAGAAAAAACTTTCATCAAGAATTCCTTTGGACCAGGGATAGTTAGTATTTTTCTCTTTGTATTTTCCTCATGTCTCTGTCCTATCCAATCTAAAATGACATCACCTTCTGTGAGTGAGGTCAGCCATTGCTCTAATCCAGGGGTCTGCAAAACTTTCCTGTGAAGATATCTAAAGCTTTGTAGACCATCCACATACCATCTCTGCCACCGCCCCCATCCCTCTCTCCTCCTTTTCTGACTTCTCCCCTTCTTCTCCTTATTTTTACTTTTCTCATTTTTCTTATGACTGCTTCTTCTTGCCTTTCTCCCTCTTTCACCTCCTCTTTCTGTCTTCTGTCAACACCTATAAGAAAATTCTTAGTTTAAATCTTGTACAAAAAAAGGCTGGGATCCTCTGACTGTGAGTTGGAGTTTGCCAACCTCCACCCTAGACAGAAAACACAGAACAAGGGAAAAACATAACTGATTTGAAATGCATGAAATCTCCTGAATCCAGCTACATGAACTTGGAAATGGGGGAGTGGAAGAAAGTGCCACTCACTGGCTGTTAGGTGGGTTCTAGAGTAAGCAGAGGGCTTTCCAGAAGCTGGAAGAGCAGCATTGAAGGAAAAGGCTAACTCCATATTAAGGGCAGGGAATTCTGGCTACCATGACTGTGTGGCCCAATGGGATCAAGAAAGCCTGGAGAATCTAGGATATATATCAGCTTAGGAAATCTCAAGATATATTCCCAGCAATTTTCATTTATTACCAAGAGTAAGTGTAATAGAGAAAAGCTCATGTTCTCCTTTTTTAATTAAAGCATGTTTTATTCACATTTCTTTATCCAATTTCACATTAAGCTTTCGGCAACTTCCTAACAAGGATTAATCATTTAGCTAATTAAAAAAATTTTATTTATTTTTAATGGAAAGGAAGCAAATGCAAGAAAAAAACGCCTTGTATTAATGTGTATGTCAGTACAAATATTTATAAGTCTAGCAGTTAGAAGTAATTAATATATTTCAATAAGATACTTCATAATTCTCCAAAATACTGACAAATAGATCTTAGATAAATAAGAAATGTCTCACCATCTTGAATACGATCTTCTTAGTTAAGGGTAGCCTATCTTTCTTGAATATAAAGAATGCTAAATCTGATAGTGTTGGTACTCCATGGTCAGTCTTAATTTGGCCTTAATTCCCCCTCTTTTCTAGTATTATTTTGGGGAACTAGGGAGGTAAAAATCAGTCTTAGGAAGAACCTGAGTACTGTTTGCTAAGTTGTGACTAAAGACCTGTAGCGAGCTGAGCCATGTAGCCAGGGACACAGGATGGAAAGGAGCCAGAGGAAGAAAAAGGAAGTAAGAACTTTCAGGGAGACTCCCAAGCCAGTGGGAAAAGTGCCCAGACAACTTGGAGGGCTATAACCACTGCACTGCTTCAGAAGCAAGGGGGAAGAAATTTGAAAGATTCTCATGAAACTGTTTTTATTTGGATGGCAAAAATGATCCTTAATGAGTGGTTTTCATAAATTTCAGGTATTAAGAAATGAACTTTAAGCTTTGTAATCTAGAGAAACCTGTTTCAGGTCTTCTACTAACAGCTGAAGTTTTACAGGAAGCTCAGATAGTATTCCAAGCCTGATTAGGATTATTACTATTTTTTAGAATGGTCTAAATTACCAGCTACTCTTAACTCAGTGTCTACTCAGAGAGGGTGTGAGAGGGCTAAGGATTTTTTTCTCACTTATTTGTTTGAAGTTTATGGAGAAGTCAAGGAAGAAAATTCATTGTAAATCCTACTATTTACACATTTCACATTGTTTGCTTTGGAAACCATTTTATTGAGAATTATTAATTGGCAATCAAGTTATATTTAGAGAATTACTAAGCTCAGAAATGTTAGTAGCTAGAATGGAAACACGTTACAGACATAATTTATTACATGGAAGAATGAGATATGGATTCTAAGTAATGTACACAAGAAAACTCCTTTGTGGTTTCAGGCTATAGCCTCTGTTTATGACATTACTGTGCATTTTAAAAATAATTTAAAATTTTTGTGCAATATTGGAGATTGAACCTAGGGGTACTCTACCACTGAGCCACATCCTCAGCATCCCCCCCTCGTTTCTTTTTAAATTTTGAGAAAGGGTCTCACTAAGTTGCCCAGGCTGGCCTTGAACTTGCAAAGTTCCTGCCTCAGCTTCTCAAGTCTCTGCAGTTATAGGCATGTGCCACTGTGCCTGACATGTTTTTGCTTCTGTTGATGCTGTGTGTCCTTCCCTACCCCACACCTTCTGACTCAAGAGAGGACTCAGAGTCCTTTGCTTCCTTTGCTCCATCCCGGCTGCTTTTAACTGTACCATAGTGACACTCATGCGTGAAAATTTACCTCAGAAATAAATGACTGGTAAAATTTTCTTCCCTATCTTGATAAGGAGAACTAATTGAGGGTGAGCTATGAGTGAGTAGTTAATGTTATGTTTTTTAATCATGTGAGACTACAACTAAGGATATACTAAAATTTTAAAAATAATGTTGAATAAGTCAAATACAGAGAAACAGTACCTCTTGTGTTTATTTCCTAAATTTGTTTTGTCATTACTATGTTTACATGATTTTCTTCTCACAGAAAGTAAATTTACTGTATTATCTTGGACATATCTACCAACCAAAGATAAATATTTATAATAAACAATTGTGAATGAGTGTTGTCACTCCACAGAGTCCTTATGTTATTTATCCTCAGATGTCTATAGCAAGCAGTTGCAACACACCCACAGGATAATGCGGGGAGCAATGGCATCTTTCCAAGGAGGAACAAGGGCCTTTTGGCCTTTCCACAATCTACAGTGGTTCATTCTCCCAGTTGTATGGCTTTCTGGTGTATCAGCTGATTTCTTCATATGGATATATTCATTGAGTACTCAATATTTTTAAAAATGTTTTTTGTAGTTGTGGATGGACAACATGCCTTTATTTTATTTGTTTATTTTTATGTGGTGCTGAGGATCGAACCAGTGCCTCATTTGTGCTAGGCAAACGCTCTGCCACTGAGCCACAACCCTAGTCCCTGAGTACTCAATATTTTTTAGGAAGTAAGTTCCATGGACTAAAATCTATAGTTTTTATTGAAGAGGAACAATTGATTTTTCCAGGATTAACATCTAACTATAGCTTGATAAGAGTTTTCAATATCTTATTCTTTTTGCATCGTCTTTTGACTAGGGAAGAAAGAGAAGTAAAATACAGTACAGCCGTGAGTGTGTGTGTGTGTGTGTGTGTGTGTGTTTCCATAGAACACAGCAGTACTTATACCACCATCTCAAGGACCTAGGATGAAGATAGCTGGATGATGCTAAACAATTTCTCATAGAAGTTAAATCTTTTTATATAGACTGAGGAGATGAAACTATAGGAAAAGTATCCTTTCACTTCCCCACTGGATCTGAGAATAGGATGGAACAGCTCCTCTGTGTGCTCCTATCTGCCCATTTTAGTGTAGCTCAAGAAACCCTGTGTTGAATAATACCTATTATATAGCAATCAGTGGCTTTAGAAAGATGAAAAAGACGTGATCTGTTGGAAGCCATGGTTGTGTGAATAAGTGATTATAATTCAGTGTAATAAGCAAAATGATATCAGCATAATCAAGGATTTATGAGAAACTCTCACCAGCCAAGAATGAAGGCTACATTCTTGAGCTTCCTAAAGAAATTTCACGACAGAGCTTTGTTTTAACGGAGAGATGACACATTTCTGTGGACAACTAGTTCTAATAGCATTACTGGGCCTGTTTTTCAGCTGAAATGTACAAAAAGTTTGCTGGTTTGAACTTTATTTCTGTATCTCAATCTTGCTATGTTGGATGATACCACTACAGAGCTAGTGGTGTATGATCCTGCCACTTTTTTAAAAATCAGATTTGAAACTGGGAATTCCTAGTAACTGCAAATAAAGTCATCTTCATAATGCAAGTCAAGATTCTTACTCTATGAGTAAGTCTGAAAAAGCCGCTAAATGACTTGCCCAAGGCCACACAGCAAGTGGGTGGCCAATCCGGCTTTAGAAATGAGAAATTTCTAATTCTTGGCCACAAATGAGTGGAGGGAGGAGTAAGTAATATTTATGGCTGACCATGAGGGAAACCTCAACAGGGCTGGGTGATCGTTCAAAACAGGGGGTATTTCCCTGTGTTTATTTCTATCTCCTAGGATTGAACATTGGGGTGGTCATTCTACAATGACCGCTTACTGGCTTCACTTTTGCAAGAAGCATTTTTTCCAATGTCACTAAAAACCCTGGGAAAGCCTTGTCAGAAAGCACTGCAGGATGTGACATTTTTAAAACTTCAGAAAATGTCTAGGTATTTCCAGCTTAAAATGATAGCAGGAAAGTGTTGTGGGGGATTTGAAATAACACCGGACACAAAGCCCAGGCCTTTGAGAAGAGATTCATGTTTGTGCTGTGGCTCAGACACCCACTAACCTGAGGTCACATAACTTCCTGGGAGTCAGTTTCTTCTGTAAGATGTAGGGGGTTAGAAGTGTCTGATTTCAGTGTTATAAATTCTTTGGTACTTATCAGATAGAAGAAAGTATTCACTTCTGGCCAAGTTATAGCTCTCAGCCTGGATACAACCACTGAATCTTTCCTGTGTCAGTGTTGTAGAATTAATTTAGAGAGACATTCACTGCTACTTGGTTATTAATTTTTTTTTTTTGTATTTTATTTAGAGACAGGGTCTCACTGAGTTGCTTAGTGCTTCAGTTTTCCTGAGTCTGGCTTTGAACTCACGATCCTCCTGCCTTAGCTTCCCAAGCTGCTGGGATTATAATTGTGCATCACAAATCCTGGCTCATGGCTACTTGTTGAAAAAGAACTTCTTGTATCAGCCTGACTCATCTTACTACTAGAAAGTGATTCCTGAAACCATAGGTGTGTATTTTAGTCATAAACTGCCTGCTTAATACTAATACTTCTTTATGTTATATACAAGTAATATAAAGAAGAATTAACATTGCTTAATTGCAATTTTTAGGTCATGCTCTGACTAAGGTGTACTGACTCAAATAGAGTAGGAGTGGCAGTTAAGATAGGGTCCTTGGGATTGTCCCAGAGAAATAATCATTATTGGAATTAAAAAATAGAGACCCACTTCCAAATGAGACAACGATGTAAAATAAAATGGGAAACTTTCAAAGACACTATCCAGTTGTCGATACATAAGCCAGAAACTGTAGAAGAATTTTGCCAATTGAGATGAAACTGCTCTCCAATAATAAGTGGTTGAGTCTATTGGCTTGCAACGTTCTTATTTAAAAGGAATGGGTAAGAAAAGGGGTGAGTAGGAGCCAGCCACTCCCTGACCTGAAATGCATCCCTGTTATCCATTTAATCTTCACAACAATGCATTTTTTATCTTTATTATTATTATTATTATATTATTATTATTATTTCATCCTAACAGAGAGGAGGCTGAGACCCAGGGAGTTCAGGAGATTTGCCCAGGACCATTCAGTTAGAAGGTAGTGAAAAAAGCATTTAAATGTGGGCCTGCCTGGCTTCCAAGCTCTAGCTGCTTCTGCTCTTTTCCTTACCCCACTCCGAGTCCCCTGCCCTTACCCTTGAGGAGGCTGTGCCAAATGCAAGTTAAAATCCAGATGAAGTTATTTCAGCCTGTTCCTCCTATTCCCCTGTGCAGAAGGCACCCTATTCTGTTTGCTGCTTCTGTCAAAGCTGTGTCTCCCTCAGATTGTTAGGCTGCGAGAGGACCACCCCTGATATGTTGACAAGAAATAAGCTTCTAATTTGCAGCACGTCTTTATATGGCTTGTCAGCTCTGAGCTCCTACCAGAGAAGTATTTCACAACAGGCCTGGCCACCTTATCGCGTTCCGGGCAGAGCCAAGGCTGTCCTAGGCTGTGATACTTGGAAACCCTTACAGTGACAGGATCCTTGCCCTCTGTTTTAATGCCACCCGTATTTATTCTTTCCCTCTTCTTTTTTTTTTCCCCCTCTCCACTTCAAAGAAGTCTTATTATCTTCTATCATACGCCAGGGATCATGTGGCTTTGGGTTGTAAAATAAAATAAATCACAACATTATCAGTTTATTGTTCTAG
The DNA here is from genome assembly GCA_028644305.1 of Xerus rutilus. Classification (NCBI taxonomy): domain Eukaryota; kingdom Metazoa; phylum Chordata; class Mammalia; order Rodentia; family Sciuridae; genus Xerus; species Xerus rutilus. The sequence goes on along the minus strand of CM053408.1, from coordinate 17,253,341 downwards.
TTCACCCACTTATGCACACATAAACAACATGAAGGGCAAATCTGGGCATTTCAGGTGGGTGTCATCCGGCCAACTATGAAAGGAATTTTATATTTGGTTCATGTCCCGAGACTGTTTTGTGAAACGGGGATGAATTTTGTCTCTCAGCTTGAATGAGAGGTTTTGTTCTCTCCTTCTGCCCCTCCGAGGACTCTTATTTCTCCTGTAAACCATCCAGTATGTGCCTGAAAAAGCTTAAGAGGGTCCGCAGGGGTGGAAGACTTTCATCAGAATTTATTACTGTTCAAAGCCTCCCTGAAGGCTCTCATTTAACACTGGCCTTTGTATTTCTATCCATGAAAATTGTTCATACCATGACCAATCTGATACATTGTCAGTGTTCTTCATGGAATATTCCAGACAAGACCACAATGAACCAACTCCTCAGTGGGAGGAAAGGCGGAAGATATTGGGGGCATCCAAAAACTACGGTTTGCTTTAATACTCTGTGGCATTTTCCATCCAGGTTAAAGATCCCTTAGGGCAGGACTAATGGAAACTGTTTTGACAGTTGAAAGAATAACTTGGCTAGATGGTCCCCCACCATGTGGATTCTGACAATGAACCAAATTTTCAATTAGTCTCAAGGAAAAGTGTAGATCTAAAATGTACAGTCTTTTGTTCGCGTGGAAAACCTAGCACCTGTCAATCACAATAGCCTATCTAAACGGTTATATATGTATTTTTCTCCCATTTAACAAAAATCTTTCTTAGAATCCATCAGACTTGTGTTCTAAGAAAAGAGAATTGTGCATACTCGCAAGCTCTTGATAATTCTGTGATTTAAAACATCTTGATGCGCGTTAAGGACGCACACGCATTCCTCAATTACCATCAATAGTGTTTCAATCAACCCCAAATACAAAAGAAAGAAGGCAGGAAGGAAAAAGAAAGTTCTTAGGAATGGATAATTAATCCAAAGAAGAACTGGTTGTGCATTAGTCTTAAAATACAATTTCTGTAAATTAGTGTTAGATGGACAAAAGCTTACAGTTTAGGATTTGAGTTGAGAGCTGTGGGGACTGCCACTTAGAATATGTAGTCAATTCCAGCAAATACACTGAGGCCACAACTCTAATGACTTAAAGGCTGACAATAAAACCTTGAAAAAAATCTGCATTTTAAAAGCAAGCACTGTAAATCACGCACTAAAGGGGGTAATGTGAACAAGAACTGGAATGTGGAGCCAGGGAAAGCAGAGCCATTATTTGTTTCAGGGTTTGCAAGTATCAGCTGTAACTGGAGGGTCCCAAGAATGCATCCTTCCAGTTGACAGCTTGTGTCCTGACCTTGTGTTTCTAAGATCCTCTGGGGACCACTTTTAATCTAGCCTCCCAGTGCCCTAAAAGAAATTTGTTTCTATTACCCCAGTTGCATTGGGAGTTGGTTGGTAATTTAAGTTATGTTCATTCTGATAAAGGACCTTGGCGACTTTGAGTGATAAACTTTGTAAAAATCTTCCCTGTCCCTTTACCACCTCCAATCAACTTGTTAACTCTTGCCAACTGGGGGTGGCAGGGAACAACCATTCTGTATTACCACAGCAGCTTCGTTTCCTGTATGACAACATTATCCTTTACTGGGAGGATCAATGTGCTGCACTGGACCAGGGCTGTATCTTGACAATTTTTTTTTTGGCTAGTGCCTGGTACAGTGTCCGCACACAAGAGCTTGAAATAAATATAAAATTTTTCAACTTTTGTTAGAAATTATTAAATATTGTCTGATAAAGTATTCAAGAGTGGCATGAAAAACAGTATTACTTAAAAAACAAAACTTTGCTCATATACTAAGGGTAGGAGGAAAATAGTATCTTATTTCTATTTACCAGGGTTGCATTTTTTTAAAATTATTTTTTAGTTGTTGGTGGATCTTTATTTTATTCATTTATTATTTATATGTGGTGCTGAGGATCGAACCCAGTGCCTCACGCATGCTAGGCAAGTGCTTTACCACTGAGCTACAGCCCCAGCCCTACCAGGGTTGCATATTTTTAAGTATATTTGTTGGTGATTTCTTCCTGTGTAAGTGAATTTCCTATCATTTTTCTTAGTTCCTGTTTTCTGTTGAGTTGTTCATCTTTTTTTTTTTTTTTTTTTGTCTGCTTGGCCATCAATTTCTTGTTGATTTTACCTAGGTTGGGCAATGCTTATACCTTCTTTCTTGCTTCATGGAAAATGGTTGATGTGGCTGCCTTTGGACTTGATGGGTGATCTGTCTCACCTTAGTGGTTTGTGTAAGTCAGAAAGTATGGAACCACATAACTCAAAAATCTCAAAGGTGAAAACACACATTCTTTTACTATTCTTCATATATTTTGTGGTATACCATCCAAGTACAAGAAGGCTTTCTTTAAATGGCTCTCAATGGAGGAAATAATAATAAAAAAAATTTGTGGTTGATTAGTCATTTTTTTTCTGGCATTAATATCACCAGTTCACAAAAACAAACCTTGATTTTATGAAGCAAATTTTCCTCGTTTCATATCATAAGACCATCTTTTATTTAGTTGATATTGGTAACTCTGTGGCCTTCTGTATGAGAAAGCCTTTCTCCTGATCCAGCACCCTGACTTAGCTGCTGTGTTAAATCCATTTGTCCCTCCTCCTGCCTTTGCATGTGGTGATGTCTCATGTGTCCAGGACCACCTGACAACACTTGAAGTTATTTACTGTGATCAACTTTGTTCAGAGTCCTGTAGGCCAAACATGGTTAATGGTTCTGCCAAAGCCTCATTCAGAGGAGATTTTAGATTCAGAAAGATGCTCTCCTCTGGGTAATTTCTAAAACTAAAAGGAGAATGTCTATATTTAGTATATATTACAGTAATCTATAATGCTTTGTACCAATATTGGTTAACTAAATGGACCATTTCATTGCTAATGCTGAAAACAAACCTAGCATTATTCTTGTCTAATGAGCTTTTTTATGTTTAACTTTAATAAATCATTTTAGATTCATTTAGAGCTTTAATATTGTCATTCATGAAATCTTACCATATATTCATGGAGAACATCAAGATTAGGGAGATAAGAGGGTATGGTACTGGCTGCTTCTCTATTGCTATACTTAATCTTTTCAAGTACAAATATACACAGTGCTTTTACTAAGTACAATTAGCTCTATAACTGTAAAAGTACAATTAGCTCTATAACTGTAGTAGAAGACAGAACACATTTTTTTTTTCCTAAATAAAATAAAATCTGTACTGATACCACTGTCCAGAAGAAAATCCACTCTCAGTCATTTTGGTGGGTGGCTCTGAAGTACCTTGGTGGGAAGGTTAAAATGAGACACTCTGTGGAGATATGGGGAAACCTCTTGCTTTTGTGGATTGGAACTGGCAGTCTCAGGGCTTTGCAAGTGGCTAACATAGGTCATTAAAGTCAAGGGGCCTGTAATGGTTAATTTGTCAGTTTTTTTTTTTTTTTTTTTTGCTACTGGGGATTGAACTCAGGGGCACTTGACCACTGAGCCACATCTCCAGCCCTATTTTTATTTTATTTAGAGATAGAGTCTCACTGAGTTGCTTAGCACCTTGCTTTTTGCTGAGGCTGGTTTTGAACTCTCAATGCTCCTACCTCAGCCTCCCAAGCTGCTGGGATTACAAGCCTGCGCTAAAGCACCCGCGGGAATTTTCAGCTTGATTGATTTGAGATGCCGGTGATTAAGAGGCTGCTGGGTGTCCATGAGGGTGTGTCTAGGAATGATCAGCATGTGAGATAGCCAACTGAAGTGGAGACCCTCCCTAAGCATGGGCAGCACTGTCCAATAGGATGGTGGCTTGGATGGAATAAAAGATGGAAGAACAAGGGAGCAGCAGCAGATACAAGCTTGATTCTTCTCGAATGGGTTCTGGATTGCTGCTATAATCATCTGAGGATTTTGGACTCTCATATCTTCACTCTTCCAAAGTGGACTCTGCCAGTGATTTTCTGGAAGCCTTCCATCTCAGACTAGGGTAGCACCATTGATCCCTCTTGTTCTGGGGCTTCAGTCTCTTGGACTGTGCAGCTACTGGTTCTTCCAGCTGTCCAGCCTGCAGATGGCCATGGTGGACTATCCAGCTTCTGGTCTCATAAGGCAACCCAATAAGTCTCCTTTTTTATAATTATTCTTCCTGTTGATTCTGTTCCTCTAGAGAACCCTGACTAATACAGGGCCTCTGGCCTCAAAATCCAACTCAAAGCACTGAGGTTTACCAGCTGAATGTTTAGAGACGAGCCTTGCCAGGCACAGCATAGTCTAAGGAGGTAGCTCAAGATGGAAATGGTGTGGGGATGGTGGGGTGGGCCTCTTCTCTCCAAGGTAGTGCCCACATGATACAGAGCTGCAGCTGAGCAGGAGCTAGCCTTAGAGGAGGCTGAGTTGGATGTGTGTGGAGAAGGCCAAGGAGGCAGGTCCACAGTGAAGACAGAGCTTTGCCAAAGTGGGGTTGAGAAGCCAAGTGGTGTGGCACCTTGGGGCCATGAAAATAGTTCAGACCTTATTCTACATGACTGGGAAGACACTAGGAAGTTTGAAGCCAAGAAACGTGATCTAATTTGTATTTTAAAAGGCCAGTTCTAGGCTGGGTGCTATGGTGCAAACCTGTAATGACTTGGGAGGCTGAGGCAAGAGGGTCAAAGTTCAAGAGCAGCCTGAGCAACATAGTGAAACTCAGTCTCAAAATAAAAAATAAAAATAAAAGAGCTAGGAATCTAGGTCAGTGGCAAAGTGCCCCTGGGTTAAAGAAAGAGACCAATTCTGGACTATCTGTTACAGAATTAAAAATATGAATCTATAAATATATTTATAGAAGGATGGTCATTATCACATTGTTTGTGATAGCCAAAAAAAATTGGAGAGTATATATTAATAACATAGTAGTTTAATGAATTATAATACATGTGTATATAGAATACTATTCAGTTATTAAAAACAACAAAGCTAGATTATGTATCTAGACTTGGACAGCTGTTTATTGTTTCTTATAGAACAAAAAAAGGAAATTGCAGCCCACTATGTAGGGAAATGATATTTGTATTACTGAATAAATTAGAAAAAAAGGGAGAAATTTCATGCCATTATCATGATTATCTATGAATAAATGCATATTTACAAATAATGCCATAAATTTGACTGAGAGAAATTTCATTCATACATGAGGACATCTTGTGATTTGTTTTAATATTTTTATGCTTAAATAGGATTTTTTAAAAAAGGAAACTTAAAAAGAAATTCCCTGCCACTAGAACTATTTGGATGTAGTTCTAGGTTCTTGTTGGATTACCTGTCATTAGGTGATTCCTTCAGAATGGATTCAAGAAACATTGAAGCAATACCTTCTGGGAGCACTAACTAATCATTTTTTACAAGTCCTCCCTAAAACTTGCATGAGGAACAAATAGATTTCTGGTGGGATGACTCCATCTCTATTTCTCTACAAAATTAAGGGAGAAAACCATTCACCAGTGCACACTGGTAGGTGATGAGCTTTTGACAGTAGTTTACCCGAACCAAATGCAGTCATTTCCATCCATATCGCTCCCAGCTTAATCATCATAATGGGCATGTGTGGAGTTTTGGCCGCTCAGTGGGCAACATTCTTCTTGGTTTAGAGGAATCCTTCATTTTGTGACTCTTGCAGGGATGTAGAATCCTTCACATCCTCTGCTGAGAACATGGACTAGAGCCACCCTGCGTGAGGAGGAACGTCAGCAAACCTAATCTCCAGCCTTATGGCCGCAGCAAGTTGCTTAAATCCTCTCTGCCTCAGTCTCCTCAGTCATAAACTGGAGAGAAGAGAGTGAGAACTCCTACCTCACAGGGCTGGTGTGAGGCTTCACTGAGTTACCCAGATGTGCCAGACACAGTAATGTCATGTGATTGCTACCTTCCCAAGCCTAGCACCATGGGCTGAGGAGTCGGCATGGTATGCCAGAGTCAGGTTGAACTGAGGGGACAGCGTGTCCTCAACTTTATTCTTTCAGACACCTCAGGCACAACGCTTTCCTAGAATGATTGTCTTATCGGTAAGATTTCAGGCTTTAAGAAAGCAATATTCATTAAAATTATGCATGCACATGGTTTAAATAATCCCATTGTAGCTGGGCATGTGACACACGCCTGTAATCCCAGCACTTTGGGAGGCTGAGACAGGAGGATCATGAGTTCAAAGCCAGCTTCAGCAACATCAAGGTGCTAAGCAACTCAGTGAGACCCTGTCTCTACATAAAATGCGAAATAGTGCTGGGGATGTGGCTCAGTGGTCGAGTACCCCTGAGTTCAATCCCCGGTACCAAAAAAAAAAAAAATCCCATTGTTCTACACAGCTTACTAGAAAAATGAACCCTTCTGTCCATTCTTTATCCCCATTTTCTGCTCTCCAGTGGTGACCCCTTTCAACTTTTATTAAAAAAACATGCTTAGATGGTCACTTCTTAACTTTGAAGTTGAAGCATTCCTACCAGTGAAAACGAAGATTTAAGTCTTTTCACCCATTCTTCTCACCACAGCTCTGACATTTTCCCAGCCTCTGAATACAGTTCTATTTTTGGGTTATGTCAAGATTGCATGTATAAATTATCATGACCATGTAAATATTTTCACTGCTGAGCCATGGTATATACTATGACTACTAACTCTATTTTATTCTTGCAATACGCAATGTCCCAAAGTTAACTGTCAATTTTCTCATCCCTTTGTTTTTCTGTATATTTATCATTAATTTATTCTCAAATTCTTCCTAATTTTTGAAGCCTTCTCTCAATATATGCAAACATTATAATTCATGAACTGCTTCTTTTTTAAAATTTTTTTAGTTGTTGATTGACCTTTATTTATTCATTTATTTATATGCGGTGCTGAGGATCGAACCCAGTGCCTCCCACATGCGAGGCAAGCACTCTACCACTGAGCCACAATCCCAGCCCCAGAACTGCTTCTTTTGACTTGCTTTAACCAGAATAGGTGACTTCTTCCTGAACCACACTCATACTGGATTTCCTCCACATCATCCTGGTGTTTTTCTATCACTTTCTCTTAAGTTTCCTGGATTTCTTATTTTCTTTCTTTTTTGAGGTGGAGATACTGGGGATCGAATACAAGGGTGCTCTTCTTCTAAAGTACACCTTCCAGCCCTTTTTATTTTATTTTGAGACAGAGTCTCGCTAACTTGCCGAGGTGGGCCTCAAATTTGTGATCCTTCAGACTTAGCCTCCTGAGTTGCTGGGATTACGGGCAGGTGCCACCATGCCTGACTGGCTTTATTTCCTTTTACATTCACACTTTCTTTGTGGTAAAGCACCTCATGCAGTAACCTCCTGAAAAAAAAAGGTGTGTGGAAACAAACCTGAAATATTATGTCTAAAAATGTCTTCCATGTACCTCACATTAAAATTGACAGTTTAGCAGTATATAGAATAAATTTCCCCTTCGTCTTGAAACATTGCTCTTTGAACTTGTGCTGCCCATGTTGCTTTGAAAAATGATGAGTTTACCTTGATACAGAAACCAGACAGATGCTTCATAAGAAAAAACTCCAAGCCATTTCTCTCATAAATAGAAATGAAAATATCTTCAATAAAATATTAGCAAACTGAATCTGAACAACACCTAAGAAGATTAAATAATATAACCAACTGGGATTTATCCCTGGAATGCACAAATTAATTGATGTGATATATCACATTAATAGAATGAAAGACAAAACCACATGACCACCTTGACTGAGGCGAAAAAAGCTTTTGCCAAAGTCCAACATCCTTTTCTCATAAAAACTGTCAACAGTTTAGGTATAGAAGGAACATTCCTTAACATGCTCAAGGCAATTATGAAAAATCGACCACTCAGCTGGGCACAGTGGCACATGCCTGTAATCTTAGCAGCTCAGGAGGCTGAAACAGGAAGATCACATGTTCAAAGCCAGCTTCAGCAACTTAGTGAGGACCCAAGCGATTTAGTGAGACCCTGTCTCAAAATTAATTAAAAAACAAAACAAAACAAAAACCCACCCACTAACAGAATCAATGGAGGAAAACTTGGAGCTTTTTTACTAAGGTCTTGTTCAAGGCAAGAATGCTCACTCTGGCAACTTCTAAGCAACATTGGACTAAAAGTCCTGGCAAGAGCAATCAGACAAGAAAAATAAAAAGTGTCCAAATTAGAAAGAAAAAGGCAAAATTATTTTTATTTGTAGATGACAAGAACCTATATGTTGAAACTCCCAAATATTCCACAAAAATCTGTTAGAATTAATAAATGAATTTAGTAGATTTGTAGGATAAAGATAGATGTACAGTAACCAGCATTACCTTTATATACAAATAACAACCTAGTTGTAAAGGAAATCCAGAAAACAATCCTATTTGATAGCATCAAAATAAATAAAACCCCAAGGAATAAACTTAACCAAGTTTAAAAAAAAAACAGAAAGACCTGCACACTGAAAATTATAAAACATTGATGAGAGAAATTACAGAAGATGCAAATAAATGAAAAGGTACCCCACACTTACTGAGCAGAAGAATGAATATTGTTAAAATGTCCATGTTAACCAAAGCAATATGCAGATCCAACACAATTACTATCAAAATCCCAATGGCATTCTTCATTTAAATAGAAAAGACACTCTTAAATTTGTATCAAACCATAAAACAATTCTAAATAACCAACACAATTCTGAGAAAGAAAACAAAATTGAAAGCATTCACCATTCCTGATTTAATATCATGTTGAAAATGACAGTAATAAAAATAGTACAGTACCAGTATAAAAACAAAGACACAGCTTATTTCTAGACAACCTAGAAATAAATCCAAATGTAGATGGTCAATTAATTTCTAACAAGAGGACACCAAGAGGACATTGGGGAAAAGATATTCTCTTCAATAATGGTGCCAGGAAAACTAGATTTTCACATCCAAAAGAATGAAATTGGGCCATTTTTTTTTACACCATACATGAAAATCATCTCAAAATGGATTAAAAAAATAACACAACTAAATGAAAGACTCAAAACTATAAAACTACTAGAAGAGAACATAGGAGAAAAAGTCCTTGGAGTTTTTGTTGTTGTTCTTGTTGTTGTTTGTGGATGTCATGCTGAAAACTCAGACTATGAAAGCAAAACTAAGTAAATGAGATTACATCAAACTAAAACATTCTGCAAAAGTCAACAAAACAGAAAGGCTAAAACCTAAAAGACTGAAAAACCTAAAAAAATTCTGGGAAAAAATATTTGCACACTATGTATCTGATAAGGTGAATATTCAAAATTTATTAAAAAGCATACAATTCAGTAGTGGAAAGACAAGTAACCTGATTAGAAAGTGGGCAAAGACCTGAATAGACATGTCTCCAAAGAAGACATAAAAATGGTCAATACGAACATGAAAAAGGTGCTGAACATCATTAACCATCAAGGAAATGCAAATCAAAATCACTGTGAGATACCACCACAACAATGGGATGACTCTTATCAGAAGTCAAGACTCCAAGTGTTGGGATGAGTGTGGAGAAGAGGAAATTCTTGCATACTGCTGGTGGGAATGTAAACTAGTAGAGTCAGTATGGAAAACAGTGTGGAGATTTCTAAGGAAATTAAAATTAGAACACTCAAATGACCCAGGAATCCCTCTTCTGGGCACATACCCAAAAGAGATAAAACCACCACCTCACAAAGATACCCACACTTCCATGTTCATACTACTTCATTCTCCATAGCCAAGGTATGGAAACAACTTAAGAGTCCATCCACAGATGAATGGATAAAGAAACTGAGGTGTACCTACATAATGGAGTATTATTCAACCCTAAAAAGGAAGGATATGTTACCATTTGCCTCACATGGATGAACCTGGAGGATAATGTGCTAGGTGAAAAAAAGCCAACCACAGAAAAATATTGTATGCTCTCACTTACATGTGAAATCTAAAAGAAAACCCCCCAAATTCAAGATACAGAGATAAAGGAAATGGGTGGGTCAGAAGACACAAAACAGCAGATAAAAATCTAGAGATCTAACATAAAATAAGATGTTGATAGGAGATAAATTCACTGTATATAGAATTCACATGAGTAGATTTTAGCTGCCTTTGCCACAAAGCATACAAGGAAACTCTATGAGATGACTGTGTTAACTTGTTTCACTGCAGTAACTGTTCTACTAGCCATATGTATCCATAATAACTTGTCGTTTACCTTAAATATATACAATTTATTTAAAATAAATATATACAATTGATTTACCTTAAATATCTACAATTCATTTAAAAGGAAAAAGTGTTGTGTTTTGTTTCTGATCCTTTTGTATTTGACCTCCTCCACGGCATCTCTCTACAACAGAAGTTTTAAGATAATCCTTTTGGCCCAGATGTTCTATTTTTTCCCACTTAGCAAGCATACAATGGGCCATTTGAATCAGAAATCTGATGCCTTTCATGTTTTTAATTTTCAGGAAATTAAATTTTTTCTTTGATGATTTATCCTTCTAGATTTTATTTTTCAAAAATTCATATTGTTCAATTATTGTATCTCTGTACCTATCTTTTAAATTTATTACCTCTTCTCTATTTCACCCATTTATTTCAAATTAGACCTGTTCATTTGTTCAGGTATAATTTATATGCAATAAAGTATACCTTTTAAACATACATATTAGAAGAGTTTTGTCAAATGTATACAATAATCACCACCGAAATAAAATGATTGTGTTGTGTCTACCTTTTTCAGTTAGCACAATGAGTTCATTCCTTTTTTTAATAGTATTAATTAATTAACTTTATTATTTACTTATTTTTATTATTATTTTTAAATAGTATTATTCTGTTGTAGAGATATGCCACACTTAGCTTAGTTGTTGACTAGCCTACAGATATGCAATAATTTCTGTTTTTAGCTAATATAAATGAAACTGCTGTGAACACTGGCATGCAGAATTCTGGGTAAACGTACGTTTTCATTTCTTCTGAGTAAATACTGAAGAGTGGAAATGGTAGGTCATATGGTAAAAATAAATTTATCTATTGACTTATTCTCCAAAGTGACAGTGCCATTTTGCATTATCATCAGCATAACAAATTGTCCCACATTATCACCAACTCTTATACTATCAGTTTTTCAGAATTTTAGTCATTCAGGAGGGTATACAGTGAAATCTCATTTCAAAAAATGAACTCTCATTTCAAAACAGAAATTTGCTTTTCTGCTGACTAGTGATGTTGAACATCTTTTCAAAGCAATTAGTATATATTTTTTGTGAACTGGCTGTTCAAATCCTTTGTCTATTTTCTTTATCAAGTTGTGAGTCTTATTGAATTGTGAAAGCTCTTGATATATTTAGATATAAGTCCTAAATCAGATAGGAATTCTACAAATATTTTCACACAAATTGTGACTGGTCTTTTAATCTTTTTAACACTGACTTTTAAGGGTTAGACATTTTAAATATTGATAAAGCCCAATTTATAAATTTTGAAAATACTTTTGCCTTATATACCAATCTAGAAAAACTTGACCAAACCCAAGTTCATATGAATTTTCTCTTAAGTTTTCTCCTGAAAGTTTTCTAATTTCTGGCTTTATGTTTAGGTCTATAATCATCATTTAGAGTTAATTTTTGTGTAGAATAGGTGGTAATGGTTGAGATTGATTTTTTTGCATATGAATATCTAAGTCTTCTGCAATATTTGTTGAAGACTTTCCTCACTGAATTACGCTGACACTATTAACAAACCTCAATTTGTCATGTATAGGTAAGTCTGCTTCCAAACTCTCTGCTTTAATCCTTTATCTGTTCTTATGCTGATACCATTCCATCCCATTTTACTTAGCTTTATAGTAAATCTTGAAATTAGATAGTGTAAGTGAGTGAGTGCTTTAACTTTCTCTACTTTTTCAAAATTGTTTTGGGTCTTCTAGATGCTTTTATTTTCATATAAATTTTAGATTGAACTGGTTGATTTCAAAATAACAGGTGAATTTTGACTGGAGTTGTATAGAATCTATAATAAATTAATATGGATGAAATTGATGTTTTAATAATATTCACTCTTTTGATCTATTAACATGATATATCTCCTCATTTATTTAGGTCTTTAAAAATATTTTTCTAATATAGTCATTCAAACTACACATTCCCCTTTTAACACCTTTTTGGATGAATACCATAAAAATTGGTATTTTGTACTTTCAATATTCAGTTCAAATTATCATCCCATTCTCTTATCATTTCATCTTTAATCAAAAGTTATCTTAAAGTATGTTGCTTAAATTCTGAATACTTGGGGATTTTTTAAAAGTTTTTTAAATCACTGATTTCTTATTTAATTCTATTGAAAGCAAAGGACATAGTTTGTAAAATTTTATTTAGAAATATGTTAAAATCCATTTTGTGGTCCAGAATATGATCTATCTTGGTGAATATTTCATTTGTACTTAAAAAGAATGTGTATTCTCCATAGACTTTGGTTGGAGTGTTCTGTAAATATTAATTTGGGAAAATTATTTAATGATATTATTAAGTTTTCTGTGTCCTTATTGACATTTTTGTCTATTTGTTTTATTACTTACTGAGAGAAGAGTGTTGAAATCCCCAGCTATATTGTGGATTTATTTTGCCTTTGTTTCTATCACATTTTTCTTTGTATATCTGAAAGCTCTGAAATTAGCTGTACATATTTGTAAGATTGTTAAATTCTCTTGATAAATCAGCCTCCTTTTTTTCCCATGGTAATACAACCTATACGAAGCCTGTTTATCCTTAAAAGAGTAAATCAGTTTTCTTCTTCATTTTTTTTTTTTTTTTGTTACTGGGGATAGAACTCAGGGGTACTCGACCACTGAGCTACATCCTCAGCTCTATTTTGTGTTTTATATAGAGAGAAGGTCTCACTGAGTTGCTTAGCACCTCGCCATTGCTGAGGCTGGCTTTGAACTCGCGATTCTCCTGTCTCAGCCTCCCAAAGTGCTGGGATTACAGGCGTGTACCATGGTGCCCGGCTGCTTCTTATCATTCGTTGCATAGTATTTTCCCCTGTTTTACTTTCAGCCTATCTTTATTTCTACATTTAAAATAAATTTTTATTACATTTCAACAGATAGTTTAAACATCTGCCTTTCAACCACATTTTCTCTTAGAGATACAGGCTATAGTTTAGCGTCTTTAAGTTGCTCTCAGACAGTGCACCCAAAGATGAAATGAAAGTCTGGAGTAGCATCAATGAGATGATCACAGTGGACAGATAATGTAGAGCCATGTGATGCCACTGAATGCACACACAGGTTAGTTTAATTATTCCTTTCCATGAATATTTACATATAAGGAATTCCTTTATGACCAGAGCATATTTGGGAATAACTGGGGGAGGGAGTATATTTGCCTTTGCACATTGAACAACTTAGTTTTTATCCCAAATGCTTCCATTGCTTATTCTGTTTTCTTAATTGTTTAAAACAGGCTTGAATACTTTTTTTTCAATTATACTCCCCAAAGATTGTTATAAATAAGAAATTTATTTCTGGATATTGCAAGAAAATGTCTTTTATGATTTTGTAAAGGAGATTGAGGGGGAAATTATGCATTTGTACCTTTGGGAAAAAATACAAAAGAAACATAAAATGCACAAAAGCAGAACAGTTGGAATCACATTTTATCCTCACTCCAGTTTTTCTTTCCCTGGGATAATAAAATTAAATACTTTTTAAGTTTATGATAACTGTAAGAAATGTGTTCTGTATAACCTTCATATCTCCTCTGAGTGGGAGAGGAATAGTCTATGTCATTATAATAGTATAATGACAAAGAATAATAAATTTTCGAAGTTTCTTAAAAGACAGAAATGTTTTCAAAATTTATTTGGTAATAACTAGATTTAAAGCAATTGGCAATATAAATCTTTAAATCTAATAATTAGATTTAAAGCATATCCTATGCATAAGGAAATAAAATGCAAAAGTACTTTGCTAAATATTCATATAATTGAAAATTAACTTTTGAAAACATACATTGATGATATACAGTGGTTAATTGAGCATTATGAACCCGGGCATATACTAGGATATATACATGCCAATCATATGTAACTGTGCAGCCAACAGCCATGTTGAAGTATTATGAACAGAGAAAATTACTTGTAGTCAAATTGTGTCTTAGAAGTTATGCAGGCTAGCATTTATGACAATCAGAAATTTTATTATTTTCCAGCATCTATCCTTGAGACTGGCAGGTTTTGCAAGTTGATTTTATGTGCACTCTGAGAGCTGGCCTTCTTTAGAAAAAATTAATGAGACTCATTTTAAAACCAGGATGCCCATTAACTAATTGGCAGTGATAGTGATAGCCACTGAAATTGCTGTACCTTAAGTCCATTTTCTTCCGGTGGTCAAATTTAATTAGAAACCAAATTATAACCTGAAATGATTTTACACTGAGAAATTACCTTTTGATGAACCAGAAATACCACAAATCAGACCAGAATTTCTGGAAATATGACAGATGAGTTGCATGGATTCTTTCCTTCATTCTAAGAACATAGAAATAATTGATAAAACCAAAGAGGAATAAAAGTAGTAAAAAACCAAGCACAAAAGAAAGAGAAATATCCAGATGTCAGAGATACAGAAGAAATTCAGTGCCAGAGAGTGAACATGAGAGCAGACACTAGGAAGACCTAAGGCATCCTGCTCAAATATTTATGTGAGAACTGATCCGGGATCTATGGGGTCCCAGCAGACACATGATCAAAACTCCCTGGGAACACTCTCATCAGCTTTGGAGCACAGGACTCCCACTGAATAGAAACCACAGCCTCTACTGGAGATTGCTCACAACAGAAGGCACAAGTCACTCGAGAAAACATTGAAAACAAATGGCTACAATATTATCTTTAAACTAATTTAAGAGATAAAGAAAGGATGAGGAACAAAGGAGAACTATTTTAGGGACAACAGACTAGCAAAAATTAAATGGTTGGAAAATACTGAGTATTTGTGAGAATAGAAAACCCTGAGAATACTCATATTCTGCTGTTGAGCATCTAAAACTGTACAGCTATTTAGAAAACAATTCAGGGTTACCTGGTCCGGTTTATAGATACGTACCCACAGCTCAGGAGTCAATGTCTAGGAAGGTATTCTAGAAGAACTCCCATGTTTGTTCATTAGAAGGCGAATAAAACCACGCTTAGAGCAGGATTGTAGCAGCAAATCCTAAGAGCAGCCCAAATAAATACCCATGGAGAAGAGAAGGATCAATTAAGTTGTGAAAATGGACTGAAAACTCCACAGCAATAGAAACGGAGGAACAATACAAATATGTATTTCATCTTCATATCATTTCCAAAAAAAAAGAATATAAATCGTGTAAAGAACTTTAGATTATTCTATAAGATTAATGGACTCTTCTGTCAAAGGTAAGCCTGTAGGCTGAGTTTCTTAATATGTAGCAAAAATGTGTTCACTGTAATGTAAAACCTAAATTTCATAGTGTGTAGTTATTTTTAAGTTACAAAACCATGTGGTTAAAAATGTAACCATTTTGAGCCCCCCAACACATCTTCCTTTGTCCTGGGTCTTCCAATCAGAATGCCTACAGTGTACTACATGGTCCAATTGTAACTATAGCCTTAATTTTAAATTAGCCAATTGTGTAGATGGTAACCCTGAATTCTTCCTATCAGAGCAAGGGGCAGCACTGTGTTAGGGATAAAAACCTGGCCAGACTTCCCACCCAGTGTGCTTGCTTGCTAGATTTTTTTGGTAGCACACCCATCTGCAGAGGTAAAATTTGCTTGGCTCAGTAACTTTTGAACATGTATCTGATTTCTTGCAGCACCCTGATATTTCAAACAACCTCAATTTATTTTTTTAGTTTTACTTTTTTGCAAATTTGACTCCATGAAAGTTCATTAACACAATATTGACTTTGTAAGTATTGCATATGTACTTTAAAACGCTGACACTTCCTCAATAAAGGAAAAGATGTTCTTTCTTCTATCTACATTTATTAACGATTCAATTTCTCAAGATCTTGGCTTTTGGGGAAACTTCATATGCTCTGCTGCCCTTTTACGGTTTTTGCTTAATCTCATCAAAAGACTTTTGTTATCTATCATGGTATTTCGGGTGACTGCACCGGGGAAAACATGAGCACACAATTAGCAACCATAGTGATATATGTTTATATATTTTGCTTTTGGATCTATTTCTTTATGAGTTTGGTTTGTCTCATAATTGTTATGTACATGTTAACTATTGTTACTATACCTGAGTATGCTTGCAAAGATATGTCTATTATTATAATTACCCAGTTTATTGTGTAAAAGTGACCTATTCAGTGTTATATAATATTTTCATGTTTCTGGATCTCTTTTGAAAAACATAAATGTCTTTTAAATAATTCATAAATTATATTTATAACTTTTTAAACTTTAGGGATTGTAGATTTTAGGAAATTTTATCCTTCAGAATTTCAGTATTTAGGATTATGGCATTTGGGTGTGTGTCTTTGGGGATTATGGTAAAACACCGTTTTTCACAACATGTAATTTCTCTTTTTGTTCTAGTAATTTGCTTTGCTTTGAACCATACTTAATGATATTAATACTTAATGATCTTAATATAGCAACTCAACCTTTTTAAAAATTAATATTTGCATAGCACATTTTTCCATTCCTTTATTCTAACCTAAGCTATTAAATTTGAATCGAGTTTCTTATAAGTGGCATTTAGTTGTATAATTTTATTTAATCCATCATATAAATCTCAGTCCTTTGGTGTATTTAGACCATTTACATTTAAGTTAATTATTAATATAGTAATGTTTGAAGTCAGATTTTAATTGTGTTTTCTATTTGTTTCTTCTGAGTTTTGTTCCTTTACTTAGCTTCCTGGGAGTTAATGAAACGTTTAAAAATGTATCTTGATTTATTTATAATGTTTTGGGGTAATATCTCTTTGTATAGTTTCATGGTGGTTGCTCTAGACATTAAATATACAAATATAGCTTAGCACATTCTACTGGTATCAATATTTTACTACTTCCCATAAAGTGTGGTAACTTTATTTTAATTTAGGTCTTTTTACCTTCCCCACTGTAAAAATATCATTGTCTTCTGTATGAAATGGTATGATAATTTTTATTTGATACATCGACTATAATTTATAAAATCCATGAGTAAAAGGAGGTCTATCTTATGCACCATATATATTTCCACTTTTTTTTTAGTATTCTTGATGCTCTAAGATTCCTTCTTTTATCTTTTCCTTTCTCTAAAGAAGTTTTAAAACTTCACTCTTTAATGGTAGGTCTGCAGCAACACATTCTTTTCATTTTCCTTTGCTTGAAAATGCCCTTATTGCTTCTTCATTCTGGAAGGAGAGTTTCCCTGGACATAGTCTTTGAAGTCGTTGGCTCTTTCAGTCTTTGAGAAAATATAATGCTGTTTCTTTCTGGCCTCCATATTTTTCCAGGACAAGATCTGCTGTCATTTAAATTAATAATCTCTAGTAAGTAATGTGTTTCTTTCTGAGTGTTTTTAAGATTTTTTTCTTTATCTGTAATTTTAGAGCCTTTGATTGTGATGCCTCTTGGTATGGATTTCTTTCAGTTTATCATTTTTATTATTATTTTTTATTTGTTCTAATTAGTTATACATGACAGTAGAATGCATTTCAATTCATTGTATACAAACGCAGCATAACTTTTCATTTCTCTGGTTGTACACAATGTAGAGTCACACCATATGTGCAGTCATACATGTACCTAGGGTAATGATGTCCATCTCATTCCACTATTTTTCCTGCCCCCATTTCTCCTCCTCACCACTTTGCCCAAAGCTCCTCCATTATTCCCATGCCCGCCCCGCCTTATGGATCAGTATCCACTTATCAGAGAGAACATCCAGCCTTTGGTTTTTTGAGATTGGTTCACTTGACTTAGCATGATGTTCACCAACTCCATCCATTTATCTGCAAATGCCATAATTTTATTCTCTTTTAATGCTGAATAATATTCCATTCATCTATTGAAGGGCATTTGGGTTGGTTTCACAGTTTAGCTATTTTGAATTGAGCAGCTATGAACATGGATGTGGCTGTATCGCTATAGTATGCTGATTTTAAGACTGAGGAGTGGGATAGCTGGGTCAAATGGTGATTCCATTCCAAGTTTTCTAAGGAATCCAATACTGCTTTCCAGAGTGGTTGCACTAATTTGCAATCCCACCAGCAATGTATGAGGGAACCTTTTTTCTCACATCCTCGCCAAATTTTTTGTTGCTTATATTCCTGATGACTGCCTGTCAGACTGGAGTGAGATGGAATCTCAGTGTAGTTTTAATTTGCATTTCTCTAATTGCTAGAGAAGTTGAACATTTTTTCATATATATGTTGATCAATTGCATTTCTTCTTCCATGAAGTGTCTATTTAGTTCCTTAGCCCATTTATAGATTGGGTTATCTGTTTCTCTGGTGTTAAGTTTGGAGTTATTTATATATTCTGGAGATTAATGCTCTGAGGAGAAGGTAGTAAAGATTTTCTCCCGTTCTGAAGGCTCTCTTTTTTGATTGTCTCCTTTGCTGTGAAGAATCTTTCTGGTTTGATTCAATCCCATTTATTGATTCTTGATTTTACTTCTTGCATTTTAGGAATTTGTTAAGGAAGTCAGTTCCTAAGCTGGCATGATGGAGATTTGGGCCTACTTTTTCTTCAATTAGGTGCAGGGTCTCTGTAAGATACCCTTTTTCTATGTTGTTCCTTTAGTCCTGTGTTGCTAAACAAGTTTTCCTGCTTACTGGCCCTCAGAGTCCTTCTTTGGTTGTATCTGGTGTGATTTTCTGCGATTATAACTTGCTTACCAATGAGGAATGGGAGAAATGCATCTACACTATCTCGTCTGGACCAGAAGTCAACCATATTTCTTTAAACAATAATTTTTTTTTCATTATTGACAAACCTGCTTACTTTACAAAATATATACAAATGTACTTTTTCCTAAGCCATGCAGAAATAAAGTATTTGATGTTTCCACATACATTGAGTTAGAATTATTTAAATTTTCCTCAGCATTAAGTAATAGACCTTGGAACCCATTTGAAACTAGCATAGAAATTTCTCCATTCTCTTACTTGACTTCATTGTGACATTTTCTTATCTTTTTCTTCTCTCTGTATATTTTAAACACATTGTTTTTTACCCATTACTCTGTTTCTACTTTATTAGCCATGCTTTATGTGTGTAGTGCCTGCTTTATGGTTTGATTTGGTCACTAGTCCACATTTGGCTCCCCTGTTCTTGAATGATCAAGACACGTAGCTACTGTTAGTGTCGAGGTCAAAGTGGGCATTACAGGTGGAAGGAACAAAGGCTGTTGGATGCACTTGGGTTTATTCTAGTAACCCCAATACTAGTCTTCCTACCAGAGTACTATTAGTGCATATCAGTTCATTATAAAGACATCTTTATTATATTATTGCTTTTCATGAACTTTAGCTAGTTTGGGCTGGAAAAACAGGAACCATGATATAAGGAAGAAAGTATTTGGAAAATCATGCAGAGAATGAAGAATATGGTTAGACCGTTGCATAGTTTGAATCTTGAGTGTCCCCCAAAGGCCCATGTATTAGAGGCTTGGCCTCCAGAGAGGCACAATTAGGTAGTGGTGGGAAGATAGTGTAGGCCCTAGTGGGAGTCTTTAGGTCATTATGGGAATGCCCTGAAAGATTGTGGGACCCAGGCTCCTTCTTTTTGCTTTTTCTTCAGCCATGAAGGAAGCAATTTTGTTGTACCATGAAGCTAGGTTGTGATGTACTGCTTTACCACAGATCCAAAGAAATGGAACCATGGACCGTAACTTATAAAACTGTGAGCCAAAATAAACCTTTTCTCTTTAT
Organism: Xerus rutilus; assembly: GCA_028644305.1. Classification (NCBI taxonomy): domain Eukaryota; kingdom Metazoa; phylum Chordata; class Mammalia; order Rodentia; family Sciuridae; genus Xerus; species Xerus rutilus. The sequence goes on along the minus strand of CM053408.1, from coordinate 17,233,430 downwards.
AAGTTGATTATCTCAGGTATATTGTTATAGTGACAGAAAGCTAATACAGATGGAAAACTCAATATAGATATAAAGGGATAAGAAGCATAGGGAATAGGTCCTGGCAAATTGAAAGTATCTGAGACATGCTGCCATCCCTGGCCAATCTTTTACAAACCATAAAGTTATAGTAGCCCCTTTGCCCTTTTTGCCTTTGTTTAGTTTTCAATTTTTATATGCTCCTTTCTCAAATCCTAGAAGAAAATTATACCTTAGCCCACTTTATACACTCTATATATGCTCTACACTTTTTTGTTGTTCTTAATTACAAAAGAATATTTAAAATCAATTGCTCTATTGTGATCTGATCTGTTTTAATTTGATGGCAAAATGTCACTTGTCCATGTTTTTCTAAAAATGTACTCAAACTAAGAGAAAGTGTACTAACTTTGAATTATGACCTTTCAAATATTAAAGACACCGAGTGCCAATATGGCATCAAATTGTCATCAAATCCATTTAAATCATTCAATGTTTCCTTCTTGAGAAACACTGACTGCTGATTTGAAGTCACATTAAGTCAGATGGAGCAAAGAGAACCCTTTGTGAGCCAATTGCATGAATTCAAATCAACAAATGCCACCATCTTCAAATAACACATATTAAGTACACAAGTGTTTGAGGTCTGAACTCTGTTTATTAATAGAAAAAAGACATGTGTTCTAAAGAAGATGTGAGGTGTCTGTGTACTTTTGTCATTTGAGTGATACGCAAGTGAGGTGTAAATGCAATCTTATTGATAAAACACTTCTTGGTTCATTTACTTCACATGAGATTTTATACCCGTCTGATCCTTTTCCTCCACAAGTCAGAATACAGTAAGGCCACAATCACTGGGTGTGTATAAAGCCCCCACCAGCTGGGGCTATGCTGGATTCCCAGGTCCTGGAACAGGCTGTTTACAATGAGTGGTCATTTGAAAACAACAGAGCTTCTCACTCTATCTGACAGAATGGCTCCAAGTGCCCCAAGCCAGGCCTGTGTTGCTTACACAGTACACTCTTTATAATCCCAGAGGTGGAATTTCAATGGGGAGCACTGAGGTATGTTTTTCCAAAAGCGGCATCTGGCTCAAGGATTGGTTACGTGAATGGGCCAGTGGTTGGTTCTACCTGTGGTTTCTTCTAATTAGCCTGAGGTTTGCTGGCTGCCTGCTGGGGCTTTCAGAATATATCCAAGTTTTCGTCATCGTCACAACTCTCAAGATGGCCTAAATGTGTGTGTGGTCAAATCCAGGGCCTTTGAACTTAGTGCGGATACCTGTCTTATTGTGGACAGAGGGGATATTTATTCCCTGGCCTACACTTATGCACTAATGATGGGTCAAGTCATTTGGATTTCAAATACGGTAATAATTAATCCTGAGGAAGTTTAGCCTAAGTACAGGTTTCCTTTCCCTTAGAACTGACTGTTTCTCCCCAAAGCAGGCAAATGTTTTCTTAAAAAATTAAAAATATTTCTATACCCATCTGTCTCTGTCATTCTTCTTTCTGTATTTATCTCTGTGGATACAAAACTGCTCTGAACATTTGAGGGATGTGTATGTTTGTGTATGGGTACATATATGTTTATAAACAGGGTTTTACTGTAAGCGGAAAAAAAGTTTCCTGGTACAACTGTGGCCGGAAGGGCCTACTTCCTGTAGTAAAGGCCTCAGGACCACACGGAGAACAGACCCATCCAGTCCTCCTCCCCACTTCTCTATTCAGAACTGGTCCAATGCAGACATTTTCTCAAGCAATGTGCAAAATATAGCAGGACCCCTGTTGTCTCTCTGGTGGGCTCTCTGCATTCCAGAAGTTGCAGGAGAGCCAAATAGATACTGTCTAGAAGAAAGAGCCCCGAGTTAGACATCTGCAGACACAGCTCAACTTCCGGATCTATTCATGGACAGAGGTGATACTCCTGCACAAATTCCTTCAATTTCTCCACCCCTATTTTCCCAGTTTATTCAACATGGTGATCAGTACATGATAGGTGTTTGTATCTTGCTTCACAGGGTCTAAATTGACTGTTCTCTGAAATGTTCTCAGGTAAGAATCTGGGGAAAGGATTTGGGAAATGTAAATAATTTGTGCAACTCTCTGCATAAGATAGCTGTCAATTCTTAAAATTGAAGGAACAATGGTGGTAGAAGGTTGAGTCAGATTGTATCAATATTGGGTCTGTTTTGGTATCAAGGGCACATAGAGAAATGGCTAATAAGGTCGTAGCACCGTTGACTTAGTCTGCAAACACAGTGAAGACTTTTACTTTCTCCTTCCTTTTCTATACCATCCTGTATATCCACTCACAGAAATCCAAACCCCCCAGCAAGAAAACTAAAACACAAATACATTTTAAAAAACTTTTGCTGCTTCTTTCTGGAAATCTTTTATCTGTCGTCTTTTCCATTTTTTTTTTTTTTGCCTCTGAAATGATCTTTAATGCATTTTTGCAATTCACACTTGCGGACCCCCACCCTGCCATGCACACACACAATTTGTTCCTGGGAATTAGTGGGTGATGCAGAGTTTTCCAAAGATTGCATAGATAAAATAAATTAAGGTGTTTCGATTGTTACCTTCTCCAGTAAACAATCTAATACACCACAACTTGACAACTATTTTTTCCAATAAAACATGTTTAATCTCTGGTCCAGGCAGTGAACTCTGTCACCCAAATTGCTGTTGTTGCTCCCTTTCCATAATTCTGCTTCAGGAAGTCTGGGTATCAGCCTGACGAATTCTTCAACCATACAGTAGCTTATGAAAGCTGTTTTCCTGATATTCAATCCAGGGTTTTGCTGGAGACTGCTAGTGAAAGCCTGTGAGCATCTCTTCCCAATTCAGCCTTTGTTACATAGGTTGCTTGATCTTGGACTTGGTTGGAGACCACGAATATTGGCAAATGCTATGCAACAAATTGTTCTTCTCCCTACTTTTTTCCCAAAAGCCAGTTGTTAAACATTTACTAATGCTCAAAGGGGTGATGTGCAAAGTTTGTAAGGACTGGTATATCACAGGCACTGAAAGATCTGAACTAAGAGGCATTTTTGCCCCATGAGAGCATCCAGTTGAATAACAGCCCGGTTTTCACCAAAGCAGGTGTCTCCTTGCAAAAGAATGTTCCTCCCACTTCTAAATAATTAAATATTTCTCCAGATCTTCCACAATTGCTTTTAGAAGAATTCCAGGAAAGAGTTTTTAGTTTATATCCTTCCAAAATGTAGAGGGATGGCTTAAAGTCTAAATGAAGAAATTTAACAATATAATCAGTAAGATTTTCTTTATGTATTGTTTTTATTTTTTCCATAGTGAAGAGATTATTCCTTTGAGAAAATAATTTTTAGATGATAATTTATATTTTGCAAATTTTATGTCATTAAAAAGCCTGCTGTATTCCAATTAAGATGAGCCCAAGGTAGTAAGAGAACTTTGGCAAATTCACGTAAAAGTCCAATTTTAGAAATATTAAAATGTAAAAAAGGAAAGTGTTTCTTAGGTTTCAGGAAATATGGAATTATTGGGTTGAGGTAGTAAAACAGAGATAGAAAAATTGAAGCAAAAGTTGAGATTGGAAAAGCAGCTTGAGAAGTCCCGTCTGCTGACATGGAAATATTCCACCTAATTTCTTTGCAGATTTCTTTGTATTTCCAGGAAGAGCTGGACAAAAGTCATCTGTTACCTAATTAGGTAGGAGAAAGCATTTATACAAAACACTTTTTTGATAAGGCAGTTAGCATTTCCAATTAGGGTAGGAGAAAAAAAGGATTTGATCTAAGACAACGCTCTGGTGTTCTTGAGGCAGCCAACTCAGGAAGCCACTCTAACTTAAAATTGGGAGAACAGCATGAGACAAAGTGCCACTTTACCAAAGATCAACAAAGGAATCGAAAGTTGCACCAAACTGTTAGGACAGAATGGTACCAAATTGAATAGGGATTAAATCTTTGCTAACCACAACCCATCTTTCAAAGATGGAGAATGTCATGCTATTGCATAGCTATTTTAGTAAAGGCTACTTTTAAAATTAAAAGGAAAAATTTTAGTGATTGTAAGTGTGCAATTGCAGTTGTATCAGATCAGTTCTTTTGGATTCATCAAACTTGTGTCTTCTTCTCAAATGTTTTATGGAAACTTTACTTCTGTTTGCTTTCTGTTTTCTTAAATATTATTAGTGTCAGTTCTCAGTTGAATGATTTGCATAGATTTTTCCTTTTTTCTCTTTCTGATTCATAAGCTTTGACAAAGTTACTTTAAAATGCTATGTGTTTGAATCTGTCCTCACTTTCCAGGTTTCTCCCATTGGTTTTTACCCCTTTGGAAGACCTTCCCATTCAGAGATAAGTAAACATTATCTTGTGTTTCCTATTTTTTATGGCTTCATGCATACAGCTAACTCTTGAGTATAGAAAGTTTTAGTGAAAGATTTCTGATAACTCTTTTTCTTTTTCTTTTTGGTATTAGGGATTGAACTCAAGGGCACTGAACCACTGAGCCACATTATCAGCCCTATTTTGCATTTTATTTAGAGACAGGGTCTCACTGAGTAGCTTGGCACCTCACTTTTGTTGAGGCTGGCTTTAAATGCTCCATCCTCCTGCCTCAGCCTCCCGGGCCACTGGGATTACAGGCATGCACCACTGAGCCCAGAAAGCTTTCATTTTATTTTTAACTTTCCAATTACCTAAACATTGGTGCTGATACCTTGTCATTTCTTTTGGCTGCATTGTTTTGTAATGTGACTTTTGTAATGTAATATTCCTACATAGAATAGGATCTGTCTGACTTTTCTTTCTTGGGTCATTTGTTACATTATATAGTTGTATATAAATGCTTTTAATTTTTGCACCTACATAAATATTTTAACAAAGAGAATGAGATGCATCTCCCTGTTAGTATTAATTTTCAGTTTTCCTGGTCATTTTTACCTATTACTAATCTCAGTAATCTCAATTAATAGACATAGCCTAAGAGTATAGGTGAGATGTATCTAATCTTCACCATAAAATGGAGCTAACTGCGGAGGAGAAGGAGAGAAATGACGGTCTATTAGTGATCAACTGCACTCGTCTTGTTTTTCGTTGGGTAATTCATATGGTTTATTTCTCCCTCACCTCCAAATATAACCCCATTCTCACTTCCACCCACAGTCTTTGCCTTCCCCTCTTGAGCTTCTCCATGAAAAATTATTAGCCTGCCCTTCCTTCCTTCCTTTCTTCCTTCCTTCCTTCCTTCCTTCCTTCCTTCCTTCCTTCCTTCCTTCCTTCCTTCCTTCCTTCCTGATATTCTGACCACCAGCCTTCCTGTATGAAGAGGTTTAACAAGAATCACATAATCATTGGACACTGATAGTCCATCAGCATAGCCTGGTGACCAGTGAGCATCCACAACACCAGGTTTTCCACAACAGATCAGTAAAATAACAAAGAACAAACAAACACACCTGGGTGAGAAAGAACGCAAGGAGAAGGAGGAAAGGAGAGAGGGAGGGAGGAAAGAAGGAAGGGAGGGAGAGAGGGAAGGAAAGCACTAACAAAGCATCCATCTTTATGCCAAGTGAAGACGTAAGGGAAATACTGCAATCCATGGATCACCATCATTTTTCAGAAGAAAGAACACCAGAAGGTAGAAAGGTGAGACACAAGAAGGTTAGGCTCCAGAAAACTCTGAAAAAGAGTGCATTTAACTTCATGGAAAATTTACCTTGACTTTGGTTCCTCTCCTGATTTTTGCTGTATTTGGTTAAAAAAACAAAAACTAAACCACTACAACACAGCAGATGAATGTTTGTCTCAGGATTTTTAGAAATCTCAGTCAAACCAGAATGTTATGAAAGATGGTGATGCTTGGGGGCTAGAAAAGTCAGTCCCATGTTCTTTGGGTGTTGAGTTCAAAGGGTCTTTAAATGCAAGGCAATGTGAGGGAAAATTGAACCTAGTATCGTGTAGTGTGCAGCTGCCCATGGGGGAGAGTCCTTAGGAGGTGAACTCATCAGCAGATGCTCAGGTAGTCAACAGAGCCCTAAGGTTCCTTTCAGGCTGACCCCAGCCTGGAAACCAGAATGAGGATAGGGCTTAGGAGGAATCAGGACTGAAAACCCAACTCTTCACAGGGAGACAGGTATGATCCTTAGGCAGAAACAATTGTCTTTTTAATGGAAGCACACCTTTGTGACACATGGGTAGCATCTGTGTCAACATGTTTTAACACCATCTCCTTACACACTGATACCTACCTAATATACTATTTTATCACAGAGTCCTCTTTTCTAAAACTGGGGATGTCTGAACTTTAACTATGAAGAGTTACTCTGATACACTTAGTAGCATAAAACAACATTAATTCAGAGGATTAATTATACGAGTTAAGCTAAATCCATTTTTCCATGTTGTTTCACTTTCTCGATTTAATGAGTACCCACTGACTTAAAGTACTTGATTATGAAATTTCTCTTCAGACTATGGATGATTTCATCTTAATACCTGGACAGTTTGTTCTACCTACTCTTTAGAATCCTTTATTATAGCACTAAATGCTAATTCTCCTGTCTGCATGTGGATTTCTTCTTTGAGCTCAACTCAGTCTTGCTGATGGCAATCATGACTGATTTCTCTGAATGGAGCAGAAGTCATCACTGTAACACATGCCCTAGTTAATGATTTTCATAAATCCTTGTGTAGTACATCCACAATGTTACTTTAGTTATTCTCAATTACTATTTTTAAATTGTGTTCTAATGCTAAGTTTTAAATAACACTTTGACCTGTCCAAACCAAAAATTTAGGAAGAACGTGAACCCAGATAATCACTGAGTACATCACAGTCTTCTGTATCATTGGTATGTTAGAGAGTCCATCTCTGATTTCCCAACAAGTATTTTATAAAAGCAAACTTTGGAAGTGAAGCAATTAAGAAAAATGACATTTTGCCTTGATATTTCTTAGCAGATTTACATAGTCATCAGCCTGGGTCGCTGGGCAATTATCTCAGACTTCATTGAAGACCAGAGGAGGCAGAATCAAGTGAGATGGTTACTCTGCTGAGAATTGCTATTTCATGCTCATCTGCTTAAAAGCTCTTAGTTAGTTGCTGTTCTTGGTAGGAATGGATGGAGACACCATCTCAGGAAAGCAATTCCAGTCTCCAGCTTCAGACATGGGCACCACAGCCCCTTTCAGAGAGAATCACACTTTTCTGATTGCTTCCGTCTGTTTAATTCATTGTGCAAAGCTGAGGAAACTCATCTGAACCCATTGACATCTGTCCATTCTCAAGAGTGTTTTCTACTTGTACTTTCATCCAATCTGCCTCTTTGCCTAGAAGTGGTGAACTTCTCTTGGGGTTCAAAAGTTGCAAAGCACAAATGGGCTCAATATATCTCCCAAAAAACTCAGTGACTCTGGCTGGTGAAAGGGCTTGGGATGACGAACCACATGGGCCCTGGGGATTCAGAAACACTACAGTCATCTCAGCCTATGACGGTTAATAACTAGACAACGACGCATTCTGCACCAACAGCTGGAGCTCCTGGGAGGTCCTTAACCATGGTCCTGAGCAGAGGGCATTGAGGTAATCCAGGATGGAGGTCACCAACGGGTGGAAAACTGTGGTGGGATTCTCCCTAGTGAGGAGAGAGAGGAGGTTATGGCCATTTTGCCAAGTCCTCTGTGGCTGGATTCAGTGCCCAAATAATGATTTCCATTGCGAATGCAGGGTTACATTGGTGGTATCTGTCCTCAGGAGGAAAACAAGTCCTGATACTGAGACCTACTCTTTCATCAAAAGGCACTGGCAAAATGTATTCTGGAGGCCTATTTCCATGGGAGAGTTCCTTATCTCCACTAATTATTTCAGGAATAATAATGCTCTTATGAGACGAAACAAATGGCAAAACTCAGTGCATATACATCATTCTGGAGTTGAAGGGCCTGTATTGTTCTCTCTCAAAAACTTCAGGTGGAAAAGAAAGTGATCAGCTCATCTAACTAAGAAAAAGATAATTTAAAATATAAGCCAGTTTTTTCTTCCTCCACTTCCTCTAACCTGCCCATTTTTCTTTGAGTTTATAGCACCCCATGACCCATTAGTACCTTAACTCACACAGACCGTGGTTCAAAATATTCGTCAGATCTCGACTGTAAACAATAATCTGCAGCAAGATAAAGCCCTGACCATGTACTTTTTTTTTTTTTTGGTACTGGGGATTGAACTCAGGGGTACTCGACCACTGAGCCACATCCCCAGCCTTATTTTGTGTTTTATGTAGAGACAGGTCTCACTGAGTTGCTTAGCACCTCGCTGTTGCTGAGGCTGGCTTTGAACTCGCAAGTCTCCTGTCTCAACCTCCCAAAGTGCTGGGATTACAGCCATGTACTTTTGATGTTGTGTTGGTATTAATAAAAATGTCTAGGGCTTTACTCTCTGGGGCTCACCTTCCCAAACAAGAGGGAGGGCAGATGTATGAAAGAACAGACACACCTAGCAATGCCTACCATGGTACCAATTCATACAGTTAAAGTATAACTTATGCAACCAATGGTACAAGTGAGTTTCGTTTTGTGATCTGGAAATTTTTTGACACTATGGTGAAGGGACACATGTGAGTTTCATAGGAAGCAATGATGTCTTCCGTTCACCTCTGACAAACCAGGGCCATCGCTGGTGACATTCGAGAAAGCTGAATAGTACATTAACTTTGAAGCAATGCTAATGCATGTAAGAGTCTAGTCCAGCCAGGTGCGGTGGCACACGTCTGCAATCCCAGGACTTAGGGAGACTGACACAGGAGAATCGCATGTTCAAACCCAACCTCGGCAACGGTGAGGTGCTAAGTAACTCAGTGAGACTCTATCTCTACATAAAACACAAAATAGGGCTGGGAATGTGGCTCAGTGGTCAAGTGCCCCTGAGTTCAATCCTCAGTACCAAAAAAACAAACAAACAAAAAGACTCTAGTCCTACAACCGGAGTTTTCCTAGGATCAGGATTATTGGAAATTTACTATGTGTGCATCAGAAAATTCATTTGGAGGTGGTCCTTGTCCCAGGTGGACAGAGACCACTGGAAAATGTACCTGAAAACAGAAATTGTCCATCATGTCCTCGTCCTCCTCCTCACTGTTAATGACACTGGCATGGGGGTATCTTTTTTGCCTGCCCAGATTATTACTCTCCAAACTTATATTCATGCTTGTTTATTTTACTGAATTCTCTATGTCACACAGGAGTCTCAAGTTGCCAGACACACCCACGGATATTCTCTCTCTCTCACACACACATACACTTGCAAACACACATATTTATTGCACTAGAGCTATAAAGTATAGCAAGTAGCATGCCTTTTTGTTATAATACATGGGTAAAATATACAAGGATCATTACAATATATTTCTTTCAGTGGTTGAATATGAAACTAGCTTTTGAGAATAAATGAAGTGCTTTCTGAGCCTCACATAAGGTTGATTTTAGCCTTTTCCACTGAACCAACCTTCAAAATCTGACAATTGTTCCCAAGTTATGATATAGTTATGACAGTTGTAGGGCAAACCCCAAAATAGATTCATGGCTAGTTTGCCTCTTTCAAGTCTCATTTCTCTTTGATCTTCCTGACTAGAAACAGTGGTCCTCAGGATGTGCTTTGATAGTCACTTGTCTTCTCAGATCATAAAAGTGGTTCTAAGCACTTTTCCTATTGCAGGTAACTGTTGATTTTTGTAGAAAACTTTTCTGACTGCCCCCTCCCCAACTTGTCCCAAGGTTCATTTCACCATCTATGCCATTCACTTCTTTTGTCAGTCATTCGTCATTAGGAATCCTCATTTCCTGTATAACTGCAAAGTTCTGCCTAGCCCTTTAACGGCTTATAGATTTAATTAAATTCAATAAACACATATTAAGTGCCTATTTTCCAGGCTGTGTGCCAGACTCTATCCAGTCAATTAGAACTAAATTAAATACTGTTTCTTTCTTTCTTTTTCTTTCTTTTTTTTCCCCCCCAAACTTTTCCTCTAGATTTACCATTTAGCCAACCAGAAAGCCTTCTCTGAGCACTTGAGCCTGGTCATACACCTCTTTCTTTTTCAGTCTTATGAATGCTTAACACAGATGCACATGTGTTCGTGTGCACACACACTTCTTGTTTGATTTGTTGCGTTGATTTTCTAGTCTCCTGCATACATTATTCTTGAACTCTGCAATAGTTCTCCCCTCCCACGTTTCTTAGGCCTTAGAGCCACATCCTGGGAAGCTGCCATGTATGAATCCTGATCTTTACTTTTATCCTGCTTTAAGCTTTGGAGTATGAGCATCTTCAAAATGGTAGCCACATGCCCTGGTGTCCTCATCGTCCCTCAGTTTTGTCTCTGCTACAGCAAACTTTCTGGAAGTTTTGGCTACTTAATGTGAGACGCTTACAGGGAATATTTAACTGAACACCCTCCCTGGCTCTCTCTTGTCCGCCTGCTCCTGGCTGGAATGTGTTTGTTGCTCAACTTTCTTTGGCCCACCTGCTGAAGTGAGAGAGAACCCAGGTGCTTTTGTTCACTTGCAGAGGAAGGAGATTTTCAAATGTGCTGGAATAGTACTTGGTCGATTGCCTAACGTTGACTTTGGGAGAAAAAACACGGAACTATTTTGCTCTAGATTTGGGTCCCCTTCTATATACTAGACTAATTATGCAGGTGATTCAAAGCTTGGTTCAATGGTTATTTTTCAGGTGCACCAATTAGGAGTAGAAATGAGAGCCTGAGGCACTTCACATGACATTCAATACTCAACATTCAACACCCAGCCCAGCAAGACGGAGCTGCACTCATGGAAGCTGTCTGGCTCTAGTTATAGCCTTAATAGAGATTTGAATGCTTGGGAACTTGAGAAAATAGGTCATACTCTATACACCTTTCTCCCATGCCAAATAAAACAATATTAAACCTTAAAATTGCTATTGATAACTTTTTCTTTTTTTTTGGACAAGAAGTTGTGTTATAGGAAAACGGCCAACAAATACGTTAATTATCTTACAAAAAATAGAACCAATGTACATTATTCTGTGACTTCTGCTTTTTGTTTTTTAAAAAAATTTTGGGCTTTTTAATTTAATCTATGTTAGTAAATTTTTTCTAGGGCATCATATTCCCACATTAGCTCTGTGACTCATGGGTTATGAATAAATTTAATTTAGGGAAAAATTTTCATGATGAGCTAAATTTTGAAAATGCTGGATTAAACAGATTCTTTTGCTACTAAAGTCTTTAATGGATTTATTGTGATTCTCAACAATAAAGGTTATAGTGTATCATTTCTTTAGATTATCTCCCCATGTGCATTCTTTATATGCCTGTTTGTTTGGGCATATGTGTTTGTGTGGTTTTGGTGGAATGACTGTCTTTTTTAACATACTCTGAGAAAAAAGGTAGAAATAAGACACAGAACTGTGACCAATCCTAGGACATGTCCTGAGAGCTTTTATTTCATTTTTTAAAAATATTTTGTTGTTTGGTTGGACGGTTGTTTATCTGTATGTTCCCATTGCTTTATCAGCAATGAGTGAGAGATTTGACACCACCATTAATTGGGCTCATTACCTGCTAATGCCCTATGGAACTGACATTCTCTATAATGTAATGGGAGAAGCTCTCTGCTCTGTTCTCTAAAGTGACAGATGATCAGGGGAACACATTCTTTATGCACCCTGAGAATGTATGCTGGTTTTCTTTAATTGTGTACTCAGAATGGGATATCATTACTTACTGTATTAAATATGTCAGGCAACGGGCACCCGCCTATAATCCCAGCGGCTCGGGAGGCTGAGCTAGGAGGATTGCAGTTTAAAGCCAGCCTCAGCAACTTACTGGGGCCCTAAGTAACTCACTGAGATTCCGTCTCTAAATAAAATCTATATATGTATGTATGTTTTGGAAATGTGGATCAGTGGTTAAGCGCCCATGGGTTCAATCCCTGATTTAAAAAAAAAAAAAAAAAAGACACGATATGATCCGCATAGGTTTGTTTATTTTGCTAATTCTATATTTGGGCTTCATAAAAATACATTGGCCAGAAATGCAGTTATTAATCAGTACACTATAAAAATTCAGTAAAGAACGTCCTATGAAATTTAAATAGAAATAAATGCTCCTTTGTGGTAGAAAATTAGCAACAGCTTGGTTTTCCATCAGAGATTCACCTCCACTCACAGTGGCCCATTTTTTCTTTGACTTTGTGCCCTCTTGAGGATTTTGTCCCACCCAGCCGGCAGCTTTGTTTGGCTTCTAGTAAGCATTTTTGCCTCCTGCTCCCGTACTTATACATTTCCTGTGGTTTTCCATTTGCTTTGTGTTTAAATGAACAATGTATATAGTTTCTCAAATTAAATTGTGCTTATCAGTATTTTGCATAAAAAGATTCAAAGGCAGATCTGTACCAAATGAGTTGCTTGGTGCAGCTGATACGTTTTCAAAAGCGGAGGTTTCAGGAACAGCTTATGCATCAGTAGCTCCAAAGGTGTACTGTGGTTTTTTGCACCAACACATTCCCTTTCTCTCACAACCCCATCATCACAAAAGATAATTAATTGGCTTGCCATGTTGCACATGTTTCTTTTGATTTAAAGATTCTTTCCTGTCTTATTTTGTTACAAGGATGGTGCCCAGAGACTTCTATAAATGTACAACTCAAAGAAGGGGATGCGCTTCATGTGGGGCCATAAGAAGAAAACCAAAGCTAACTTGGTTTGGACTTTATCCTTAAGCAGAATGTAAGAGCAGCTGACCATTAAACTTAAACTTCAGTTTCCTGATGAAAATATATTGTTCTGGTGAACGATATGGTCATAAAGATTTGAAAACTGTAATATTCATGTGAAATAAATGCTGAGGGAATTTTATTCTCCATATGGTGATCTTTTTTCTAAACACTTCCTCATGTTCTTAACTGCCTATCCATTTATTGGCATAGAGCTTTCTCACAGTGAATCAATTTTTTAGAATGTCAATCATCCTTCATTTATAAAACATTTATGATATGCTAGATGCTATGAAGTTCAGAGGGCACAGTCCATGATATGGACTTACCCAGAAGTTCATTATACTCTCTATAATACATCTTTGTAAAAACCATTACTGGTGATGCACATTGGCTGTTCAGAAACCATGCACAAAGGATGTTCTGGGCATGGAAGGAAAGCATAAGATCAGAGCCCTGCTCTTCAGCAGCTGGGAAGAAGCTGGATATGTTTCTAAACAGGAAACTGTGTGGATATTGCCTGAGTGATCCAGTCAGATATCCAGTGATAGGGACCCGAGCTGAGTTTTGAAGGAAGAGCAATATTTAAATGAGCATAAAAGCAATGTGTTCATTCTAATCAAGGATGACAATTTGGAAATTGTTATCTTTGTAAATCTGGAAAGATCAACTTGTCTGGAACAACTGTCTTTTATTTCAATGATGATCTTAATGTATTCAAAATGCCTTCCATTATTCTGTTTTTAAAAAATTATTTGGTAAACTCTTGATGAAAGTTGTGAGACCTTTTCCTGAAATCCATTCATGGGCACTGAATTTCCAAGCTTTCAGTGACCCCTACTAGGCCATTGTTGTGGCCATAATTCAACATTCCCTGGGCATGACCATGGACTAGATGCACTATATACATACACATTGCCTCATTTAATCATCAAATTTCTGTGATGCAAGCTCCATGACCATCTTGCTTCACAGGAAACTGAAGATGATATAGAGTTGGTAGACTGCCTAAAGTCACTCAACTAGTTAGAGTCAGCAAGAGTCAAACACCCTTGCTTCTCTCTGTGACTCCCCAATTTAGTTCCCCGACCAACCTCAGGGTCAACCTGCTATGGTCTCTTTATCTGGCGTCTGGCTACTGTTTGCTTTAAGGAATGGCAAACAAACCCTGGGCTTCCTTGGGGGTACTTATCACCTAGACAGCTCCATTCCTCTGCTTGTTTACAGAAATCAGATATGTGTTTGTGTTGGCACAGGAGTGGACAGCCAGTGAGAATTTACATGCCTTCTCCAGGGGTGTCATTAAGTAAAACGAGATTATTCTTGAAACTTAAGTGATAAAGAACACAAGATACAGTATGGAAAGGAAGCTTTAGTATTTTTGTATGGAGGCTGAGGACGAAGAAGCAAAGTCGAGAATTCTGATCAGACTTGGTTCCAACTCTCCCAAGCACTGTGGGTTTTATGAAGGTATCAGTTTTTAAGATATCTGGGGACATGAACTTGGAGAGGCTGCCATAGGGAAATAGGAAGTCAAAGAGAAAACAAGGATTTTTTCCAAGTTCCATAACGTGTCACTCTGGAGCACCAGGGAGAAGGCTGAGAGGTGGCCTAACTGCCCCTTACAGCACCTCCGGGGGGCTCTTCCTTCACATGTTCTTCCATTTCTCCTGGAGGTGGTGGATTTTTGACTGAAAATTACTGTCATGTAAGTTCAGCCAAGTAGAAGCTGGATCCAAGTCATGCCAGCCCCACCCTGACAGGACTGTGGGTGAGTCAGGCTTTCCCTGGGATTCAGGGAACCTTCTGTGAATCCAGAGAAAATCCCTCAGGAAGTCACGCCTACCATAAAGGCTGCTGAGCCAGTGTGAATCTGTCATAGGAGAGGAAAAACACTATCTTCCCCATGATGAATAAGGGGTCTATTGCCTCACCGCAGTGTCTCCAAAGTGCCACCCGGAGCCACAGCTTGGTGGTGAAATGACCCACTTTCCGAGGGCTGCAGGCTAGCTGTGGAGACTCTGCCTCACTTGAGAAGCCTCAGACCACTCTGTTCAGCTTCTCCATTTCCTTGCCTGAAGTCATTACCATTAGCTCCTGCAGCATGAAGGAATGGAAACCTCTGCCATGGGTCTGACATAACACGCATTCAGCATCTCTGCTCTGGCTCTAGTCATGTGTCTTTTGCCAGCTAGAGACACTCCCATGTATGACTACTTATCTGAGGATTAATCAGCATTACAGACTAGAGTGATGAAAAGGACTTCGAGTAGCCCAAAGGAAATATCCAGCTTAGAACACTGAGGGTGTGGCAGCCATTTTGGTGATTGGCTAATAATGGTTAAGCAAAAAGTAAAAAAAAAAATAAACATTTGGGAAACACTAAACAACATTGTATCAATTTCCTCACTGTATAACTACTTTCTCTGTTTTTTAAAATGTCTATATTCAACATGGATCTCCAAGAGATGAGTAAAAGAGGCAAGATTTCTCAAGTGTCTTTGGGCATGAAATACTTTTTAGGTGAAACATTCCACAGTATTAGTTTAAGTGTAGGTGTCCAGAGGGTACCATGGCATCAAAACATAATAAAACATTTGATGTTCAAAATGAGAACACTGGGTGACGTCCTTGGCGTAGCTGCAGGGGAGGCCGCGGCGGGGAAAATGGCGGACGAGAAGGCGGGAGAGGAGAAGCCTGAAAAGCCGCAGCGAGCTGGAGCCGCCGGAGTAATGGAGGGGAAAGTTCCAGTCGCAGCGCTGAGAAGCGATCAGCTGAAGAAGAAGCTGCAGACCTCCCAACAAAGCCTACAAAGATCTCCAAGTTTGGATTTGCCATAGGTAGTCAGACAACAAAGAAAGCATCAGCCATATCCATCAAACTTGGATCAAGT